>JAJJWM010000120.1:0-318614 GCA_021655865.1 Fusarium guadeloupense
ATAGATAAGCAAGCTGCTTGGTTTGAGGAAAGATATATTCTTGTAGGGTAGCCAACCAAGAACGGCTTTAGATCCTGACTAAGAACACAATTCTAGGGCCACGAAGGCTGTGGGCAGATCATTGAGATAGGAAACGCAGTTCAGAACGGGGACTTCAAAGTGGTAAGACTGATATTTGAAATTATAAATATCAATACTGACCATGGTTCTAGGGTGATATTGTAGCTCTTCATGCGGTCCCTGGCTGTGGACAAGATGATTGCCCTGAGTGTTCTCGTGACTTGGCTCAGTTGTGCGAAAGGGGCCATCATTCCGGTATAGGTCAAGACGGCTTTTACGCACCGTATGCCGTGGTTGACATTCGAGCTGCAGTCAAAGTGCCTGAGGGTATATCATAAGCAATGTCCCACTGATCAAAGCACTCTAACTAAGACTCTGATAGGCGTAACAGTAGCCGAAGCAGCTGTTGCCACAGATGCTGTAAACACTGCATATCACGCTATTACGAGAAGAGGGGAAGTGAAGAAGCACGAAACTGTCTTTCTTTTTGGGCTTGGTGGCCTTGGATTCAACGCTCTCCAGATTGTCATGCATATTGGGGCTAGGGTAATAGTTTCAGATATCAGACAAGAGCTTCTTGACGATGCAGAGGCTCTCGGCATCCCCTCGCGTGACATAGTTCCAGTAGGGATGCCTCCGCAGAAATTCATCTCAGGGAACGGCCTTGATGGAAAGATAGATACTGTGCTGGACTTTGTTGGAACTCACCAGACTTTTGAAGATGCCCAACATATTGGTATGTTTATGCATCCCTATCAGAAGCTGATTCTGTCACAACTGACATGTGATTTAGTTCGTCGCGGTGGTAAACTTCTTTGCATAGGCAGTCTCGATACCGAAAACACGATTCACATGAAGATTGGCACAAGAAAGAGGCTTTCGTTCATCTTCTCTTATGGTGGCCAAGTTAGTGATCTTGAGCAAGTCCTTGAATTGGTCGCTGCTGGAAAAATCAAGCCTCGGGTTGAGACACGGAAGCTTGAAGACTTTGAAGAAGTCCTCGAGGCGTTGTGCGAAGGAAAGATAAAGTCGCGAGTCGCTTTACTACACAAGTAGTAATTTCAATTACTTGTTAGAAATTATAGCAAACAATAGAAGAGAGGCTTGACCCGCGTTGTGATTTCTTGATTTCTTGATCACGTAATGAAGAAAAGTCAGTAAAAGAAACTAAGAGGTATTGTCAGGTATGGAATTCTAGACCTTGTTGGGTATTCCGCTATAGTCTTTTTAGACTCCTACTGAGATTCATAAATGGAGTAAAAGTCTACCTAATAACAACAATCAGATTTATCCCTTGGCTGGGCATGCTTTGCTCCTAATGACATGCTCAAGTTCAGCCATTCACGCTTGCGCCTGCTGGTAGACTCATTCCAACCGCCGCCGTAGTTCCAGCATCGACAGGCAAAATGGCCCCCGTGATCCACCTCGCATGGTTGCTTGCTAGAAACACAACAGCACAAGCCGCATCCCATCCTGTACCCTCTGTCCCTAGCAAACTTCGTGCCTTTCTAGCTTCCCTGGCCTCCTCCGTCATTCCCTTTGCGTACATCATTGGAGTGTATAACATCTAGCAATGTTAGCAACATTATGGTGTCACTAGCCTGGGATAACTTACCCCTGGACAGACACAGTTTACTCTGATACCGTCCTTGGCGTGATGTGCGGCCATGGCTCGGGTCATGTTGACCACGGCACCTTTCGCAGTCGGATAAAGGAGATGTGGCGTTCCACCTTTCAGACCGGCCACACTTCCCATGTTGACGATTGAGCCTTTAATCTCTCCATGATTCTGAGCCATTACTGGTATAGCATACTTTGCCATCAAGACCATGCTTGACACATTGACCTGGAGACCTGCAGCCCAGTTGTCCATATCCACGTCTATTGCCGTTCCTGGTGCACCTCCTATCCCGACATTGTTAACGAGTATATCCAACCGACCGAATTCTGTGAGAGCTAAGGCAATGGTTGCTTCACAGTCACTTGCGATCGTAACGTTTCCTTGCGCAGGAATTGCCTTCTTTCCGCTCGAGCTTTGATTGGCCATATCAGCTGTCTTGGTCGCCCACTCTAGATTCATATCTAGACATATGACGCTACAGCCTTCATTGGCAAGCATGATTGAGATTGCTCGACCATTTCCAATGCCATCTCCAAAGCAGCCGGCTCCTGTGACAATTGCGACTTTGTCTTTGAGCGATCGTGAAGGTGGTTGCGTGGGTATCTCAGACATGGTGATGTTTGGATTTGAATGGAAAATACACAAGTGTCGAATAGACGTTCTCTTCAATCTAATCGCGTAAGTTCATAAGCATACTCGATATTCTCCTGGAGTGAGTGGTAGTTCTTCGGAAGCGCTTGACGGTTATCCCGATCGGGAATACCCAGATCCTACAACCTCGGCACGGCTACTGATCCCGCCATGGCGGGTGCTTATTGCGTAGTACGTACCTGGATATCACCTCATCTTCGTGGGTTAACAGGCTGACAGTGAGTGAATCAACACGGCTCAAACAAGATAGCTTCTCTTTTTCTGTTGTGGCAAAGCTTCAGTCAACCATTCATCATGTGCGATTTTTCTGAATACGGCGGAAGATCTGCAGAATGGCTCGCGGTCGAAGCAAGCCTGCCACCTCCTCCTGTTTTTGCGAATATCTACGAGAGACAAAGCGTGACAAACAAAGGTCGTGAGGAAATATCTGCGAAAGACATGGAACTTCTGGGACCATTGATCCGTCTCAAGGATTATAGTATCCCTGCGAGGGATGGCGCTGTGCTAGAGGCACGAAGTTACAGGCCAGGTGATGCCGAGGAGAACGCTTGTCTTCCCATCTATATTCACCTCCATGGCGGAGGATACCTATTCGGCACACTATCATCTGAAGATGCTATATCTTCACGAATTGCACTCGGTGCTAATGTAACTGTAGTTAATGTTAACTACCGCCACACACCAGATGCTATATTTCCTACAGCGTGGAATGACGTGGAAGATGCCTTTTACTGGGTACACGATCACATCGATGAACTACATGGTAACCCTGATCAAGTCCTAGTGGGAGGTATCTCGGCTGGTGCTCAACTTGCGGCTGCTCTAGCTTTGAAGCAGAACATCCCCTCATCTGACATTCTCTCGAAGCCAAAGATTGCTGGCCAAATTCTGATGATCCCTGCTTTGGTCCACCCGGATCATTATCAATCTCAACTTGAACAGCTGGAGCACCCTTTGCTGTCTTCATATATCGAGAATGAATATGCACCTATTCTTTCCAAAAAGACCATCGACTTCTTTACTAGGCTGCTCAAGCTTCCGTTATCAGGTCTCGACGCCAGAGATCCTCGACTGAATACTGGAAACGCATCGGCTTCGCAAGTGGATGGCTTACCACCTACAGTACTTGGAATAGCTGGTCTTGATCCTTTGAGAGATGAAGGACTTCTGTATGGCAAACGGCTAGCTGAGGCAGGGTAAGATTACCGAGAGAAACTTGGCTGATCAATGCTAAATGTTGACAACTACAGCGTGCCCACCAACATTCACGTTTTCAAAGGTTTACCACATGGATTTCGTCGTTTTGGTAAACAGTTAAGCGAATCTAAGCGATGGGATAAAGTGATGGAAGATGGAATCAGATGGGCTATCTCAAACCCTGAACCTTCATGGCAATTTGATGTGAGAACTGCGTGATTAAGACTTGTTCAATTACTGGAGCAACAGGTATAATATATACATAATTGGAATCCTCATCCGTGCATCAATACAAAGTCCGAGTACCCTCTCGTCTTAACCTCGTCACATCTCCTTCGATATCCTGGTGCTGGACCATTGTATCGAGTCATAGACCTCTTCTGCTTATTAACCAAATTCTTGTTGACACCAGTCATCCACGAGTCAACTTCATTGGCGAGCAGTCCCTTGCCGCAGTCGTGCACATGTTGGGTCCATTCCTCCATACCTTTATCGGTTGCTTCTACATAAGTTACTTGGTAGTCTCGAGCATAGCGTATAAAGTCAGCAACCCAATTCGCTGCGTACTCGATCGATCTAAAGAAAAACCATCGTTAGTAAAGCTCGTCAAAAGATGGAGGCTGAAGTCATACCTTGGAATATTGCCAAACATCTGATGAGGTCCCATAATCATAAACATGTTGGGAAAGTCCTTCACCGTAAGACCCAAGTATGTTTTGATTCCGTCAGCCCAAACATCTTTTAGCCTGGTCTCGTTGCTGCCTTGAATATCCACGGCATTAAAGGATCCAGTGACAGCATCGAAACCGGTGGCATAAATGAGGATATCGAGCTCATGAAACGCATCTTCTGTTTTAACACCAGTCTCCGTGATTTGGGAAATTGGATCTTCCCTTATATCGACGAGTTTGACATTTGGCTGGTTGTAAACCTCAAAGTACCCGCTCTCAAGGGGAACTCTCCTTGTGCCAAAGCCATGGTTCTTGGGAATCAACTTTTCGGCAACTTCTGGATTATTCACCCTTGCGCGTATTTTGTCCGCGTGGAACTTGCTATATAGCTCGTTCGCCTTGCGGTCGGTGAAAACATCTGAAGAAATACTGAGAACCTTGGCAAATCCAGGTTCGGCATAGAGCTTTTCCCAGTGTTGTTGACGTTCCTCTTCCGTCATGGAGAAAACGCTTTTGCTGTCGCTTCTATGAATGAAGCAAGAATAAGACTCTAGGCATTGGCGAAAGATATCAGGGTATGTTTTGCGAATCTCATCCATTTCTTCAGGGCTGATCTTCTTGTTTCGCAACGGAGCAGTCCAGTTTGGGGTCCTTTGGAACACTGTCAGGTGGCCGACCTTATCAGAGATGGCCTGGATGGTTTGGATTGCTGTAGCACCTGTTCCGATGATGCCCACTCGCTTGCCCTCGAGGCCGGAAGCGTCACGAGGCCATCTGGCTGTATGCCACGACTCGCCTTTGAAGCTTTTGACACCTGGAATGTTGGGCAACGTGGGCTTATTTAGAATACCCATGGCGGTAATGAGGTATCGGCATGTATAATTCGAGCCCTCTTCGTCCTCAAGCAGCCATGAGGAACTATCTTGTTGGAATTTTGCTGACTTGATGCGTGTATTGAACTGCATGTCACGCTTCAGATCGAACTTCTTCGTCAGATATTGAATATATCTGAGAGTTTCGGGTTGAGGGGCGAAATGCTCGGTCCAGTTCCATTCATCGAGCACCTCTTGTGAGAATGAGAAGATGTAGGAGTAACTCTCCGAGTCAAATCGTGCACCAGGATATCTGTTCCTATCTGACAGTTAGTGACAGGTTGATGAATAATAAAGGTTGTCGACTGACCAGAACCAAGTGCCGCCCTCGCCAGATCCAGCTTCGATGACTCGTGTCTTCAAGCCAAGCTCCCGCATACGGTAGAGGCTAAGAATACCACTGAGCCCAGCGCCAATTATGAGCACATCATAATCCAGATTGCTGTTTGATGCTCCAAATGGATCACCTCGGATGGGTTGCGCAGAAGGCATCGTGAGAGCTTAGGGATATGGAAGCAGTGATCAGACAAGGAAGGTTGTAAGACTAAGGTTTCAGTAACTCTCCAAACGGTGTTTACGACTCAATTGAATGCAGAGATTTAAACAAATAAACCTGTTTCTTGTCAACTGCGCACTTGACCCTTGAGAGCTATCACCTACCCCACCCCCGAATCCGGGGATTTAGATCTGGGTATCGTGTAACGTTAGCCGAGATGGAGTTGTGAGGCTGTCTACGCTTTTCCAAAAATGGATAACCATCTCATTGCCGGGCAGTTTATCACCGTAGCGGAAAGGTGCCGGATTCTCGGTAACCGGTAACTCGGGCTGAGAGCTGAAAATGATATTGCAACAATTGATTACCAATACTAGCAGACGTACCGGGTTATTTGTGATGGAGACAGTTAGATACCTACGACATGTCACTATAGTCAATCCTCAGCCTGAATCATGCTTAGGGTCCCAAGTATCTGTTGAAGTAATTTTGTCTATAGTAAACCTTCTGCTTTCCAATAGCTCTCCAGATCTCGGAGAAACGACCACTTCAATCCCTGCCCGAAACCCCGCTCTTTCCAATCATTCAAGCTCTGTGGGAAATGCGGAACACCATCGCGTACCGTAGAGTCATGGGCTACAATAACAAATATGTTCTCGTTACAGTCTAGCTCTTGCAGCTGTCTCGTGGTCTTGGTAGCAAGTTCTAGATCCAAGCCGAATGTCAAGTCAAACAGACTATCAGTTGATGTCCTCCCTCGTGACTTTTGAAGTCGTGCGAATGCCTCTCCTGGACAGAGAAGACTGTCGTCGTGTGGATGGCATGGATGAGGAGAGATGGTCTCAGGAACTGGAAGATACTGTGACGGTCGGAATATGCCTGCGTAATGACAGACATCTCCTCCCATGAGTACAAACGTATCTGGGCCCGTTGTTGTCCTGGCCAGGCCGCAAAGATGGCCCACTGCATGCCCTGGACTGTCGAGGAGATAGAAAGACCCGTCTCCGAAATAGTCAAAGGCGGGGAACTGGCCAATAGTGAGAGAGTCTGGCCCTTGGAAACTGATTTCACGCAGATTTCGATTACTAAAGCTTATTAGTCTCTTGTTAATTACGGCCGAGACCCAGCAGCAGGACGTACGCATAGTCACTCTCTTGAATGGGCGAATCTGGGTTTGCGGGAGCACCTGGAAGCATTACTTGCTTGAAGCCAGGACCGACAACGAGATCTGTCAGATGCGGGAATGTAGAAGGATCACCAATGTGATCCCAATGCCAATGACTATAGACTTTTAGCGGCTGCAATAAACTCATATCACCTAAAGCTACTGACCTCCAAATCACCGCCTCTATTTCTATCAAGGGTACGCCATTTTGCTGTAAAATGTCGGCCACGTTGCCCGTCACCTTGATGTTGTAATTTGTGGTTGGTAAATACTTGACAATTGATGGTGAATAATTCTCGTAGTCCTTTCGGATACCTAGATCAAAGACAAGTTTCCTGCCAGATTTGTGCTCGACGAGGAATGACAAGGATGGGGAGCTCTCGAATGTATCGAGCCCTGGTACGGGAGGTGCCATAAATCTCTGGAGAATTGCTGGTCCAAAATTGACTGGATTGATGAGTTTCACAGCTTTTATCGCTTCTCCCGGTGGGATACTGAGTTGTGGTACTGATTTCTGCATCATGGTTCACTTGCTAGTAGCTAACAGAATAGATGAGAGTATTCGCAGCAGACTGAGCAACTGGATTTCACAAATGCAAAACCTACTCTAATTAGCACAAATATTATGTCACGCATCACCAGATGCTGCCCCCGCAGTAAACAGTGTTGGGTCTAGGCCATCGGTAAACATCTCGGTAACCTTGGTCGGGTAAGGTCGCCGAGCCACCGACACCAACAATTGGCACCCCTGTTTACCCCGGACTGTAGTATGGCCGCTACCCCCGGATTACCCCATGCCATCCATCTTGAAAGATTCACTTAACATAAGTATTGCGCTCCGATCCACTCGAAATGATACAACAGACATCTGATCGACACTCACAACTTGATCAACCATGTCTGATTCTGAAAAGGGCCCTGCCATCAAGCACCACGAGGGTGCAAGCGAGATGCAGACCAAGCAGACCGTTGACACCGTCCATCAGGATGAGGCCATCAAAGTCTTGGAAGCCTACGGGGGTGACGAGACGTGGACAGATGAGGAAGAGAAGAAGCTTCGCCGCAAGATTGACTGGAGACTTATGCCAGTTCTCTGTGTAACGTATGGGCTTCAGTACTATGACAAGGCTATGCTTTCCCAAGCGGTAATACATTCGCAACTCCAATCCTGGGCCTTTTGCTAACTCTACATGCTCTTGTAGGCTTTGTTCGGGCTGAGAGAAGACCTCGGTCTCCTCGCTGGTGATCGCTACGCTATGTCGGCAGCCATATTCTATCTTGGCTTCATCGTTGGGGCATATCCCGCCATGATGCTTGCACAGCGATACCCAATCGAACGTGTTGCCTCAGGGATTGTTACAGTCTGGGGTATCTGTCTCATCCTCACAGTGGTCTGCAAAGATTACAGGACCCTCTATACGCAGCGGTTTTTCCTTGGCTTCTTGGAGAGCGGCATCAGTCCCATGTTTATGATGATCGTTGTAAGTGATTACATATCTTCTATGCCTTGACACACTTGCTCATTTGCATAGGGGAGCTTCTATAGAAAGCCGGAACAAGCCATGCGCATGGGGTAAGTTTATATGTAGTCTATCAGCATACGTATGTTGACTTGGAAAATAGCATCTGGTATAGTTGCACCGGCTACGTTTCCATCATCTCTCCCATTGTCAACTATGGCTTTGGCCTCATAAATGGAGGAGTATCCTCTTGGAGATACATGTACTACTTTGCTGGTGCAATGACTATCGTTTGGGGCATAATCCTCGTCTTTGTCCTGCCTCCTGACCCAGTCCGCGCCAAGGGCTTCAACGAAAGAGAGCGATATATCCTCGTGGCTCGACTCAAGACAAACAACTCTGGAGTTCGAAACACTCACCTCAAGGTTGCTCAGATCTGGGAGCTCTTACTTGATACCAAGTTTTGGGCCATCTTCGCCATTGCCTTCTTGTCCATGATTGCCAATGGGCCCATCTCCACCTTCGTTCCCATTATCATCAATGGGTTCGGTTTCAGCACTCTCAACTCCTTACTCCTTATTATGCCTTGTGGCGCGTACGCGGGGACACTCCAGCTTCTCATGCCCTACTTGGCCTACCGATACAAGAATGTCAGGACTTATCTGGTCTTTTTTGCTCAATTGGGTACCGTCTTGGCTGCTCTACTCCTCTGGCTTCTACCCCAATCGGCAACGGGTGCCCTTTTGTTTGCTGTATATATCCTCCCCTCGGTCGGTGGTGGCTACGCCGTGCTTATGGGTCTGCAAATCGCCAACACGGCGGGGTATACAAAACGCTCTATCGCCTCTTCTGGCCTCTACATCGGCTACTGCCTGGGTATGTAAATATTGGATTAGATTCTATGAGCCTATTACTGATAGCCTACGCTAGGTAATTTCGTCGGTCCGTTGTGCTTCAAGAAAGAAGACGCGCCTCGCTATGCGCCAGGATTTATCATCGTTGTCGTTACGGCTATAATTGCTGGCTTGCTGGCTATTGCATACCGCTTCATGTGCATTTGGACTAACAAGAGACGCGACAAGGCTGGAATCATGGAGGGATTCGATCATGCGTATGAAGATGATCTCACGGATAAGAAGGTTAGTTTATTTCCCCTTGACCTTGAAGGAAGAGGTGCTAACAAATTAGAATATGCAATTCCGTTATATCCTCTAATTCTCTCCCGAGGGCTCGCCTTTTTATGTTTGTTTCGTAACAAGTTTGGTGTTATCTATAATGTCGTGCTACGACTTGACATCTTCACTTGCTCAATGTTGTGGATGGCTTGTTTGCGTCTATCGATAATCGCAGTAATAAAGCATGTAAATGAGAATCTGGTCTAACATTTGGGATGCCTACACATTCCAGCCAATTATCATACAAAGGAAGACTTCACCTATGTACAGGGTGATAGAAATCATGATTATGTGAACTGTGCGCCCACACTGGCAAGTGAAAGCAATCATTAAAGAGTCATAAGTATCATGACGTAGGTATCAAGATTAAGCTACCCTAAAACTGTCAATCCTACATTGGACTTCAAACTAAAATTTCAGTAATACCCCATGCTAAGCTTATCGTAAACCATTAGCGAAGGCCACATTTCTTCCGTTCGTCACCTTGGCTACCCTACAAGGAGTTCTCGGTAGTCCTCGGCATCTTCTTAGCGCCAAGATACGCTAATGCTGATACATGATTACGTTACAGTAGCCCTTTCCCCGCTTCCTGCAACCTTGATCAGCTAAAATCTGGGGTTCGATCCGGGGTAAGTGCCTGATGAATTCAACCATTCCTCTCTCCCTACTTGATACCGAAACTCAACACACTCCATCAGCCGGCAATGACAGAACTCGTCGGCAACTGGCTCCACTTTACCGCTCGACAACCGAAACGAAAACGTGCTGAAGCCGTCTGTTTCTTTTGTCATTCAAAGAAGATCAAGTGTGATCTGCAGGCGAGTTTCCCCGCTTGGATCTGACATGCTAACATCCATATACCGGGAGTTGTGCTGACTGCATATCAGAGCCGATGCTCACAAGGCCACTCAAAATGCTCCAATTGTGACAACCAGAGCCAAGACTGTCACCTAAGGCCGTCCAAGAGAGGCAAGCAGCGCCGCAGGACATCTACCCAAGTCGAGTGCGATGCCGAGCCTGATACTATTATCGCCGGTAGTGAGCTAGACTCGGGTGGACCTGTGGGCGAGGATAACCCAGAGCCGACTAGTGCTGTTGGCATCGACTTTGGAAATCATGTGATAGATCAAGCCGTTGTCGACTCGCCAGTCTCTGCGGCTGCTTCGCCAATACAGGTTGCATTTACCCTCCCTACAGCCGAGACTTGTTTAGATGCTGCGGCTACTCATCAGACCAAGGCCAGCACGTCACCAACTGAAGGTGCTGGTCGCAGCCATGCAGGAGATGTTGATACAGGGTTCCTCCAGATCTACGGACCCGAAAATCAGCTTGAGGCTGAGCAGCAAGAGCTTGTGGCGAATTTGGAGCTTCGGAACTCGGCATCAGATCCTAGACAGCAAGAGCTTCAACAAAGCTTCGCCGAAACCTATTTCGAGTATTGCTATCCTTGGTGTCCTGTTCTTGATGAGGAGACACTTGACTCCGAGTTGGCGAGGTCGCCCATGCTTGCAAATGCCCTTGCTCTCGCTTCAAGTCATATACAACCGCCTTTGATCTCGCATCAGGGACCGGCTGCTTATTACGAGAAAGCGCGTATGATGTTCTATCAGGATGAGGAACCGGATATTCTTACAGCATTGAAAGCTATTTCTTTATTTTACTGGTGGGCACCACGTTCACCTGCTACCGCTCATCGTCATGCGTCTTGGTGGTGGACGTCTGTCATAATAAGACACGCACAGCAGATGAATATCCACCGTGAACCCAAAGAGGGCTCCGAGGCTTCTGGTTCGTTTCATCTCAGTTTACGCAGGCGACTATGGTGGACCGTGTTTGTGAGTTGATAGAATTTCGTGTCAGATAACAAGTACGTACTGACATTTATTCTCCAGGCGCGCGAGCGACTGACATCTCTCTGCCAAAGCAAGCCCTGCATTATCTGCCCCGAAGACATGACAATTAAAGAAGTTCAGCCATCAGATTTCCCGAGCGACCCTAAGTCTCAAAAGAAAGGCCGCATATTCGTGTATTGGGTTCGTTTATGTGGCTTGATGGGTAAAGTGTCCAAGGCACTATCCAAGTCTGTTGATTCTACCTCGCCAACGTTTCCTACCGAGCTGCGACAGGAGCTCGTTGAATGGGTTCAGTCATTACCCCCAGATCTTCAGCTCCCTATTGGCTCTAGCCGTACAGAGGGCTTTGACCGGGACGTCCACCAGTTACATCTGCCTTACCTTACAACCATTATTGTCATGCATCTCCAGAGATCAACCCCGGATCTGCCCCAGGCCCTACCACCAGCAATACTGGCTGCTTCTTGCATTGCCAGGATCCTAAGGGATATCTTGTCTCGTGGCAATGCGCGTTTTCTTATGGCAATTACTTGCTGGTATTGTGGCACGGCTTTCATCGCTCTACTGCAAGCAAGTCGAATCAAGCAGTTTTCGCAGGAAGCTGAGGAGGGATTAGACATTCTAGATCAAGCTGTCGGCCAGCTGCAACAGATGTGGGCTTCTGCCAACATTATACGACAAGGCTTCGAACGGCTTCGCGCCATGCCTCGCACCATGATGCATCCTGTGAGAACCAGAGCCACTGTGCCTAATGGGTCCAGTGGTGGAGGCCAAGGAGATTCAAGCACATCATCGAACGACTTTGATTGGAAGCTCTTGTTCCCATTTGTGACCAAATCGACCGGTCAGATCGCAACCTGCTTACTTGACGATAATGAGTTTGGAACTACGGCAACCGCTTTGCCATCGCCTGAGAATGCCGTGTTCCACGAAGACCTGTTCAATCGTTATCATGATCTTCTGGAACCATTCGTTGACTATAACTTTGACTTCTCGGGTATCAACCTTGAGTTTTTGTGATGAATGCGGCGAGTGACAGGAGATATGAGTCCTTGAATACCACTTGAGAATGACTATTCAACCATAAGCATTAATAAACTTGGCTCTGATATTACTATTATCCTCTTACTTCTGGTGGAAAAGCTCACATGATTCAGGACCACTATGTCTCCGGATTGGCTGTCAATGAGAGAAAAGAATTTATTCGCATCAACTATTAACTGTATTTATCATGCTCGCCACCGGATTGTCTAAAGAAACGGTGGCATTATCAAACAAAGCGCAAAATCCTGTCTTCCAACACTTCTAGACTGATTTAATAACGCATACTTTGCTATTATACTCATAGACGGCAGCCTCAAGGCCGAAGTGTCTCTGCTTTCTCTACATACCACGACAAGTCGCTTTCAGGGTCCATCTCAAATGCCGTGAACCCGTTACCCATAAATCTGAAAGGGTTCTCTGTGTTGTACGTAATGTCGAAATCCTCAGCTCGAATGTCTCCGAGCATGCGGTTGAAGAGATGAGCGCTACCACCAAACAACGCCGTGACTCGCCCGTCGACTTTGCCTCTCTTGTACCAGCTTGTGCATCCGCCGCTCCAGACGAGAGTCTTGTGAACTTGATCACAGTACTTGATGAAGGCGTTGACCTTTTCTTTCTTGGGAACCACGTACTTGATGTCCTCGGTTGCCATTTTCCTGATCCACTTGACAAAGTAATCACCTGTCCAGTTGAGAGATTCTACAAGTGAACCATGACCACCAAGACAGTTGGGTCCCATCATCATGAAGTAGTTGGGCATGAAGGGTACAGCAACCGAGATATATGCTTCAGGATCTTCTTTCCATTGTTCTCGAAGGTCAACCTTGTTCAGGCCAACTATGGGGTACCTAGGGCGGAAGGATACATCGAAGCCCGTGGCATATATGACTTAGATATCGGTAAGCTTTGTTTTCGGTGGAAACTGGCAGTTCTTGTGGGGTTTACTTACTGACATCCACCTCATGTTCCTTGCCATCAGCAGTACGAAGACCCTTCCTTGTTACTTGTGTGATTGCACTATCTGTAAGATGGCAATTCGGCTTTAAAAATGACTCAAGGTAGCCTGGTCCTGGTGTGATACGACGACAACCCAACTCCCATTTTGGGATCAGTTTCGAGCACAGAACTGGATCATGGCCAAGCTTCTCAGCCATCTGCTCAGCCGCCATCTTCATGCCCTTTTCGTTGTTCTCTCCCTTTCTGAAAACATAGAAAGACTTATTTGTACGCGAGATGATTCCTTTGCGATGCTGCAGATGGAGCTCTGGGTCTTGGAAGCGTGCCTTGTCTTGTTCTGAGTATCGTGGGTTGGGGTCGTCGTCATCTCTACCCAAATGTTTTGAGGGAGGGGCTCGGTAGAAGACCCAGGCTGGACCACGGACAAAGTTAATGACCTCAGTTCCCGGCAGCTTGGCCATTTGAGGAACTATCTGGATTCCTGAAGACCCATTGCCAATCACAGCTATGCGCTTGTTGGAGTAGTCGTAGTTGTGATCCCAGCTAGCTGAATGGGTGGTATGACCTTCGAAATCTTTCAGGCCGGGGATCTTTGGCCATGATTCGTGGCTTTTCAAAATCAGTAATGAGGACAAAAAGAGGTATAAATTTTACTTACACAAGTACTCCTTGAGCAGAGATTAATACGTGACAGTACTCTTCTCTCTGAACGTTGTTGTGTTCTAGTGTAACCTTCCATTGGCCTAGATTATCCAGCCATTCTGCCCCAACGACACGAGTATTGAGCTGTAAGTCGCGATCAAGATTCCATTTCTTAACGGTCGCCTTCATATATGAAAGAATGTCGCCCCCGCTGGCGTAGAACCTCTCCCAGTTGGGATTGGGGTCGAATGGAAATGCCTGTATTTCATGAGAACGAGCTGCCATTGAACAAAGATTAACTTACGTATATATGGCTCGGTACATCGCACTGAACTCCTGGGTAGTTATTGGCTAACCATGTGCCGCCAATATCGCTTCGAGCCTCAAAGATTGTGTGGTCCACGATGTCCTCCATGTCGGGGAAGCGGTGTTGGAATTTGTGGGCCATCAGAAGACCAGAAAACCCAGCACCGATAGTAAAGACCTTGATCTTTCGTGGCGTATACGCATACTCTTGGCTGAGCTCGAAAGGGTCCACTGTATGGCCATTAATGTAGGTATGGCCAAAGCCATTTTGGATCTTTTTCGTCTTCATGTCAAGTTCAGGAAGCTCTGTTGCTGGCATCTGGGATAGATCCTCGGCCTCTTGCGCTTTTGTCTCGGGAGACTCAAAGACAGGCATTGTTGCAGTATATGGCTATTGTCAATATTGACAAATCGATTGTTGATAGAAGTCAGAGAGTCAAGATATGAGAGGGTCTGGATAGATCGTTGTTGTTTCTCAGGGTCGTATATCGTAAAGAACTCTGCTGATACACTAATTATATTTTGAGATAGGTAGGACACTTACTTTGGCCTTCGTCCTAGTCACTCTCCGAAGTTGATCAAGCCCGGCAAACGCTGTATCTGACCATCACGTCAGCATGCCCCCCAGCTTGTGGTTTTTCATAGCCGAACACAACTGTCTCCAGTTCAGCCTGCCAACAACATTCGGCAACCTATGTTAGCTACGGCTATCCTATTTCGGATTGCCGATGATGGATCAACATCCGAGGTGGAATGCGGGGTTGGCGGGCGCTAGGAGATTTCATGTAGCACCATGACGGTCAGCTATTATAACCAATTGAGAACAGAGCTTCTGTATAATTCCTTGACAGTATCACTACCACAGCCACCAGTCCAGAAACGCACACATTACCAACAACAGTCCAACATCATGGCTCTAAACCGTTACTCTTACAATGGACCCATTGATCACACAATCGCCCCTCAAGTTGAGAATATACGGGGAAAGTCGGTCATTGTCACTGGAGGAGCCAATGGTATGGGCGAAGCTTTTGTGAGAGACTTCGTGGCCGCCGGCGCCTATGTAACTTTCGCAGATGTCAACGAACAGCGTGGTCAAGCAATCGAGACAGAGCTCAATGCTAGCGGCACAAAATGCACTTTCGTGAAATGCGATATCAGAGACTGGGATCAACAGAAGGCAGTCTTCGAAAAGGCAAAGAATGATAGTCCTAGCAACAGCGTCGATGTTGTTATTGCGAATGCTGGTATTAGTCGGAGTTCTGGAGATAGTTTATGGACCTTGGATGGCAAGTATAAACGCTTCTGTTCATCCGTGCATTGGAGTAGCTCTGACTGGAACACCTCAGATCCCAACGGTGAGCCAACAAAACCCGACTTGAACATTGTTCGGGTCAACATAGACGGAACATTCTACACGTGGAAACTAGCCGTCCATTATTTCCGCAAGCAGCCGGTGAATGAGGAGCGAGATCGTTGCTTCATCATCACTGGCAGCATGGTGGCATGGATAGACTCTCCTGTAAGAATACCAAGGCTCGGCTCTGCAGAAGCTAGCAAACTGATTCAGACGTGACAGGGAAATTGGGAATACACAGCCACCAAATATGGACTTCGCGGTTTTATGAGAACAGTTCGAAGATCAAGCCATGAGCAATCCATCCGGATAAATTACGTAGCGCCGTGTTGGATCAAGAGCGCCATTAGAACGGCAGAATACGAGAAGTGGCTCATCGATCATGGGATTGAGTTCGGTGAACAAAAAGACGTTTCCAGCTGCATGTTACGAGTTGCCACTGATAAAACTATCAACGGTGAGCGAAAACGTTGTACTGGAAGTGGAGTTTGTATGCTTAAACATATTACAGGTCGTTCCTTGATGATTACCCCTCGTTCTATCGCCAAGGAAGGATTTGTGGACATCGATCGAGAAGACTATAAGGATACACCTGAAGATGAGTATCTGAAAAAGGTACAGGCCTCTCAGTTGGTGATTATCCAAGATAAGTGGTTGGATGACTATAAAGTTAGAGTATATAAAGAGTAGATTGTTTGACGATCAATACTTGAACATCATAGTGTGGCTGAGTTCCTAAACTCGACTAAATGGCAGATAGTTCATGGATGAAAATTAACAGCGTCTCCTATTGGTACCTGACAGTGGAAACAATGTTGACTGCCCGCCCCCATACGGCAGATGCTATATTCAGAATAGGGCTTCAAAGATACTCGTATCAAGCTAACCGATACTACATAAACACCTAGCTTGGGCGGGATAACTGAATCCGTGATTCCATGGACAGAGGCTTCTGCTGTCAAGAAGTCATCCGCGGCCGCGAGTACTTTTCGCCAACTTGAGTCAGCCTCATTGATTCTATCGACCAGCATGTTTCGCATCTGCTTCATTGGCGTCATCAACAGTTTGCTTGATATCGGCCCGAAGCGAAGCTTTTCGAGATCGGTAGTCAGAACCGGAGAATTGCTGGCGTATCTCTGGGTAATGCCTTCAATCTCGTCCTTGTCTGACTTGCGCTTTGTGAGATACCGGAGGGATGTAGTTAGCAAAAAAGTCTTCCGTCAAGAACAGACCCAGCGGATTGAATGACTAATAGATATAATGAACGCCTAAATCACTACAATAGTTCTAGATATGAACTCGGATGCCGTTTGAGCATGCTGCGACACAAAACCTGAGTCTCCAGCCCAGTATCCAGCTCTTGTATAATTGCGATCACCGTTCTTGAGAAGTAACAGACCGCAGGTGTTTTGGCCTTCGGATTCTTCTAAAATCGCAAGGAAGTACAGGTCCTTCTGGGGAAGCAGCCATGTCTTTTTATTCGCAGCCAAAAAGTCTACAGTATCAGGGACCAGGAAAAGGGAATGCCCTAAGGTGGTACTTGTTTCGCAATAGTAAGCGTTCCCTGTGGCGACATTATTGGAGAGGAGTGTTTCAGCAGCCACCAGAGGCCCCGTTATTGTCAGATAACCAAACTTGACTTGGCCAAATGGATTCTTTGGGTCGACAAGATCCACCTTCACGTCTACTAAACCTGCAAGCGGTGTTCGCTTCTGATTTCGACAGGGGGATAACGTTATGTAGCAATCCATGCTTGCCCAGCTCCATGATGGAGCGCGGTAGGTAGTCGACCGTTTTCTTGGAGTTGCGGACGTTGCCCATAGTAGTCCCTCTGGCATTGTACTGCGGAAGATGCCAGCACAGTAGTCGTCACCAAACCATGAAACACACCGCCGAGCAACAGCGGCGAAGGCGATCAGTTTATCTTCGTTTGGGTGGCTGAGTTCACGGTCCATATATGGGGATACGAGATCAGAATAGTATCGAAATACATCTCCACTCTCGGAAATGCTATATGCTGCTTGGGGTAGTCTCCATGCATCGTCGCCCGATCCTTCGGGGAGATACTCGCTGAGATTACGGCTTCTCTCGCACTCCCACGCGATGCAATCTGACGTGAAGTGCAATGTCCGAGGGGAGAGGAGCCGTTCTTGGAACACCCATGCCCTTCCGCTTAGGGGAAGCTTTGGCCAAGACCAAAAGATGTCAGAATTCGTGAAGATAGCGCAGAGGTTTCTTGATTCTGGCTTATTGTCCTCTGTATCTGCTTGTAGATGTCTATGGTCGCTTACATCCAAAATGTCCGATTTGGCTTTTCTGTCTGAGTCTGTGGACTGGCGGGAGCTTATTGATGTCGTTCGGGGATGTGAAGGTAAAAGCTCCGAGTGGAACGGCGTCCAGAGGTAACAATCCTGAAGATATTTAGGATCTCTCGAGCGAAAAGCACCTTGATGAGGGTTAGAAGAAACATCAATGGCTATGTTCAGGTCGCAGTTGAGGTAGACACGATGCATATCCTCAGAATGTGACAACCAGTCCTCATGCGAACCCTCTCCAGCCTGTAAGATACAGAGAGAGTCGATCCATATGTAAGAAATGTCCATTCGGCGACAAGTGATGATAGCATCTCGAAAACTTGCCGGAAGTTGGTTCAGCTGAATTTCATCGCAGAAATCGCTTAACGTGTAAGATGTTAACTTCAGGAACTCCGGGTTCTCGCCCCAACAATGGCTCAACGCGGCGTAGCCGCCTTCCAAAGAATCATTTCCCGACAAGACTAGGCGTGGCGATTGGTTTTCATCACCAACGTGGATAAGTCGCTTGGGATACCAGCTTGTGTCCTGTGGCCCGCATGAAGTCTGACAGTCGTGATGATCCTTGCAAGTCTGAAGCCACTGTTTGCCCAATTGCGCAACCCGTTCATGGCCAGAGTTATCTGGAATATCTCGAATAGGAGAAAAGTCGGTTCGAACTCGCGATGGATCTGATTCTAGATCGGCAGCGATCAGGCCAAGAAATTCGTCATAGCCAGGCGGAATTTCTGATGAAGCAGACACCTTCACAGAAACCGGACCGTGAATCAGGCGGAGACACTTGTCTCCAACTGGTCCATCGATATTGTCGGCATCATTCGCATAAAAGAATATCGAATGGATTTTGTATGCGTGGCTCCATTTATATTCTAAAGGTTTCCAATCTTCGACTGGAATCCTTCGACTGAAGCAGTAGCAGATTCTACACCCGTTTTTGGCCGCGGTGGTGAGACTGCTATGGGCCTTATGGTGAGTGCCTTGGGTCGCGCTGCTCTGGAACATAGACATGCAAGTTGCACAAAGCATTTCTTAATAGAATTTAGAGGGTTAGATATAGAAACGAGTCGGTATAATCTCAGGAATGTACCTGGTATCTTAAATGCCTCAGGATATAAAGATGTGTTGAGGGGTATGTGTGAGGAAGTAGTGTGCATTGATTAAGTCTAGCTACGGGCGTATGGCCTGGCTGAAGTAGGCTGTGGATGCCTCAGGCCTATGTGCCTGTGGCTCTACTGGACAAGACGTTTATGATCTGACGTGAGCAGAGCTGATTAAAGCCTTTAGCTTAAAGTACGAAGCAGAATTACTACGTATAAGCTAATATTATAAGTATTATTATACATATAAGACCTAAAACATCTGGCCTTGAAGATAGTAACACAAAGTTAGTTTTCGACTAGGAGAAACTACAGTTAAATGCCTATAAGTCTGAGACTATACCCTTGGTAATATTGCCATACTAACTGTTGAGCGGAGCCACAGGCAGATAGGCCTAAGGCACCCACAGCCTTCTTCAGCCGGGCCTGTGCCCTGTAGCTAGCTTCCTTCAACACACACCTCTCCACGCACCCACCTTGCAACACTAACGATCCATATCAGAGATATTCCCGCCAAGATAATGTATAGTAGGAATTTCTGTGCTGTTTAAGTCATAGAGTAGGTTCATAGAACGGACAGCGGCTTGCCCCTAAGTAGGCTAAGGCACCAGATTATAACAATAGTAATTACCCATAGCTCAGTGCCTCGATACATGGCTAAGCTGACAAATGCTGAAGACGTAGTCTGACTGGTAGAAAGAAATTCTAGTGTTCTGAAGGTTAACCCGTTCTCTGCCTTGTAGAGGGCGAACGAAGTGGGCCAGAGGGTTGAAGCAACCTCGAGAACTTCTTGTACTCTAATCCTGAACAAGGTCTCTTTCTACTTGTGGAGGGGTACCACGGCGCTCAAGAGCACTATTCCCTGATTAGTTTGCCATAGAGTACATTAAGAAAGCAAGATCAACGCACCAATATACGAGGTAGGAGTGTGAGCAAAACTCCTGGAAACCCAATTCTCCATATCCGAGATGGCAATTGCTGTTCGAAAGTGCGGCCTGCCTCTTCATGTGTCTCACTGTCAGATTTGGAGCTTACCGGTCTTGCCGTCTCTGGGACACCATACTTTCCATTCCTATAAAAGACACGTTGCACGTGGTTGTGCTGTATAGGATGTGAGGGCTGGGGAAAGGAAAATAGAATGAGAAGAGCCAAGGGAGCCATTGTTGCAGTAAACTGCTATTCGTTATACCTTCCAGTGGGAGACAACTTGCCATGGTCAGCCTTAGCCAAGCACTACGTTGTCTGCTGAATATTGGTCAGCTCGAGATGACCGTAGATAATGGACGAGAGACTCCTACATTTCTCGCCCGTGCATTCCGGAGTGGGGGTTGACGGACCTGGCTCAAAGACCGTATGGTGACAGTTTGCAGTAACACTCTACGTTAACGTTTGTCTTATGTTCTTCGTTCCGCTTTAGACTTTCTTTACTCTTATTCGCTGAAAGAGAGTATAACAGTCAAAAAAGTCTTGATGGTGGGAGCTAAAGATAACATATATTGATCTATAACCTTCTCCTACTGCGATGAGAAGCTGTTCTGTTGTGTTAGCTGGTTTCGTCCCGGATGAAATATCCTCCTATCGGTCCATATAGGCTGCTGATCGTGACTTCGAGTCTTGCTCAGTCGCCATCTTGTCTGAAGCCATCTTCATCTAGGTGCTGGCGTTGACATAGCAAAGAACCCAGCCAAGAGGAACCGAGTTAGTGCTAATGACGGCAGACTCCTCAGCCGTAAACTCCTTGCTGCCAGGCTGAGTACCGTACTTGTCCTTGTACATCTGGCAAGTGACCTGATCGATCTCGGGAGCCTCAACTCCGGAGACGGTGGAGTAGACGCGTGCAATCTCCAGCTCAGTGATCTTGATGTTGCGCTGGGTGGTGAGAACACCGAGAGGAACGTTGAGAGGACTAGTGCTGGATTCGCCATTGACGGGGTTGTTATAGGTCATCATGGCAACACCGACTTGAGGCTTTTGCTGAGGAGCAGCGGCGACAACTGAGGTGAAGGCAGCAATGCTGGCGAGAATGGTTTGGAATTGCATGATTTCGGTGAAGTATTTGGTAGATGATAGAGATCGTTGTTTGTTGAGTTGTTGAGTTGATAGTGTTTGAGTTGGTAGTGTGATGATAGTTCAACTTGTGGGATTGGGAGAGTCTTTATAGTTCTTCGGTCTCTTACAATTAGGTCTGTGAGGCTATGCTGTGCCCAGCATCATACAATTCTCTCGTCCGACTCGTATCCATGAAGCCTGGTTTTGAATACAGCTCACATCAAGCATACGCGGCATCATACCAATTCCTCGTGGTCAAGACCCCTGCTCACCCCAGACTCGAGTCAGCAAACAGCGGCCGTGGAGATGATTTCCACGTAATCTGACAACGACCAGCCGCGGCGATTACTGGATTGGGAAGAATTGGAAAAGACGACCGAGACACAACCCATGTAGATAATCAATACGCTGATATAGCAAGCATCACGTTCAATAATCGAGTCTCTTCTAAAAATGTTAAGTGGTATCGTGACCCATTATGGTATTGACCTATTGCCTCTTATAGACACTTTATGAGGAGATTGTAAGAAGGATCGTAAGCAGAAGTGGGAAGCCGCGTCGTCAATCCATTCATATAGCATGTTCTGAGCCCCATCAAGCTGACCGCAGGAGGCTGTGTCTCGCTTGTAAATTCCCAACGCTGACGATGATGGGTTGTTCGTGTCAGTAACATCATATTTTTATTTTTTGGTAAAGATATTGACCCTCACGTGAGTGAAGAATATATTCTTGAGGGACTTAGCACAGGAGCTCGTTTTCAAGTTGTCTCCAATCTACGTAAGACCTACGGTATCTCCGTCAAGATATAACATCATCCGCTACGCTGTGAACGAATACCATAGAAAAAAACTTCAGAATAAAGAAGACCTCACTAGATGAGCAGAGTGCTAAGTCTCTAGAGGTGGACTCCCCATCAAAGAGTCTCAATTGTGTCTATCGTGATGCTAATCAATCAAATAATGACTACACAGGGTATTTTAGAGCATATGTATTCCTCAAGGTCAATTTCTATCATGAGTTTCATTTTCTCAAGCGCATACAACAGCCATCCAAGCTTCATCATGGGTGGGCAAGACCCTGCTCAACAAGTTCAACCATAGCCGAATATCTTTCCCTATTCGAACACTACATGGTATAAACCTGTTTCGAAGTTCAGGTACCTCTGTCACATACAGTAAACACGAACCATGTCTCCTCATGGAGCATTGTAGATGAGCTTCTTAGAGAAACCAGTAGATATCGACAAACTTCACTATTGTACACCAGTGCAAGGGAGTTCTTTTTCCAACACGAACTAAATGACTCCCACCCTTTACACACGTCACATCCCTCTCTTTCATGGAGACTGTATAATGACACACAGTTACTCGGCTCGTCGCTGGGCGACACTGTATCGTATCTATGTATGGAGTCTAGGACGCCCTGTGGATCTTAGTGAATGTGTCAGTGCCTTCTACAGCCGTCTTGAATCCAACTGGCTCAATTATCTGTCAACAATTAGCTTTATTTAGCCTTTCTTGGATTTAACAGGGGGAAAAGTTTTCTTTTCCAAGAAGCAGTTCTCAGACGATCTGAATCCTGTCCGGATAGGCTTACGTGTATTGGGGTCCTTGATATAGAGATAGCAAATAGTTAGGCCTGTTTATTCCCAGCCTACATGATGTAAGTCAAATCTCTCAACTTCTCTTGAGGTTGCCGGTGAAGTCATTTCCGCAAAGCACTTTCACAATTTTTCAGTGATATTTAATGCAGCGTTTCGTGGTATTTATCTTTGATCATTGTCGATGCACCATCTGGCCGCACCTGGCGCAGTTTGGGCCTGTTGTTATGTTTGCTGCCATTACCGTTGATTCATCAGCTCAGCCATTTCTTTTTCCTTTGGTGAAAGGTCAAAGATGCTAAGTCCCCATACAACTGCGTCTTTGGAAACAGATTCGTTAGTCAAAGTCTGTTCTAACGATTTCACGGACAAGGAAGCACGAGCTCTTCTTAACGGCGTTGTAAATTGGAACTGGGCCCTCACCCTTACCAGCGCTTGCTTCGTCGATCCTGTCGAACGCCGTCCTCTCCCTGCCATACTCGATCCATGCCAAAGGTAACGGCGTCTACGTGCTTGAGACCAAGTGTGTGTTGTTTTAACCAACTATTGTGTGAGCCTGGTTGGCTTGGACAACATTGTATAGTGATACTACATTGTGCACGCTGTGTTGCTTATTTGCAAGAGTTTTATCGGCTACAGCCCGTTTCTTGAAACAAATCGTAAAACCCTGAAGGAAGTCGCTGTTATCTTTGACAGGGAGGCGACAGATGTTATTGTTAACGAGACTGCTGGGTTAAAGGTCTTTACCACCCTTGATCAGGAGGATGTTAGCAGGAAGGCTTAGTTCGAGCCGCAGGTTGAATAGTTTAGGATATTGATTGGCTGCTTAGCCTGTAAATGGTTTATCTATTTGATTAGACTTTAGCCACTCCAGCTAGCCTGATGTGGTGGTTATTGCCGTATCATATCCATCGTCACCAATTAACATTGTTAAATAAGCTGTCTGTTAAGATCTATAGGCACTTCCCAATTCCATAAGTTATTATTTATAGGAGATAGAATAACGCTTAGTGTTACATCAGATTCTCTGAGCCATAGGAGATAGCACCAGTTCAAGCTATTACTATCATCAAGGAAGTTTCAACAATCCAGATCAACATGCTAGTAACAGTAATGCTAACAACCCTGCACGCAGGCAACGAGGGTAGTGGCTCGCAGTTGATTTCTATAGCTACCTACCCTATAGTAGCATATTAAACTCTAATAAGCCTGATAGCAGAGTGGTTATAGTAATAAATAACAGCAATAAAATATTAATACTAATATTTTAAGAGCTTGATATGTCTAAAGTTGATAACAGAAGAAGTTTAGTATTATGTCCATATATTCAATCATATTTAATTCAAAATACAACGATCATACAACCACACGCTTAACAGCTACATAAGACACAAACTTGAAGGATCTATTATAATGATTGGTTATTACAATTTAGACGTATTGGATCTAGACGATAGATCCAGACTATAACAAGTTAACATGGTATATATATTCAACTGAGTAATATACCAGGAATTGTCAGACAGTGTCATTCCAAGCCATTCCCTTGCCCCAGCCGGTCTTATCGATAATGGCTATGTTTATCCGTAAATGCGGGGGCTTTGCGGTCTCTGTACAAGGGTTTCCCCAAAGCTGAGCTTCGCGGCGGACAATGCCCAGCTGCCGAGGTCCATGTATGTATCCGAAGCTACAGGGATCAGGGTTGAACGCCTGCCTAAAACTCTATCTTTTCGTCAGCACGACCAGGTGATGTCGACTATCGTCAAGTTGCTCAGCCTGGTTTGTCGTCATCATATCGGTTTGTCCAAGATTTAAGAGCCCAGGGGTGTGAAAATGGCCTTTCATCCCGGAATACCTTCGCCGTCCTAGTCTTCAACCAGGGAACTGGAAGACCGTGTGACATCAGCCGCATCACATATGCACTACTGCACACCATCTTTTCTAACTGGCAAAACATGAAGGCAGATAATTGGACTATAAATATGCCACGTCATTTATCCTAAGGTAACCGTGAGGCAAAATGGTCATGCGTTGTTGGACCCTTGGTCGCTTGCTGTCACTCAGGCTCACTTGTCTTGTTTGTGAGGCTCTGCGCCCAGCTTGGATCAGTATCCTCTCAAGTATATTGAGCCGGGCTGGGACGCACAAGCTGCCCCTCAATGTCTCTGTTGCTGTACCACGAATAATTTCATCATAGCTCGACTCAAACAAGATATTATCGAGTATGTACACTCAAGCATGTCGTGACAACCAATGCTGATAAAGGCTATAGAGAAGTAAGATCATTTCTCAGCTCTCCAAGTTGTCGTGTCGCTATTCAAAGCCCCCATCTACTTAAACATGGATGAGAAACGCACGCCTATCCAGCCTTGGAGGCACAACGAGGAGATCATGAAGATCATGAGTGCAAGCACTGCAGCCAGGGCCCCCATTGTAGTAGGATGCGCGAGAGCGAATATGTATCCGGAGGGAGCCATGATGCTCAATGGTGGCCAGAGTGCTGGCAATGCCGCCCAGGAGATCATCTACGACACTGACAAGAAAGATTAAGGGGATGAGTGCGAGGCATCAAGGAATAAACTATTTTGCAAGAGTTTTGTTTTTGGGGTAAATAAATTGCAACCAGAATGCGAGCTATGTTGTCATTTCAGTTTCCTCATACTACCAATCGTCATAAACCAAAAAACCTGAGACAACCTACAGGGTGTTTGTAGAGCACGCAATCTAAAATGCATGTATGGCAATCATATTGACACAGGAGTATTGGCTTGGTGATTGTTTCATAATACAAAGTGATATTATAGAAGATGTCAAGATATCCAGAATACATCCATGCTATATGGGTAATTTTGTACATCACCGGCTACTCATAGAATACCAGTGTCCGGACTTCGATGCTCTCTCGCTGTGGATCGGAATCTGATACGTATGGGCTAGGGAAGGATGTGTGAGGGCAGCCTGAATGTCTCTTGTCAATTTAGTCTTTACAGTCGTAGTGGTGAGCCTACCAGAAGCCCCATCAGAGTCAGTCTGGAGTATGACCAGAGCTTCGTTTGTTTCCTGCTCGCTCAGATAGTAAAACTTATAAGAATCGGACTTGTATGCCACAAGTGTTTCCATGACGCTGTCTGGGTACACCATGTCTCTTGTCTGAAGATCCTGTGCCGCGTCTACTGTCGAGTTATCGACCATCATCAATGGCCACCTCTTGACCGGGCCCCGAATGGGCTTCCAGACACTAGTTCAGTTGTGTCTTTTAGTCCCGAAGAAAGCATTTCAGATGTTGTGTGAGGTTGGGTGACTTACGTGACGTATTGGTATCTCATATTGCGAAGTTCTGAGATGTCTCTTCCAGTAGCTTTGATGATGTCTACGGTACCAGCCGGACTCGTATCTGTATCGTCCTCAAATATGATTCATTAGTATTTTGCGCTATGTCTACATCCAATGCTTCTAGATCCCAAGCCATACCAATGTGAAGGAGCATAGCTGGCTGTTCATAGGTGTATGGTTTACCAGTGGAAATTGGGAATTGCGCGTGGCTCTTCCGCACCTGAAAAGACATGCATGCATCAGCTTTGCCTTGTTTCATGTCTTGAGGAGAAAGCGATGCGGATAGAGAATACAAACCATGTAATCATGCACCTGAACGCGACTAGCACCCAGATGCTCTTTCAGAGTCTCAGCAACCTGTGGAAGGTAAACCGACTTGATAGCGACCGCGTCGTCAAAGTCATCAGGCTTCATATTGGTCTCCAAGTTCATGATGCAGAACCCGTTCTTTGAGACAGAGAAGTTGTTTTCACGGCCCCGGATGTCGTAGACGGGAATGTCATGATGCCTAGACGTGCGCATGTTTGTGCGAGGGAAGTCGCCAGGTAGATCAAAAACTACTTCATAGGGCTTCTCATTCTTGAAAAGATCGAGGCGGTCGAGGCAGCAAATGGACGTCAAGAGCTTAGCGTCACCCATGATAGAGGTTGTTGGTGGTTAACGGGTGTGAATGAGCCTTCAGGAGTGGAAGTCATCTAAAGTTTAAGAAGAGATAGTACCGTCTATAACAGCTGCTTCCAAGATCCGGTCCCGTGCATATGCCAATTCTTTAATTTACAGAGACCTCTTATGTACGCCAGGTCATCTATTTGATCGTTCTCATGTGACTACACTGGAGAACAGAAGACCAGATATCCGAGACAGAGCCTCTTCCATTCATCAGCTCTTTGTAATGATTCACATTATGAATTTGTGAGGCGAGAAGCGGGGTTGCAGCCAAAGAGAAGCAAGTATACTATGCACACGCATATGCATATGCAGCTTACTCACACCCTCAGGGCAACAAGAGGACGCCCAACCGTGGGATGCAAGTGCACTGAGATACGGAAAGGTCCCCTGCTTTTGCCCGAGGATCTTCCATGCCAGCTCCTTCTTGGCTTTTTCTGATCATCTCTTTGCGAGTGAGGCTGATGCCTGACACGAGCTTTGCGGGACCACTATCGTCGAATGTGCCATGACTACGCTGCCCATCATCTACGATGGAGTTAGGCAACCAGAGATCGAGTAAGTAATGTCAAGTCCTCTTTACTCACAATGACCGTACAGGGCTCTAACGAGGCTGTGATAGCATCGTGTCGATTCCGGGGCTGCCGACCCTAACACCGCAATACAAAGTCAAGGAGCATAACACCTGGCTGCGGGAGGTTCTTAGCCACCGGATTCCTAAGGCTAGGATCATGTCCTTTCAGTATGACTTTGGCAAGCATGCAACAAGCCTGTCCTGGGTTGATTTGTTGGCCAATGTCGACAAGCTCTTGTATGCCCTCGTCCATCGCCGCGAAAACTCGAGCTCGAGGCCCATCATCTTTGTATGCTACAGCTTTGGCGCGGTTATTCTGAAAAAGGTAAATATTTCGATTAGTCAACGCATTAATACTGGCTGCTGCTTTCCACCTACAATTTTGTATTGAACAAGACTCGGTAACGCTGAGTATTGTTGTGTGAAATTCTAGGCGCTACTCATCGCAAAGGAGAGGCTCGACTTCAACAACATTATCGACCGTACAGGTGGAATCGTCTTCCTAGGATGTGTCCACGATGAGAGCAATCCCTTGGCTGAGAGCATCGCTCTCAAGTGTGCTGCTGTCGAGTTCGGAACGAATCTCAAGCATGCTGCCATAGACGCTCTAAAAAGATGTGACGGTTGGGCGCGAGTCAAGGAAATCATGGAGAGTTTTCGCTACTTGCAGGGCCCCTTTCCCCTACGCATTTTCTACGAGCTCAAGGTGTCTAGTATAGCGGACAGGGGATGGACTATGAAGAAGGGTAAACCTGAGGTGGTACGTCCCTTGTTAATCTCGGCATGTTCAACGCAGGCAGGTAGATGTCTAACACTTATCTCAGCTTTGTTCCGAGCCGCTGTCGATGCTTGGATGGAACGACGAACGCCTCATTGGGGTGCAACGAGACCACGCTAGCTTCATGAGCTACCCGCGTAGAGGAGAAAAGGATGATTTCTTCCCCGTGTTGATGAAGACTTTGACAGAGCTTGTAGAATTTGTCTGTGTTGACCAGACTGACCCAAACGACGATGTTTCTGACAATATGACGTCCCCTCTAAACGCTGGGGCTACTGATAACAATGAGCTCTGGTCGCTCTGGACGAGCCTCTCCACGTCCACCGGACTTGACATTGATCCCCTTCGTAAGTCTCGAGTTGTCTCAACTAGCTGTTGACGTATCACCCTTTTTTGAGGGGCGAAGAAGAAGCCTAACTGAGAGACTTCACTTAGGCGATGATATCTCGACCAAACCCGAATCAGTTGCAGAAACCCCAGCCCAGGATATCTCTTGTTTTGTGCTCGACCCTTACGAAGAGAATCCAAACTTTGTGGGGAGAGAAGACACTCTAAGCGAAATCCACCGCGCTCTCGATCCCCAGAGTGGCGACGACGGATGTCCGAAGAAGCAGCGAACCTTTGTTCTTAGCGGACTGGGGGGCATGGGAAAGACACAGATAGCCATAAAGTACGCCTTTCAGCACCGAGAGACGTACAAGATCGTCTTGTGGGCGCACGCCGACGGCGAGGCCAAACTAGCCGAGAGTTTCAACGCCTTCGCCGTGGCCTTGGGGCTGGGAAACCTCTCAAGTCCTATCAAAGCTAAGACAGCCGTCAAGGACTTTCTCAAGAACACGCGTATGTACTGTTGATTCTTCTCTCCTACTATGTGTGGACCTGGCTGATGTCGCTCATTTACCTATAGAAGAACCGTGGCTGATGATATTCGATAACGCCGATGGTGATAACGTGGCTGAACTTCTGAGGGAGTTCTGGCCAACAGCAGAGCACGGCTCAGTGCTTATCACGAGTCGTGATCACACTCTGGTGAATCAATTCCTCGGCATAATACTCACTGAGCTTGACGAGGAGAGCGCAGTTCATCTCCTCTTCGAGCTGACGTCTTTGAATAGAGCGAGAATGCCCGCTGATTTGGTCAAAGAAGAGCGGACTGCAGCCAGAACGATTGTGAAAAGGGTCGGCTTCCTTCCGCTGGGCATCTTCCAGGCTGCGATGCTTATTGTACACGACTCCTGCTCTATGGTCGAGTTTCTCGAGGCCTACAGCCTGCGGGAGCTCATCTCTGACTGCGATGATGTGCAGCTCATCAACACCAGTACGGCGTACCGGTACTCGTTGACGACAGTGTGGAACATCAACTATGACCGCCTGAGTGACCACGCTCGAGAGCTTATCAATCTCTTATCGTTTCTAGACCCAGACCGAATCCAGATGCAGGTCCTTCGCGAAGGTACAGCCAAAGCTGCTGCGAATACAGCAACACGTCCGCTCTTCAGCTCTATCGACACAGCGTACAAGCTCAACAAGGGGCGGAGTGCGCTGCTGAAAAGTGGCCTGGTGTCCCAGAGTGAGGACAGACTTGAACTACGGATGCATCGACTCGTCCAAGCATCCTGTCAGCTCCGTATGGACGTCGATGAGCGTTGTCGGAACTTCCAGGCAGCCATAGTGCTCATCACCGCCATGTGGCCTGTACCGAATCGTGAAGCTATTCATGATCCGTCCCTGTGGGCTGTGCAGCGCAGTTTATTGCCACACGTGCAAAAACTGTGCTCCGAGTATAATGAGAGTCAAGCCAAGGGCATATCTCTTTTGCCAACCGACAAGGCAGATTGGCAATTTGCCTCTCTATTGTTCGAAGCTGGGTGGTAAGTCACATACCTGGGGTTGATCTCTCTGGACATCCTAAGAGCTTTTTCTAATATTATCCACAGGTTCTGCTTTGAGAGTGGGCTTTTGAGTTCGATTGATGAACTTCTTCAGACGGCCAAGAAGTACGGTCT
Source organism: Fusarium guadeloupense (assembly GCA_021655865.1). Lineage (NCBI taxonomy): Eukaryota > Fungi > Ascomycota > Sordariomycetes > Hypocreales > Nectriaceae > Fusarium > Fusarium guadeloupense. The sequence continues at coordinate 29,940 of JAJJWM010000120.1, forward strand.
CGCGCACTTGCATCGCGGCGGCGGCTACCGAATCATGGCAGACGTTCACGGGGGACTCGGCGCCTACGAGGCAGAGATCAATCAGCCCCAAAATGCCTATGATGACTTCCACCAGGAGTGGGTATACGTACAAAAGGCGGTAGAGCATGGCGAGCTGCAGAGGCCTTCCATGTGGTGGGCGTTTGCTTTAGGAAGAATGGGAAATGGTCTTGGTGGACTGCAACGCTTCGACGAGGCAGAGCAGTACTATCGGGGCATGTTTGTCGAGTGGGACAAACTTCCGGGCGACCAGAAGATGTATAAGAGCCATATGGCAACGGCACTCTGGCTTCAGGGGCGGCTTGACGAGGCTGAGGCTACGGTCCGAACCGTCATAAAGGACTTTAACGACACCTCCAACATAAAGTAAGTGCACTAAAAGCTGAAGGTGACTGGCGGACGGCAACGCTAACTAAGGTGCAGGACAGCGGTTGCCATGTTCTCCCTCGGCAATATTAGAACCTCACAAGCCGTGGCTACCACACTACTTGGCCAGAAACAGAAGGCGGAAGAAATGTTCGCAGAGGCTATGAAGCTACATCTTCAAGTGAAGGCTATGTGGACCAAAGTACTAGGGGCAAGACACCACCGGACCGCTGACGCTATCTACAAGGTTGGGTGGCATTTCCATCGACTAAGAGATTATCCAAAAGCCATGTAAGTCTATTTCTAAGAGAATCCGATAACTCTTCCTCTCAAAGAGCCTCTAAGTAATCTAAATGTCTAACCGCCTTTTATAGTATGTTCTTGGAAGAAGCTTGTAGCGTCTTTGAGGATAATCCCAAGTACTTCAAGAACGAAATTGCACGTACAAAGTACAAAACTGGATGCGCGTATCAGGACATGGGAGCCGAAGAAAAAGGAAGTCTGTTTATACAAGAAGCAGAAGCGCTCCGCCAGCAAATACTACCACCAGAGGAATGGGAACCGGCGAATGGGGAGGGGGACTTTGACAAGATTATCCAGTTTTGGAGCAGATGAAGGTAATGGGTTCCGTTCATGATTCCGTATGACAAGGTGGTTTGTCTCTTAATCTCATTGAATCTATACAAACCGCCGGATCAGTGACATACCATTGACTTGAGCTTAGCCACTATTTGCAACCCGTAGTTGAGAGTTTTGCGCGGATTCAGCATCAAGAGGACAAAAGACAGGACAATAAACAAGACGAGAAGGAACCAGTGCACATTTACAGCTGGCTGCCACTCAGTAATGTTCATGCCGAATATGCCTGTGGCAAAGCTCAGCGGCAGAAAGATAGTCGCTATCTTGGTTAGACGGCGGACCTCGCTCGACTGCTGGATGGCTTTCTCTGCTGTGGCCGCCTGAGAAAAGCCAACTAGGATGTCTATGGCTGAGTTGCACTGCTGAATGAGGAGCTCGCACCTCTGGATGAGGTACATGTAATCGGTGATGAGTCTGCTCTGCGCCGACTCCTTTTTTTGGAGAATAGCTCGATCTGACGATTTCGGCCATGACGGACTACCTCCCTGCCGCACCAACTCTAGGCCGTCCAGAAGCCTCTCCTTGGCTCTGTTGACGGTGGATGTATTGAACCTGAGTTGCTGCAACTGACTTCCTAAATGATCCATCCTCACAACCAGCTCGTCGTTAGACGCCCGAACATCCTCGGCCACGTAGTCGAGCATTTGGGCCCAGGATAAGAGAGACATGCGGAGGCTGCCCTGGAGCAGGAAAAAGGGGTCCTCCAGCAGGAACCGATGCTCGACCTCGTCGCGGGCAGCAACGCTCTTCAAGGGGTGATATTGGTCAAAAGACCGCGTGCTTTCGCCGCTCTGGCCTGCCGTAACCAGCACATCGTTGTATGGCACGAGCGGAACAGTCCCTTCAGGCCTCCCGTTGGGCATGTATAGCGACCATGGGAAGTGTTCATGGTTAATAGGCGGCCTGCCTTGATCTGTAAGAAAGACAGCTGTATATTTATTAGAGATTTAACTGGAGCTTATAGAATGGTAGAAACGGGGAGGGGTATCCGTTCTTACCATTCCAGTACCCTGACCTCTTCACGATAGTAAGCGACAGCATCTGTTCAGTGCTATACAAGTCTGGCCTGTGCGTATTCAAACGTCGGAGTTGCGTCTCCCCGTACCGCCTCTCCTGCACCAAAGCCTTTTCCTGCCACAAACACAGGTTGTTCAGGTCAGCACGCTGCCTTTCGAGCGAGACCCCGTTGTAGCCAGGCGCAGGGGCTAAGAGGCTGACCATGGTGGCATAGTGCACGCGGACAAGGTTGTCGTGCAGGGACGGCAGAGCAGACACCTCAGCGAAGTGGTCTGATTGGCTGCCTCGGGGGAGATGGCCAATGAAGAACTCCGGGCGGATGGTCCATCTCTCGCCTAGCAGCTTGATACACCAGGGAGATGGAAAACCTTCTACCACTATGACCTTGTTGTGTGTATTCAAATGCTGCAGTTGTGAATGCGATTGCGATTGTGGCTGCGGCTGTGGTGATGATGACTCTCCAGTTAAGTGGGCAGGCTCAAGTAACAACGAGTTAGGGTAAATCAGGCTTTGGGATCTGTTTACACTCGACGTGGAGGGCGAGGCGAGTGGTCGCAATCGATATGCCTTGAAGGTCTGAAGTGAGCGAGAGTGGTCTGTCCCATTCCTGATGTGATCAATGAGACGGTTGTAGTATTTAAAAGCCTCAGGGTGGAGGCGGTAGCATGATTCTATGAAGGCAAGATAGGGCTCTTCCTCTCCTGGTGAGTGCATGATTTGCTCTCTAGTAAGACTGAGAAGTAGAGCATCATGAGAAATTGAGAGTGCTCGTCTATTTATGTGAGCATCGATTATTTACTTCACAGCCTTGGGTTTCAACCCCCACTCTCAAGCTAAGCGCGTGTGATCACTGACAGGGAGCCACGCCTCAAGCCTCGCCTCACGCCAAGACGCCAGGGCTGTTGGCAAATGGAGGTGTTGGGTTGGCCCGCTTACGCCTCTCAACCTCCATGTTTGGGGGGATGTGTTTGTGAGACTGAGATACATTAATGCTGGGCGTTAGGGTGATCCCAAATAAGGCATTTTAAATGTAAGGCTGCTATTTACAGGGCAATCAATAAATATGCTTTCCACTGACGTCCCTAGAGCCAGAAGATACTAGTACTGTCGATAGGCATACTGTCTAGGCTTAACATCAAGACTGTAAGCTGGTAACAAATAGCCTCACAAGGTACCTGAGCGTAAGAGGATTATTAACCAGTCAACCTACAACTTGTTGTAAATGCGTATTTCTCTTGTGATGGATGGACTGGAGCTCGGGCAGATCATCATTTAGGTTCGAGTGTTCAAGCTAGTGAGGAGGCTGTCTTTGAAGATCTCTTGCGAGTATTTACCCGGCGCAATCTAGTTCAACGCGCAGTCAGTTTTAACCGGTCTTCTACACCAATCTGGACCAAGGATCATAATAATCTTCCGAAGCCTCCCTCACCTATGCCTTAAACCGTACAAACACTCTCTTTTGCGCCGTAAGATCCCGTCAGAGTTATAGAACGGCAACGTCGCTCTGACACCCCGGCAAGAAGCAATTGGCTTCACTGCGCAGTGATCTACACTTTGGTGGAGGCCTTGATGGTGAAACTTTCACAAAGCGTCGACATTCAATAAATATTGCTCTCAGACATGCGGCATCATTTGTAACCATGATGGTGTCCAGTATGCCCCTATCGGGAGCGCCCTCAGGCTGATAAAAGACTCGACAACAAGAAACATCCTTGACAGGCTGTACGCAAAGAATATGACATGTGCTGGGAGTTTATAAAATGTAGCCCATGAGTCGTGTGCAACGGATTCGTATGCGAGGTATCTTTGTGAGATACCGAGGCCAATCAAGGTTAGTAAGAGAAAGATGGGCATTGTGACGATAATATCGAGTGAAGCAATCTTCCAAAGGAGCCCTTCAATGCGAGTAGGAAACGGCAAGCCTGATGTTGCGAGATGTATGCCGCCGTATAAGCCAGGGAGTACTAACAAAAGAACCAGTAGAACGGGGCTGTTGAGAATAAAAGTCATAATCTGATCCGGGTCGATACCACTTTCTTCAGAATACTGAAAGTTTCCCGCCGACCGCGTAAATGCATTATGGAAGTTTTGATTGGTGTAGCGAACTCGTTGGTTGCTGTGACGAAATGGCTCTGGCTGCTGAATTTCGCCGTCAAAATACTCAATTGCTTTGATGACATGGTTCCATCGCTGGATATCTTCGGCATAGAGATCGGCAGTTGGGGGAACAGGTTCAGCCTCGACCCATTCAGTAACCCAGATACTGTCAGGAATGTCCCAAGGGTCATCATATTCATGATCGACATACCATGCTGGGAGTACCTTTCTCGGAATCGTCTCGGTTTCCCAAGTGGCAGACCTGGCAACGATTCCAAGACCTGAAGGGAGAACTTCGCCTGTTTTCAGCATTAAGCGGTTCCCGCCATCTTCAACCCACAAGATCGACTTGATAGAATCTTGGTCATCAGTGAGGTACTTGCGTTGAGTTGGATCGGTATGGTGCACCCAGACCAAGGCAGCCTGCTCCCCTATGGGATATTGTTCATTTGCTCTTCGCTTCGGGTACAGCATGTACTCCTCGCTCTTGTTAGAGTGAAACTGCTCTTGAATCATGAGGGCAATGATGTCTTCGAAGTTAGTCGAGTCCACCGATTCAGGATCCAACATATCCTTTGGCTTCTTTTGAAGAATGGTTAGATCGTAAAACTTCGAAAATGGTCAAAACGAACCTTGATCCAGAACATGAACATGACAACAGCGCAGATGACGTGCACCATAGTATGTATCTCCAAGAGAGAAATTGGAAGTCCATAGGCTTTGCGTACGATACACTGAGTCGCCATCCAAGTCACCTGAGTCATGACAAAAACTTTCTGAAGTGTATCTGCCTTGCTTTTATCGTCGATCTTGGACCGTGAAATGGGCAAGAAGTGGCCCAGTCTTGCTAATTGCAGAACACCGTTGACTGATAGCCTTAACGTACCAGATTGCAAAGTCCCTCGGGTTGCCCAGTGTGCCGTGAAATGTTCAAATCTGCTTATGTCTACCTCAAGTCCGCCCATGACGACAAAGAAACCATACTTTATATCAAAGCATGGGTCCTGGATCTGTTAAATCTAGGCCAAAGTGTGTTTGTCTTGGGCTCTCACCTCTCTTTTGGTGGGATCGTGCGAGTCACTCAACAAGACGCTGTCACCATCGGGCTCATGTTGCTGCCGCCATAATAGCGTCAGCCCCTGAGACAGACGTCGTGCGTCGAGAAACTGGGATATGGCAAGATAAAGCACCACCTCTGGCGCCACAAGTCCAATCACAACCCATTTGAGTTTCTCCCGGAGCATTGGCATAGCCTTTGTGTCGCCTGGTACGTTGAGATGGAGTGCCGTGTAGAGGCAGGCAGTGAGCGTGATGATACAGCTCCAAAGAATTGCCGTCGTACCACGAATCTCGGGACTCGCGACAAAGGAGGGTGCCGTGATAATGCGTAATGCAGTGCGGTTGTCGACTTTGAGGTATTTAAAGACTTGCTCCTCCACGGTTTCCAAGCCTGAGCTTTGCTGCTGGTCCTCATCGACGCTAGAGGCCATGTTGAATTACAAAGAAAATCTCCAAAAAACGAAGAGAGGAAGAAAACAGAAAGAGACGTCACAGCCTGATCTTCGAAGGGCGGGGGCTGATGTACTCATGGCTCAGCCCAAGCCACCAAAACCGCACTTGCTGCCTGCTGCAGCAGCTGAACTTCAGCCCCAAGCCTCGTTGCACAAGAGCGACCATGTTTATTCTGAACCATTACTAGGTCGGTTTCAGAAGTTTGAGGTATAGTTGCGCCTCCGAATCTCGATAGAAAACCGGATGGGGGGAATGAGCGACAGATGCAAAGTCTGAGGTCAAAATATCTTGTAACACGAGCGTTGAAGCAGACAGACAATTGGTACTTCTACGTCATGTACTTGGCAAGTCTATCAATATATATAAACAGGGATGATGTGCTGTTTCATAGTAACTTCCTTTGTACATGCCCTTTTCAGAAGCGTATGTTGGCTTACCTGAGACGATATCTGGATATGCACTTTATGCAACTGAGTTATCTGCGGACGAACTGTTGCTAACACAAAACACAATTTCCCGAGTATTCACATTGCACCCTAGAACTATCAAAAGATGAGGCTGTGCAGTCTGGCACGATGATTGGTGAACCTAGACGTAGTCGGTGTTCGCTAAGTCTCACGAGCATAAGCCACAAAAAGGACAAGCTCAGCTGACGTGAAAAGTAAGAACTGTTTATTTGTTTGAATCTTTGAAATATTGGCTACTTTCGATATCACTTAAAACAGGTTCATGAACCTCGTTTTGCATCTTCCAAATAGCCCAGTAGAGCCTTCCATCAGTTTGCTCAAACCACGACTCACTACTCGCACGGCGCATACATCATGGTAGCGAATCTGGGTCATACGTTTATCAATGTCCTCAGATGGTCTACCTATCCTCTGCAGTATATAGTGTACCTATTTACCACATAGATCGTGAAAGTCACTAGAGAAACAAAAACCGGGGAATCATGTGTTTATGCAGTCACTAGGTGAGTGTCCTATGAATTATTCCCCTACAGGACATAGGTCGTAATTCCCATTGACATTGTTCCCCCACCAAGCCGGGAATGGGTGTCCAGGACCACCAGCGCCAAACACAGCAAAGGATAGGATAAAGAGAACAGTGAGACTTGCGCCGTCAAATGCGCCAGTTACCAAGTAGGAGTAGTCCTTGAAGATACGTGGACGGTAGTTTCGCAAGTAAAACTGAACAAAGAAGCCAGCAAGAAGCTGACTTAGAATGACACAAGTTTGGCTTTGATTATAGGGGATGTAACCAGCATACTGAATAAACTGGGGCAGGTTGATATCTGCAACATCAAGGCTCTTGATCCTGGGATATAACTGGGAAGGATTAGCTTGACAGGGGTGAAGTGAGAGTCCACGAAACTAACCTTGTAGAAGATGCGATGGATCATGACCAAGCTGGCCCCGACAAGCAATCCAAAAGGTACAAGCTCGTAAGTACCCCCAAGCTTGTAGAGGTAACCAGCGAGAGCCCAAGAGGTCGCATTAGTATTATACGACTGCATCGTGGCACCACTCCAAGATGAATTACCATCACCGTCACGCAGGAGCTCTCGGTTACTGCCAACGATACTGATCATAATGGCATAGTTGATGAAGCCTCCTAGGATTGTGCCCCATATCTGAGTAAGGAACATGATACGGGGTGGTATCTTGACTATCGTGATTGGTTAGCTTATTCAGATATAGAAAGGGGGACAAACTTGCGGTATTCGCCCATCTTAAGATCACCGGACAAGGTGACGGCATTACTAATGACATTGTGCGACCAAGCGGCAAAGTACATGTTACCAACTGGTTTACCCGGAAGCATGAGGCCAGCGAGCATCTTTGAGAGATTATTTGTGGCAATACCGTTTCCGTAGCGGGAGTAAAGTAAAGTGCTCTGGAGGAACAATGATTAATATTGCCCTTTGCAAAACGGATATGCTCGAGTAACTTACCACTGGCGCAATCACCATGCCCAGAACAAGAGAGACCACGTATGCCCACACAGGTAATGTGATATTCTCCTTGGTAACGACAATAAGGCCTAGGACGAAGCTGCCAACAAGAATCGAGATGTACCACCACCACGGTGCTTCCTTATAGTGCTTAGTCATATGGACATGGTGGCGGTCATCGTATCGGCCTTCTCTTGCACTCTTGTATGCCTTGACGACATCCTTACCCCAAAAGAGAATGCAGTGAAGGATGAGGGCGCCGATCTAGTAGCTACTTAGACAAAGTACACGGGAGGGGTTCGTGTTACTTACAGCAGCATTGGCCATGAACATAGCGTAAGCAAAGGTTCCAGTCAATCTAGGAAGGCCAAACTCAAACATGCGTTGTTCGTTAAGAACGCCCCCTTCAAACACTTGAGCAACGGGGTATGTTGTACCATTTTCCAGGAGAAGGCGTGTAGACATGAAGGGGAGAGACCTGGCTCCCCATCCGTTGCCGTAGTATATGCCAGCCATAACGATATAGCAGACGAGGAATCCAGCTGCCATGTGAGCTTGAAGAGGGAGAGGGAGAGAAGTGTTGAAGGAAGTGATCTACAATTTTCAGTTTTCTACAGGTAGAACTAAGGATGTGTTGACTCACGTATTGCCAGTCCAAAGAGATATTGAGTATCCCAAGACCCTCATTGTTGGTCGCTCCACCAAAGATATGTGTGAGAGTGGTCGCCTTCTCGCCGGTTGCTCTCATAGCGGCGAGACACTTGATAGCTCGAGTTAGTGTGCTTACCAAAAGACGTTGACTGTTGGAGGCGTCATACCGGAATTGAAATTGAATTGAGCCAGGGGAAGATATAAGCAGGGAAGAACTCGTAAACCGACATGCCGCCAAAACTGTACCAGAAATATCGCAGCGGCTTCGAGTTCTTAACCTCCTGCCAGTGAAGGCCTTGAAGAGTCTTGACAGTGGGTAGATTGCTCCAAAAGACGGCGTCGACGTGCCAGACAGCAACAGGACGCATCATACCACAGACACCATAGCCAAACAAGCCAATAGAGATGGTACTCAAGATGACTGTAGTCGCACTCACTGGCATATCATAAAAGAGATCCTGGGCGGCAAAGACCTGCACGCTAGCACCTGCGTTGGACGCAGACGTGGCGGTGATGGCACAGATGGCGTGCTCCTTGAGACCCCACGGTCCTGGGTTAAGGAATATCAAGGCCTTGATCCACAAGGGCAGCGACCCTGTATTGCCCTTGGCTCTCCATCGAGCTTCGAACTTGTCACCTCGAGGTAGTGCAAGTGCCCAAGCGTTACCAATGAAGTACGAGATGAGAACGATAAAGGTTCCTTGGATTGTGATGAGGGTAGGTTTGAACTTTGCGTTGACGAGTTAGATCGTGTCCGTACTGAACATGTCAAGTTAACCCACTGACAGTATATATCTGGTTCATCACAGCCTGAAAGCAAGAGAGAATAGATGCTAAGAAAAGGCTTCGAAACGTTAGAGCGCTGTCATGGTCGTCCCTCAAGGGTAACAAGTAGCGGGCGGCATCGGCACCAGTGACGATGATGGCGTCTTTGCTCTCGCTGTCGCTCTCGTCGCTGTTGTTACGAGACAGATCTTGAATCGTTGGGTCAAGCACAGCGTCTTTGTGGCCGTTGATACGCTTCTCGTCGATGGTGTTTGGGTTAGAAACAGGAACCTCATCCGGGTTGAGGGTCTCCTTGATGGCCGACATACTCCTTTAAGAGCGCCCGTTCGTCTTGGTGCGACGTTGAAAGCGTAAGAGCTGGCTGTGTTGCGTCTTGATTGGATATGTTTTCCTGATTGACTGTTGAATGTAATTCAAAGTGGATGGCCCGACTTTATAATAGACTGCAGCATCATGTTATGGTTGCTGATACCATCGCCCTTGATAATGAGCCAATGTCACCTCATCCGTTTTTAAGAATATGTATCGGGTATCACGGCCATGGAGCAACGGCCAGCATCCTGGCCTCTCCCAGTTTGTAAAGGTCCTTTTGAGAGCGAATATGTCTTCTTATTGGTACTTTGCTGTTTGGGTTCCATCCGGATATGCAGCTATCTGGTTATCCGGTTGTTAGATCTCATTCTGTAGTTTGTGGCAACATGCCAGAAACGGGCTCCCACCCAAGTTATTGTGTTACAAATTGTTTAATCAGGGTTACTCTCGTGCTAGTTCTACGACGTTACAATCAATCTTGGTAGCTAAATCGGCCCACATTGGCCAAGTGATTGCCATGTCACTAGGATATCCCAGGTTTATGTTGCCTCGTGTGGCAGCTATCTGTTGCGCTTGTGGCTCAAGCCACGGAACTCATTGCCGTAGAGCGGCACTTAAGCAGACACGCCTTCTGTTTACGACAGGAACTTATGGTATGTAAGTGGGGGTGTATGATTGCGCAATAGTGCTTTTGCCAGGGGTGCTATCATGATAAGGGACCAACATATCCTTTAGCTTCCAGCAAACAATAGTTAGAGCGTACGATTGAACGTCGAAAAATAGGAAATAAAATAAATAGCAACCTTATTCTATAATGAAACCAATTAAACGCCATAGTGAACATATGATATCCAAAGCGGCATCTGATATGTCACATTGTCGCACAAGATGATATCCCGTTCGCCTCTACTTTCAGCCTTGGTCCGTTCCTCTATTAGCCACTTGTCACGAAGTGCCCGGGTGGCTTGGTGAAGTGGGTTGCTGATAGATTCATCATGGAATCCACTCTCGCATAAGATCTTGTATGTCATCCGCGTCATATCTACACACAATGCATCGTCCACTTCCCACAGCGTACCGATAACGTGTCGGAACCCAGCCAATTGGAATGCGCATTTGAGATGAAGACTTCCATCGGTCAAGTTTCCATCCAAGCTCTTACCCGTCTTGCAGACCGAGAGACAAGCGAGGAAGGGCGCACCTGAGCGGAGATTTGTCTCGAGTAGGCTCGCCACTGTTAAGGGACGGCCTTTCCAGTCCTCAAGATACAGTAAGCTATTCAAGGGATCCGAATTTGTACTGTCGTGGCCAGCAAAGTGGAAGACACGGCATTTTTTGAGGGTCGACAATGTTTCGACCTGCCGTGGCTGCGGATATATGACTGACAGCCCTGCCAAGTCACACATGGACTTCACAGCGCGGATCTCTGTATCTGGATAGCTCAGTGGGCTCTGTCCTGAAGTTTCGTTCATCGCCATGAGGATAACATCGCCATTTGACTCTACTCTCTCAGACTCAAACTTGTTACGTGCCTGGCAGGTATCGATAATAGCCTTGATGGAAGAACTGTAGGACGATATAACCTTCTCGAGTGCCGTGTCGCCATCTGATTGCATGTGATAACCTGCAGCATGAAGTGGAAATTTACTGAGAGTTCCCGTAGGAATCCACCATACGCGAGGCCAGAAACCGACGGGCAAGGGCCCATTGAGTCCAAGAGCTTTGAGTACAGGCTCAACTACAACGTCCCAGAGCCATTCCAGCATTTCGAGGGATTGGAGGCTCTGGGATCGTATGGAAATACCCTCTTCAGAAAGCCCTGGCAGCGCCAAAGCTCGGATACCACATGTCTCAACAAGAAGGGCATCACATCTGTGAGAGCTCACGTTCACCATGACAATAGGTCCCTGCTGGGCGGCCAGGCGTATCTGGATTCCCGCTGCAGGAAGTAGGAAGCGTTCAAGTCCGGGGACATTGCGGATTTTGCCCAGGAGGGCTGACATCTCATTGCTTGCTTAGTTTCAGTAATTTCGTCGCAGAGCTCTTTCATTGCCAATGACTGAAACGTTCACGTGCTCGTGAGAGGATAAGCTCTTCTTCGCTACTGATAGTAAGCAGCTGTGTATTATCTGCTACTTATCGTACTGTAGGGTCAAGTGTACTGAGATTTGCTAGATTAAGGTTAAATCCGGTATGGTCTCCTGACTTGTATAACTGAAGGCTGAAGTTAATATATAAGCGGGGTATATATACTACCTTAAATCTGACGTTAGATTATCTATACACTTAGGGGCTAGTGCGGATCTATATGTATATAGTAAGAAGTAATTACACTATGCACTACTACTCTGTAGGTTGCTTAATATTAAGTACAGTGACTGGGGGTCAGAGGTTTATTCACCAGTTAAACAACGAGTTGACCCGTTGGTTAAATTTATAGGCCTCCAGAATCTTTACAATTCTACACTGATTGATATTAAAGGTCAATTCATTATGTTTCTCGTAACACAGCCAATTGAGATCCAGGGAGAATATCCCGCTAGCACGTGACCTAGTTAAATTAGCGACTTGATCTTGATTAAAGGCTTTTCAGATGTCAATACTTGCTCCGTCTATTTCAGACTTACCAAACAAATTCGAAATGGCAGAAACAGCATTTGCCTATCATGAACCAACCATCACCACCATTTTGAACCTATCAGGGTTCCTGCTGGTCTTGAATCTGGTCAACTCCTGCCTAGACAAGCTCTTGTATTGCGGCATGATCGGTCAGCTCTTTGTTGGCATTCTCTGGGGGACTCCTGGCGCCAAATGGCTCGATCGCGGTACCGAACTGGTGATGCAGAAGCTTGGCTACTTGGGCTTGATTATGCTTGTATACGAAGGCGGCCTCTCAACGAGCCTATCCTCTCTTCGCGCCAACTTATACCTCTCTCTTGCTGTGGCCTTGACTGGCATCGGCGCTCCCATGGGTCTTTCGTTTATCCTCGCTAAACTCGTCTCAGCAACACCGCTCCAGGCATTTTCTGCGGGTGCCGCTCTCAGCGCGACGAGTTTAGGGACTACTTTTACCATTCTTTCGACAACGCAGCTGTCCACTTCGCGTCTTGGTACAGTCACGACGAGTGCGGCAATGCTTGACGACGTAGTGGGTCTCGTCATGGTCCAAATCATCTCCAACCTCGGTCAAGGCGGTGACTCTTTTGATGCTGTGACCGTCATCCGTCCACTCTTTGTCTCTATCGGATTCGGCGTTGGTGTTGTCTTGTTGTGTATATTTGTGGCACGCCCAATCCTGCTCCGTATTTTCACGTCTAGGGATAAACTGCCAAAATTCACTAGCACAGAGCACTTTGCATTTCTCAGTTATACTTGTTTGCTCGTGGGACTGGTAGCTGGCGCTACGTTTGCTGGAACGTCGAGCTTGTTCGCTGCCTATCTTGCAGGCGTCATCACATCGTGGATTGATAAATTGAAATCCACAGTTCAGACTCCTCTAACTCCTCAGCAGCAACCAAACGAAGCCCATTCTGAGGAACAGGCTCAGCCCGAACCGGCGACCACTCAAGGAGCCTCATCAGAAACCCTCCGTTCTCACCAAGGTGGCGAGATTACTGGTTTGTCTTTGTACGAGGAGTACTACCATGGACCAATCAAGCGATTTCTTATCCCCATGTTCTTTGTAAGCCATTACTTCTGTTTTTCACAACAACCGTTCTAACAACATACCAGGCGTCAATTGGCTTCGCGATTCCCATCACCGAGATGTTTCGAGGAGATATCGTGTGGCGCGGTGTAGTGTACTCTCTACTCATGGCTTTCGGCAAGTTGTTGACTGGGTTGTGGCTGGTCCGGTTTGAGCCTGGTTATAAGCTTCGCGCTTTGATACGCATCGTCAAGACGCCCTTCACACTTTTGACCTCCTGTGTCCACCATCATCCTGTCGAAAAAGGCAATGAGAGAGATAAAACCCAGAAGAGTTCGGGTGTGTCTTCTTCACCTGCCAACTCCGACTCTGTCATTCAGTCGGATGCTAACACAACACCGAACCATGACACGGCTGCCCGACAAGAACAAGATCGTAACTCTGTTCCCTCTCCTTCAAATCCCAAATCTCTTTACCCGGCTTCAATCCTCGGCTTGGCCATGACTGCACGTGGCGAGATTGGTTACCTTATAGCCTCGCTTGCAGAATCGACTGGCATGTTTGGGGATACCTCGCAAGGATCTTCAGAGATTTATCTTGTGGTTGTATGGGCCATTTCTCTTTGTACTCTAATTGGGCCAATCTCAGTTGGGACGCTCGTTAAACGGGTTAAAGCGCTGCAGCAGGAACATAAGAGCTCTGGCGGGCAGGATCCGCTGGGTGTCTGGGGCATATAACAGATTAAAAACATCAATGTTGTTGAGTGAGGTTGTGATAAATATCTACACCACTCCAGCTTACCCCTGACTACCTGTATAAGCCAACACATATAAAGGCATATTTAACGTCTTTCATTATAGCAGAGCATTTTACTGCATCACCTGCAATTGAAGCCGATTTGCACTACATGAAAATAGAGTGGCTGTGAGTGGTGTGTACAGGGGGCAAATGCAAAGTGGTATTGTCTGAGTTGTTGGTTGTGTGATCTGCACATGCAGTGACACGTCACCTCGTGTTTGTGGCAGGGACGTCACAAACGAGTATCAAGCTACAATTTAAAGATAAGCCAAACTGATGCAGGGAAGCCATCAAGTCCCCCTTATAGCCTAACTCTCGCCATCACTCTAGATTGAAGTTATTCATGTGCTCCGTAGCTCGATTCTATCATGGAAGACCAGCAGGATAAACTTTTCCAACGTGCACTGGTTCGATTTGACAGCCTTCTATCCCGTCATAAACTCTTTTATTGCCAATCAAATGGAGAGAAGCTCCAGCATGAGGGTTTCGATGTAAGTATTCTCGCCACCCTTTTCACATTTCACGCCGTGATTGTAGCTCATCGTATCAGTTTGAGTTCCGCATCAGCCCCGTACTGCTTGAGAAGCCAATTCTCTCTGAGGACGCGCCCGAGAGGAAAGGACAGGGTGGTCCGTTTCTAGACCCTGATCCAGATTTTGTCATCGAACAATTCACAGATACCCATGTTCTTGAACTGAACATGCATTGTATCTATAGACCTGCATTCATCCTACACACAAAACAATTTGCTCCTCAAACAGACGATCTTGACATGGCCGACATCACCGCAGCCATGGCCGTCATGGAGAGACTCGAGAGAGATTCTGGAGGGCCACAAATGATGATCTACAACTGCGGCGTCGAAGCCGGAGCGTCCCAAGGCCATAAACACATGCAGATATTTGCCCTGCCAGGCGCCTATGAGTTTTATCCTCTGCGTGCAACAAGCTCAGAAGGTAACAGTATGCTCGTGACTGTACATGGCATCTTGCTAATATGGCCGACAGAGATCACACATGATATTGCATTCGTCCCCTACCAGCATTTTGTCTTACGTCTACCGGCAGCTTGTTCTTATGAGTCTGCTTATGATTCTTTATGCCGTGTTGTAGAACAGGCTAAAAAAGCTCTTCGTTGCCATGACGCAAAGGTTGCCCTTAATGTCATCATGACGAATGAGTGGGTTTGTGCTATTCCAAGACGCCACGCAAGGTATGGGGATACAGCCACAAACGGAGCTGGCATGCTTGGGATAGTTTGGGTTGGAGATATTGAAGAGCGAAAAAGTTGGGAAAGTTTGGGCTATACTCGACATCTGGCATATCTTGGTATTCCTACAAACTTAGACTAGATAGAGTTGATAGACTGTTTTTTTTTTTTAAAAAAAAAAAAAAAAAAAAAACATACCTGTAAACATGTTGAAAGAAATAATTACATGAATCCTGGTTAATTGATATTATTTCTGCTGGATAAAGGTACTTCAAGTAGTTTCCATTCAGCAAAGCAAGGTGCTATATTGGGTAAGCAGAATAACTTGGACACCAAAGGCTTTGACGGAACATAAAAAGAACCTTAAGTAAATAGTTTCGATACGAACTTTAGGTGATTCTTACAGAAAACGATTATATATTCCCTTTTCGATAACAGCAGGAACGGTGTTCAATGCTGGGTGTCTGGTGAAGCTGGTGAATTAAAGACAAAGTGTTGTTAATAGAAGTCGTATGTCGACCCTGTTGCCTGAGCCAATCGACTTAGACTGCTGCTTGTGAGGTACGCACTGTTCTCACCTTGAAGAGAATAAATCTCTCGATGGATCCTTCTCCTCTTGGCAACTAGGGTAAGGATTGGGGCTGAGCATATCGCAGCAAATTTTGGACTTTTCTAGACCGTGATGTCACCTTGACCGCTGCGTTGTCCTTACTCACTGGTGCTTGCCTCTGCTTGTAAGGCCAAGCATAAGATAAATCCATCACCTAGTCTAAAGGAGGCCTCCGTGTTGAGGCGCATGCGACGATGTATTCAGGGAACCGCCGTGGCACCCTGCATAGAGCGATACGCATCTGAGAGCTCTCTAATGGTAAACACTCCAGAGCTGTGTGTGGCATGATGCAGGACTTGGCTGATGAAAAAAGGGTATGGAGGGTAAAAGACAATGGGCAGGTGCTCATATTGTTACAAGATTCAATAATTAAAACGGGCAGTGCTTCGGTTCTTACCATATCCAGAAAGAGCCGGATCTTCATAGTAAGTCACGTGGGTTGGGTCTAGACCTCTTATCTAAGTACTAAAAGTAAGCCATCTCCTCGAAATCTCGGAATAACGCAATCGACTATCTCGTCTTTGCGTCATTAACTCGCCTCAGCTGTATGAAACAGTCAGGCGCATGAAAAACCATGGCAAGATCATTTTGTTTTGTTCTTTGCGTGGTGTTAACCATCTTATCCTTCTTCAATGCTCACTCCTACGCTTCTGAAGACCAAGGGGCTATTTCCAACCAATCCGATGTCGTTGTCTATGGGAACACAGTAGCTGCACTAGCAGCCGCCATTCAGACAGTACGCATGAACAAAACAGTTGCTGTCGTATTCCCTGGGAGTAGAATTGGCGGTTTAACGACTTCGGGGTTGGGCTGGACAGATTCCAAGGACGGCAATACTATTGGTGGTATCGCTAGGGAATTCTATACCAGAGTATATGAGTACTATCAGGACGATGATGCATGGACTCGCGAGACAAGAGACGACTATACGTCCAAAGGCGTCTTTGCCCAGCCGGGTTGGGCAATTGAGTCAAATAAGGAGGTTCAATGGACTTTCGAGCCCAAAGTGGCAGAAATGATTTGGGAGAGATGGGTTGAAGAGGAGGATATTCCTCTCTTTCGAAATGAGTCCATCATTCGCTCTCCTGACGGTATCGTGAAGGACGGTACTGAGATCAAAGCCTTCATAACCCAATCTGGATCCACCTTTTCCGGAAAGTTCTTTATCGACGCCGGGTACGAGGGCGATCTTATGGAGACGGCAGGTATCTCATATCGGGTCGGTCGCGAAAGTGAGGACGAGTACGACGAGTCAGCAGCCGGTATTCATGTCAATGACCCTGACCTACTATCTGAAATCGATCCTTATATCGAAGAAGGGGATCCTGAGAGTGGACTCATATACGGCATTCAACGGTTTATCCGCGACAGTGAAGAGGCTCATGGCAAAGGAGATCAACGCCTTCAAGCTTTCAATTACAGATTGTGCCTCACCCAGGAAGATGATAATAAGGTTGACTTCTTCAAACCGCGTGGCTACAAGGAGTCCGACTTTGAAATACTCTTCCGCTACATAAACGCAGGCTATCTCGGTCCATTCTTCACCTCGCAGCTTATGCCAAACTTGAAGACCGACTCCAATGCAAAAGGACAAGTCAGTACAGATTTGATCGGCGGAAACTACAACGAGAATTCCAATTACGCAGAATATTCATATGAGGAGCGGGAAGCATCTGCCCATCGGCATAAGGTGTGGACCCAAGGCCTGCTATGGACCCTAGCAAATCATAAGAACATACCAGAAGAGATCCGGAACGACACCAGCACTTGGGGTTATGCTAAGGACGAATGGGTAGAAAACGACAACTGGCCTCCTGAACTCTATATTCGAGAAGCTCGACGTATGGATGGAATGTACACCATGACACAGGCTGACATCCAAGACCCCAAGCAGTACGAGAACGATACCATCGTCGCTGTTGGATACTACACTCTTGATGTACACCAGGTGCAGCGAGTGGTGATTAACGATCGCATCTTCGACGAAGGCTTGGTACACGTGCCCAACTCTCAACCATTCAATGTGCCGTTTGGGTCCATCATTCCTAGGGCGAGCGACGCAACTAATTTTTTGAACCCTGTGACAATGAGTGCTAGCATATTGCACTCTCAGCTATCCGTATGGAGCCGGTCTATATGATACTTGGGCAGAGCTCAGCAACGGCAGCTATCATGGCGCTAGAGCAAGGCGTCAAGATACAAGACATTGATCGCAAGGAATTCAGGGAACGACTGGATGGTGATTCTCAGGTTTTGGAGTCTTCTGGTACAATGTTGAAGCTATCCTATCTGTATTGGATAGTTGCTATTGCAATGGTTTACATATCTCATATTATTATCTGATTAGAGGATTCATGCTATCACACATTAGACTAGATATAATGGACGAAATGACTCGTTCGTGTGTAGCTATCTGCCTTCCATGGTGGAGTAATGTTACAGCATCCCCATATCCTTCACGGCTGCCTGAACTACGACATAATGCACCTCAGCCAACAAGCTGCTGTGGGAGTGTTGCTATACATCTGGCTTGGGCAGAAGTTGCCGCCGCAAACTCCATCTTTTCCTTTGTTTCACATTTCTGCACGCGCAAATGTTAATAATGAAGCTTTCTCGCAACGCTGGCAAAATACGCATGATTTAGATATTCTTCTAGGCTGAGATTTCAATCAAATCACGGCAGATTTTTATCTAATCAGGCCCTTCAATTAGGGGAGCATTCTTTGAACTATATAAAAACAGCATTATCTTCCTAATTGGTAAACCGGTATCTTTACCTGTGCGCTAACGTGACTCATTTGCTGGGTCAAGGTAGCAGTCAGGTGAGATTTAAGCTTCTATAGGCAGGGCTGTAGGTAAGTTGATGTCGTGCAGATTCAACTTTAATATACTCGGCTTCAGGGATTATGTGAGTCACCCGGTAAGACTGACTTAGGCCTGAGTATAAAAGTTCTCACTGTCGCCAGTCATTGAAGATTTCTTTTTGATCTGTATCAACACTAATTCTTTCAAGGCTCATCATTATGGAGAGGGTACGGAAGACCTTTTTTAACCCCCTCGCCAAGTCCAAGGCTCAAATCTCTGAGATCTTGCATCAACTACCAGCCGGCTCAGCCCATCCATTTAGCCCCGAAGAAATTGTTTTGTTCCGGACTGAAGATGGAATCGAAGAGATAGACATCTCTGGCTACAATGAAGAGTATTTCCATAATGCAGTTGACTTGGGAGACATGGGTGAAAACCTATTGAGACGGATGGCGGGCTTTAGATCTTATTTAAGTAAGATCCCATGCGAGATTGGGGCAAGTCATTACTAACTGATAACAGGCGTGTTTGATGACTTCCAGATCATACAAGCTCCTGCAGCCACCTTCGAGGTCCCCATCGTGTCAGGGAAAATCACTATTCTGGCACTCTCAGTCATGACTCCAACATATTATGACTGTTGCTTTGCTGATGCAGAGTGCAATACCTCCTGCTGGAATGCTCTTAATACCCTTAGGGGCATACGTCACAGTGGCGATCGTACCAATGATCAAGACCTTCTACACTCTGTCACTATAGATAAGGAATCACTTACAAATAAACCTATCTGTGTGTTTATATCTGGGTATAGAAAGACTCAGATTACACGTTTCCTAGGGACCAATCCAGCCCTGCTAGTTGCAGATCATGTAGACAAGGTATGCAACAAGAAACCAAGATTCTGGTGACTTATACTAAGCTCGTGCAGATCCTGTATATCATACCAGTACCTTTGGACCGCGCCACCATTGGAGACGCCACCATCTGCTGCCCATTGGTGGTAAAGCGTGATCAAGACTCTCTGGTCTGCTCGATATTGCCCGTAGCCACCACGGATCGAGACATGTCGTGTAGAGGCAGCCAACTAATCAGCCCCTGTTTCCGCGAGGCCATTTCAAGAGCCAATTTCACCATATCCGGCCCTGAATCAGCCCCCAAACAGAGTAAGTGCTTCATCTCTCGAGTGAAGTTGATTATACGCTTCATCTAGAGACTAACATTATACAGCGACAGAAAATAGAAAAACTCAAGATACGAATTTGTCTCTGCAAAACGGAGGCCAAAACTTGGCAAAGCGTCATGGCGTATTGGCCACCAATGCAGCAGCTGTTCCCGGTTTTCTTTTCTCTTCAGACACGCAAATTATACGGTTTGGTACTGGCCTTGAATTCGTTTCTTTAAGCACAGATCCAGCCGAAGAGACGAAGCAGTCTGCCGTTGTTTTACCTTGCGTCTTTGGGTCTCAACTGGAGGGTCCAATCCTCTTAGCGGCAGGGACGGCTCCTTCGAATGTACCATTTGAAGACAACAAGTCTCTCTGTGCTTACTACGAGCAGCTCGAGAGCATGGTTGTCATTGTCGACGAGCGAATGACCGACAATGCTCGAAACCTGGCTACGAGCCTCCGAATGAATGCATTGTTCATTGTACAGCTAAATTCTGATAAGAAACCTGGGACGGTTGGCCAGGTGCTTTCAATCTTGAGCTCGGCAAATATCAATGCAGTGACGGCTCTTGCAGGTCCACAGTCTTTGATACTGGTCAGCGTCGCTGAACGTTTCTACTTCTATCGTGGTCTGGCTAATCCAGAAGTCTTGGACACGTCCAAACTATCCTTTGGAGCTGAAGTCACGTCCATTGTTAAATCTACAAGAATTGCCACATTACTGGTTTCAAGAATTCCTCGCCTGATCAACCTTGAGGATGAAAATTCCATTGTTTTACCATATACGTCTCAAATGGTCCGACCTCGAGACTTGCAAAAGCTTTTTCAGCAAGCCAGTATCACGAATATCAACAATATGCATGACGATATCGCAGCAGCTGTGCCACAACTACAATCTCTTCTTAATCAGAAAGATCTACAACAACTTTCCAAGGATCTGGTAGACACACTGTCCGCTAAGATTGACGAAGCAACAGCCCCTTTGAGAAGCGCATACATTCATTACGTTACCAATGAATTCGACATTAACAACAAGAAGTCAACAAGCAAGAAGAACAAAATGTTAGGTGCGCTGAGGAAGATGACAAAGAACACTCAGCGTGATCTTGAACCAGTTATATCACACCTGGCTAATATGATGTCTTCTCAAACCACGTCCAAGAAGACGTATGACATGAAGCGACTTATCCGACATACAAAGATCCAATCCAATGTCGAGGCTACCAAGTCAATGACTTTTGATACACTGACGAACATGCTGGAGACGCATGCACAGGACATCGGTGTCATGTTGCTCAACATTGAAACGGTGCCATATCAACAACTCCTAACTAAGTTGAAGAGCTCTACTCTTGACGCTAGGTGAGTATTCTTCTCGTTCTAAATCACCTTTTACTAACCTACAATAGACCATGCTGTGAACTTGATTCACGAATCTTGCATCTCGACGGCTTTGACGCCGGCATCATTATGCAGCAATCTCAGAGCCAGCACCACGGACCCCTCAGAAGCCAAGCAGGGCCTACGCATCCCATTCTAGCACTGCCCTATCTCAGCCAAGGAAGGGGGACAGGTTCAATGCTGGCATGGGTGTGCTGGGACGAGTTTGTAAACCTCGCAAGCCCTTACGAAGTACGATGGATGGAGAAGTGTAACGAACCACATATTGCTGCTTTGAGAATCATTATGAGGGATACTCTCAGTCGAGCAGTAGCTTCAAGAGAGTATGACATCCATGCGGGCAGCCCTGAAACTGGTCATCTGATGAGCTCACTACTTATGGCTGCAATGTCAAAGCTCGCAGACATGAGGACGACTGCCCCAGTTGTCATAGAGAATACTGATGATACCGTTATAAAGTTGATGCGAGGTCTCTTTGGTAACCTCAGGACCATCGCTGGATCAGGTGTACGCCCTTTGAGCATGGTTTGGCAGTTGTTCGGGGTAGAACCCCAGCTCGACATTCCTGTCACTGACGCCGACTGGGTGTGGTATGAAAGAGTCATTGAGCTCTATCCTTACACTGGCTGGCCTCTTGAGCAGTTTAACAACAACCTCAGCAAGCTTCTAGACAAGATCATCGTCAGAGTGGTTACGAAGAACGAGAATACCGCTGAGATCAAGGCTAGCCGAGTATCTGAGATGATGCTATATTGCAAGCTGAGAAATATTCAGCTTGAGCATTGTCGTACACTCATCACCATATTCGAGCGAATGCTGACCACGGAAAACCTCAAAATTCCATCCATTGCAGCACGGCTGATAGAGAGGATACCCAGGAAGCTGGAGAAGCAGACAAATGGCTTTACAAGGATGGTTAGATACCTCGACCATCTCGCAAAGGGAGGCGAAAGACGTGTGGCCGATGACCTGGTTTATGCCAATGTCTACACCAAGCGCTCAGCTGCTTTCAAGGATCTCAAGACCGCAGTTTCGAGTTCTTGTCATGAGAGGGATTGGGCTACGGCAAAGGCCAGCTGCCAAGCCATCCTGGACAAGCATCAACAAATTGCTTCAGTGTGGCACGTGAAGCCTGAGCAGTTGAAGGTTCAATGCCTCCACCTGTATCGGGAGCTAGCCCATGCAGACCTGCAAAAGGATGATGTCCAGGAGACTAACAAACATATTATTTCTGGGATTCTCAATGATGCCGAAAAGCGACGGGTGCCGTGGCAAGTCGGAAAGGATGCATTTGAAGACGACATTGAACCACTTGACGAACAATTCCTTCAAGAGATGTTAACAGGAGTTCGTCAAAACCCGGCCCAGGAAGCCCAAGTAGAAACGCAGAAGCCACTTATTAAGACAACGCTGGCTCAAGACGATTTCCAACAATTCAAGTCCTCTTTGGCTCCTCGTTTCGTCGCCACCATGGAAAAGGCTCTATCAGCTGAGGATGTCTGCACGATTACCAACATCCCAGTTACTACAATGCGAGTTTTGGTTAAGTCTTTGAACCCAGATTTTGTGTGGGAGGACTTGGGCAAACAGTTCAGGATTGTGGTACTGAATTTGCTAAGGGAGCGCTCGAATCGTGCAGAAAGCCGACCGGGCTCGAGGATGTTGATGGTGGAATGAGTTGGAACTGAGTTAGGCTTGTTTTCAGGCGCTTCCCATATCTTGGGAGTAATTTCATAATAAACATTGGTTCTTACAGCCTATGCCTGTACAGTGAGATCAATGCAAGGGAATAAATAATTATAACTTTACTATACCCGGAAATAACATCTTGAATTGCCAATAAGCTGGAATAATGGCAGATTTTTGATGCTTCGAGAGTGGTTGATTTGTAGCTGTTAGTGTTGATTCAATTGATCAGACTCGGTATGCGTTGCTAGGTCCTAACGGATCAACCATATTTCTCAAGCCTCGTAAATACCTGGTTAGTAACTCGTAAGCCCTTGTCTTTGAGCTTCATTTAGGCTGACAGAGTCCAAGTTGGGTAGCCAACACCGACAGGTGGACATGGATTCTCCGCACTTTGATACATGCTTAAAAACGAATCCTTGCAACTCTTCCCTCTTACATCTCGCGGCAGGATGAATTACCTTGTCGTTATTCATCCAATTGAGCTTTGGAATTGGACGGGTTAGAATACCTCGGCTCCTGATGACCCGAAGGTTAATATCCCACGAATCATAATACCTACCGACCCCGTGGATGATCCTCTACCTGTTTAAGTATAAGATATAACAAGTGCTGCAGTTGGCCCATATCCCTTGAAAACCAGCCATCAACTGACATGAAATTCTCCTTATTCTTTGCCGCCGCTTCGGCGGTGATTGGAAACGCTAAAGCGTTGGGAGAGACGAAGCCGTGGGAAAAATACGTTTTCAGCCCTTCGAGCCGTAACCCAGCGCCTGTCAAGGTACACTCAGTGGTTGGCGATGCATCTGTTAGAAATGGCGGAAAAGGGAATCATATTCTCAGAATGCGTGCCGGCTCACGCGTGTCAATGGACTTTGGAGTCGAAGTCGGTGGTCTTGTCTCCTTCAACATCAACACGAAATCGCCCCAGCCGCTGTCTCTCGCATTCTCCGAATCTCCGGCCTTCGTGCGCAATATTAGCGACGATACCGGCTCCACACCATTCATGAACTGGGACCAAGCAATGGAAGTGTCTCTAAGCGGTGATCTAGAGGATCCCGTCTATTACCAGATGCCAGCCGAACGTTTCCGTGGTGGATTCCGCTTCCTCACTTTCAATGCCCTCGAGGATGTTACTGTCTCCAACATTACCTGTCAGATCGGCTTTGCGCCCAACATGCCAGATCTTCGTGCTGGGAGCGGTTACTTTTACACACCTGACAAAAACTCCGAGCTGCTCAACAAGGTCTGGTACGCAGGCGCATACACCACGCAGACAAACATTGTTCCTACCAATACCGGTCGATGGCTTCCTCAGGTACGGCCTGGGTGGGCGTACAACAACACGCTTGGAGTCGCGTCTCCAGCTCTGGTTGATGGTGCAAAGAGAGACAGAGCAATCTGGCCTGGTGATTTAGGAATCTGCGGCCCCATCGCAATGCAGGCCTTTGGTGTTTACGGCAGAGAGGCTGTGGCCAACAGTATTGAGACACTTTTCTACTACCAGAATGTGTCAACGGGTCAGTTTCCCTTTGCAGGACCTGCTACAGGAAGCTTCAGGAACGGTGCTAAGAGTGATACCTACCATACTTGGAGTCTTATCAGCATGTATGACTATGCCATTTACGCAAACGATAACGAGTGGTTGGAGTTACACTGGGAAAACATCACCAGGGGTGTTGATTACATTGTTGACAGATTGGACGAGGAGACTGGACTGCAAGAGCAGGTGTGGGAAAACGACTGGGCTCGTCGAAATACTGGGGGATTCAACTCAGCTCTTAATGCTCTCAACTACCACGCACTGGTATCCCTTGCCACTTTGTCAAAAGACAAGGTTCAAGCGAGAGCGTGGCGCGCAGCGGCTGCCAAGCTCAAGAAGCAGTATAATTTACTGCTCTGGGACGAGGAAGCTGGGCTCTACCGAGACAACACTGAAAGCAACCTCCATGCGCAGGATGGAAATTCGATTGCTCTCTTGTACAACTTGGCCGAAACCAAGTCCCAGCGCAATGCAATCAGCAAGGGCCTTGAGAGTAATTGGAACTCAATTGGTCCTGTGACTCCAGAGTTGAACGATACCATCTCACCTTTCATCTCGTCCATTGAACTTCTAGCTCATCTGCATGGCGCTGAGAACCCAACGCGAGCCTTGACCCTTCTTCGACGTCTCTGGGGATACATGGTCGAAGGCAGTCCGGAAACCATGACTGGATCAACGTTGATTGAAGGAATGGCAGCTAACGGTAGCTTGTACTACCGCTCAGAAGCGGGTTACAGGTACGATGCGTCTTACACGAGCCACGCCCACTGTTGGAGTGCAGGTCCGACGACAGCATTAATCACGGGAATCCTGGGATTGCGAATTACGGAACTGGGTGGAAGAAGATGGGAGTTGAAGCCCCAGTTGGGAGATCTGCAGAGTGTCAGGGGAGGGTTTGAGACTGCCCTAGGCTGGTTTGAGGCCGAGGTTGAAGTGCTCAAGGGTGGTCGGCTTGATATCAGGTTAGAAACGCCCAAGAGGACTCGTGGAACTGTCTTTTTCCCCCAAGGTAGCCGGAAGGTAACTGTCAATGGCAAGACATATTCAAGGCTTAGGAAGATAGAGATTAGGTCATAAGATAGCCTAAGGACCCAAAACAATGACAGAGCTAGCTACTGCTTATCTCGTCTTTTGAGGGAGTCCTCAATCCTCGACGGCGCACAATTATGAGAGCATCTTGACAGAATAAGCAGAAGTCTAGTTAAGCCTTTTCATGCTCAAACTTCCCCGCCTCGGTAGATATGAGCGTCATGGAGCAAATGACAAGTTGCGTGTCAAATCAATCCATCACACGTTGATCCACTGAGTGGTTGAAAGTAGATCTTGATAGGCAATGTCAACAAGATGACAGCTTTTTTGTGGCTGGAATGTGATAAGAGTATCGCAAGTGCGTGTAGTAAGAAAGTGTTATCGTTTAGTACTGGCAGTTCTACTGCTTGTCCACAACTGACATGGGACAAATCTCACAGATGTATTGCTCCCATTACCGGAATAAGGATAGACCCAGCCACCAGGTTATAGGGACACAGACCAAACCTCAATGAAGACATGCTTTTTGATTATCCAGCGGTCACTGTTATGTGATTACATGTGTCTACCTACTACTCATAACTCTTAGAATGCCAATTCCATTAACACAAGACAACCCCCCATGGTTGTCTCAACCAACACGCGTCTAAACGCCCCAGTGCATTGAGTCTAACCTGAATATCGGAATCTCGAGAAGCGAGGTTGGAGAGTGGCTACCTGATTTGAACGGAGGAGGGCCGAGCCGCGTCAACGATAACCAATAGTCCCAACTTAATTTCCAATACTTGCTGACATATCACCCCTCTTGGTTTCTGAGGCTTAGCTGAAATTCCAAGCTGAATGTGAGACACGTTTTGCTGGAACAGCAGCATTAGACATGCATGGATCTATTTATCATGGCTTGCAGACCATCAATCAAACTGGATCTTAGTGGCTTGGTATGGATAACGTCTCTGGTGGTTCAACAAGAGATGTGACACAACGACGAGATAACCATACTGATAGAGTATAGCTCAGACTGGTTCCCATTTGAGTTCTCCGAATACTCTTGTCACTTTTCATTCATACTCTTAGTTTTGTGGATCTCTCGATTGTTCATCTGCTAGCTAGCCACTTACTCCTCCCTTGCCAAAGGGAGGGTTGCCTTGGGAGCTGAAGGCATGCAACCAAGAGCCAAAGTGTGTATCAGCTTATGAATGGTTAAATCATATTAATGTCATCTTCAGTTTAGTTTGAAAGGTTATCCAGAGTATGACCTATATAACAAAGTCTTCTTGCCCTTGCTTGCATCTTCGATTGACGTGTCTATCATTGTTTTATTTGCCATTGCCCATCATGTCTTTTGATTCTCAACGACCTTTGAACGCCAATGGCAATGGTCATAGCAATGGCTATGCCACCTCGAGCGAAAGGGCTTCCGTTGAAGACCAAAAGATCAGAGATGAGATTGAGGATTTGAATTTGGCGCTTAAGAAAGCTTCCTACATCCCTGGATTCCATGGTGATGCTTTGATTGGAGTAGGTTATGCCATGTACAATCATATTTTACGGCCACTCACATGTAGATAGGACAAGTTTCGCCCTCCAGTGGGATGGTTCAGCGACCTCCGAAGCATCCTCAGATTTGAGAACGCCGCGGCAATCAAGAATGTCTTGATCCACTACATCAAAACAAAGACTCTTGACGTGAGTTTGTTTTGTACTGTGAGGAAGTTTGGTAGTGCTAACCGCTAGTTTGTAGAAAACAAGTTTGGCACAGCTTGTTGGACATTTATCCAACGACAGCACCTTACGGGCCAAGTTCATTGAGAAAGAGGTCAAGATCAAGTATGAAAGAATGCTTCATCCTCCCGTGACCTACCTTGGAGATGCTTTCAAATATCGCACGGCCGATGGCAAGTTCAACAGCGCTCTTCATCCTCAGCTTGGACAAGCCGGTGCTCCGTATGCAAAGACAGTGCCATCCAAGACTCACCCTCTTGGTGCACTTCCTGACCCAGCCGATCTTTTCGACCGTCTCATGGCTCGAAACCCTGGAGAGAAAGGTCCGGATGGAGAGTATCAAGGTAAAGGACGTCCCAGTACATCTGGGTTATCAAGCATGCTCATTTATCATGCTACTATCATTATTCACGACATTTTCCGAACAAACGACAGTGACAAGAACATCTCTGACTCGTCATCATACCTGGACCTCTCCCCGCTCTATGGATTCACAGAGGAGATGCAGCGTAAAGTCCGCGACGACAAGTACAAACTCGGTCTGCTAAAGCCAGACACATTTGCTGAAGACCGTCTACTGAGGCAGCCTCCTGGAGTTTGTATCTACCTTGTCATGTACAATCGCTATCACAACTACGTCGCCACTCAGCTTCGCCGTATCAACGAAAACGGACGTTTCTCTATCCCAACCAAGTACAGCCAGGCTCCATTGTCATCTGCTGCCAATGAGTTTGTCAAGAATCAGTCAGATGACTTTAGAGAACAAGTGAACCGATACCACAGAATGTGGAAGGAGCGTCAATCAGCAGGTCTCGGTGACAAGGCCGAAGCTGAAGGCGACTTTGCTGATTTGACAGACTTTCTTCGCCAGAGGATTATCGCAGGTATCGAAACAGCGCTGCATACCGAGAAAGAACGTCAGAAAGCGCTTTGCACACAGGTTCTTGGGGAAGATGTCCATCAGAAAGAAGAGGATCAGAGGATCAAGGATGCAAACTCGGAAAAGGTCCTCGAAGACTTTCTCAAAGCACATGCAGCTGCCTGGGATAAGCTTGATGAAGACCTATTCCAGACTGCCAGACTGTCAGTATCACATTCCACTATTCATGATTGTTCACTGACACATTGTAGGATCACCTGCGGCATGTACATCCAGATCTCGATTCACGACTACCTTCGAGCACTCATGGGTTTCCACAACTGGAACACCAATTTCACTCTCGGTTAGTCCTTCTCATATTACATAACTCAATTACATTACTTTATCGTAACTAATATTTATACAGAGCCTCGCGTTGACATGAAGGAGCATAAGAACGTGTCCAGAGGCTTGGGCAACCAGGTCACGGTAGAGTTCAACCTGCTCTACAGATTCCACTGCGCCATCTCCATGAAGGATGAGAGATATGCTGAAGCATTCATGAAAGAGTTCTTTGAGGAGTCCGACCAATGGGACCCCAAGAACCTTGACCTTCCGGAGTTTATGATGAAGATGGGTGCGGCTCAGGCAAAGTCGAAGCTGAGGCCTAAGTTGGAGCCTTGGCAGCAAGAGTTTGGTGTTAGCACAGATGGTCACAAGGACTTCAAACCTTTCAAAAGGAACAAGATCACTGGTTTGTTCAATGATCAGGACATGATTGATGAGCTGACAAGCGCCATGGACGATCCCATTTGTAAGTCGGGCGATATTCTTTACATATTCTCGTCACCAGCTAACTTCGTGTCACAACAACAGCCAATTTTGGTCCACTCAACGTCCCCAAGTGCCTCAAGGCAGTTGAGATTCTTGGCATCATGCAAGCCAGGAAATGGTAAGTATTGATGTTTGGAAACGTGCGACGAGGGTCACTAACTTAGACTTATCAGGGAAATTGGAACATTGAATGACTTCCGCGAGTTCTTTGGCATGAAACGTCATCAGAGTTTTGAATCCATCACCAAGAACTCCAAGGTTCAAAACGCGCTCAGAGACTTGTACGAACATCCTGACAAGGTCGAGCTTTATCCCGGTATCTTCTGCGAGACCAACAAAGACAACGACAACCTGAATGCAGACCCTGGCCCCAGTGACCTCGATTCAGCATTGTGGGCGGCCATCTTTTCTGATGCCATCACACTTGTTCGATCTGACCGTTTTTACACCGTTGTATGTACCCATATTTTTTCTACATTGCATCGCTGTTACTAACTCTAGACCAGGACTGGAACACCAACTCCCTGACAAACTGGGGAATGAAGGAGGTTACTCCTGACAGTGATGTCCTGAAGAGCTCCATGTACCATCGGCTGCTCCAACGTGCATTCCCTGAATGGTACCCGTACGACTCCATCCGCTTCTTCCATCCCTTTTACACCGGTGAGAAGAACGCCGAGCTTGCCAAACAGCAAGGCTATGAGAAAGAATTCAGCTTCAAGGCCCATCGACTTGAAAAGCCCAAACTCAACTCACGCGGACAAAAGACCAAGTTCGACTATGAGATCTATCAGTCGAACCCCCAACGACCGGTCAAGCCGGTGTACCTGACGAATAGCGACGACATCAGAGCGATCCTTACCGACACGTCGGATATTCTGGTTCACCCGGCTCGTACTAGGCTTGGTGACTTGCCACAGCAGATCCAGGATGTCCTGAAGCCTGGTCAAGGAACCAAAGACAAGCGTCAACAAAGAACAGTTGCTGTAAGAGACTTGGCTAAACACTCTGCGTCTGACCATTCAGAGATGGTGGCATACTTGGTCAACATCTCTCGCGATATCATCAAGCGCGAATTCGTCACCATGGAAGAGGGAGTCTATCAGCTCGATATTGTTCGAGAGTAAGTCATCACTCTTACAACTACTACATGACTTGTTACTGATAAGAGATAGCTTCGCTGTTCCCATTGTTACCAGATATGTTGCGGACTTCCTAGGCTTCGGACATCTCCTCCGAAGCGACAGCAACTCACACGCACCGTACTCTGAGAACGAAGTTTACCAGCACATCACCAACTGCCAGGTGTTCCTCTCCTACAACAGCGACGAAACAAAGCTTCTCAAACGCCGCAAGGACTTTAGAGACTCGATGAACTTTCTTCTCAAGCTTGCAGAAGAGGGCAATATCCGTGAGGCTGGTCGTTGGCGCACAACACGATGGGCTCGACGGGTGTTTGGGGCTATCACTTCACTGGGACGTTCCTCGAAGCCAAACTTTATGACCACCCTAGGCTTCCGAGTGGCTGGTGAAGTTCTTCAAAAGGAATCAAACAGCAACAAGGCGGCCGCAATTCTTTTGCTGACTGGGTTGGACAGCTCATACAACACTGTTCTAGCGGTAAGGATCTTCCTTTGCTTTTAAGTGACGATGAAGCTGACTTCGCAAAGTTTACTTCTGTAATGGAGGCTTTCTTTAACAATCTTTACAAAGACAACCCCAGAGACAGGGCGCTGGAAACCAAGAACGCCTGGCTTGAAATCCAGAAGCTTGCGTTCAACGATGACGAAGAGTCTAACAAACGCATTCAGGCTCTGGTTCTTAAGATTCAGAGACACAACGTCAGGTTGCCGGTGATTCGCAAGGCGACTTGGCCGACTAGTATCCAAAGATACAACCCGCATACCAAGAGGAGCGAGAAGATGCAAATCCAATCGGGGACAGTTGTTGTTTGTGATATTGTAAGTCCACCAGAGTTCGAGACAATTTCTTTGACATTTGTTTATACGAATCACAGAATGCATCCGAGAAGGGCAACAACGAAGTGCATTGGGACGAAAGAAACGAGCTGTCGTATTGCTCTAGTCTCGCGGAAGCATTCAGTGACTATCACCCCAAGCACATTGCAGCCCTCAGTCTCACCGTCATGGTCAAGGTTCTAGCACAGCTTAAGAACCTTCGTCGCGGCCACGACACACAGGGAGTTTCAAAGAAGGTGTGGATGGACTCATCCAACGAGACTTACGCCAACTACATGGCCAAGATGCGTTTGAGAGAGATTGAGATCAAGCTGCAGCAGGCCAAGAAGGAGGGTAAGCTTGACAAAGATGAACTCGAAAGTGTCTCGACAAAGGGAATCTGTAAGCCGGCAACAGCTACCTATCTGACACCTGAATGGGATGAGATGATTCCCTTCCCAACCAGTAAGTTTGCCTATGCTGCTGGACAATTTGTGCGGAAAGCTAACTATTATCAGCCTGGAAACTCCGTTTCGATGGCTATGGTGCCTCCAAGTACACCAAGGAGGTTCTTAGCGTTTTCCGGGTGCCTGACTATGTCCAGCCATTCTACCAGCCGAATGGTCCTAGTCATGTTGGAGGATCATTTGCCACGCCTGTCTGTATCTGCCAGCAATCAGGAAATAAGTGCAAGTGTAATGCTGTAAGCCATGGGAACGATGAGGAGCGAGAGGAGAGTGATGCCAATATTGCTGCTTGTGGGCATAAGCATGCTCCTCAGCCGGCGACCTCGGGCTGTAAGATTGCTTGATAGCTTTTTAGGTTTGCTTTTCGTTATGTAGTGAATGATCAAGTCGTTGAAATACATCAGATTCTCTTATATATTAGTACTGTTGTGTGTGAACTGTGAAGATGCATATGCAGTGATCGTATCAATTTAACCATCTATTTTAACGCCATATCCAAGTGCAGAAGCGCAAAGTAACTATAAGAGGATGGGCAATGGATTGGAAGAGACCTTTGCAGCTCAAGGATACCACATGTTGAACCAGAGAGGTGTTGTAATTGTCTGCGTGATCCAGGCCCTGGGACACGTGCAAGATGTGACTTTGCATAACTTGGTAGCCACTCATGCCTTCGGTTACAGATGCTTGTCACTTTTACCACCCAAATCGCATCCTTTCAAGGGAAGTATTGGGCCGCAATACATGTCCTC
Organism: Fusarium guadeloupense; assembly: GCA_021655865.1. Taxonomy (NCBI): domain Eukaryota; kingdom Fungi; phylum Ascomycota; class Sordariomycetes; order Hypocreales; family Nectriaceae; genus Fusarium; species Fusarium guadeloupense. The sequence goes on from JAJJWM010000120.1 coordinate 61,791, forward strand.
CTCAAAGTGACTGGCAGGACCAACGAGAAGGTAGCCGTTCCAGGACCTATCTTGAGAAAGGTCCATGCACTCGGTACGACACAATTCGCTATTGCTGGTGCTCTTGAGATGATGTTCAATAGCACCGGCAATCGTGGCCGGTCCAACTACATTGTCGCAGTCAATGCCAGCAGCCTTGAGTAAAATGGTTAGCTAGATGCTTGCGGGCTGAGAAGGTTGGTATACTAACATGGTAACGATACTTGACCTTTCCGCCTCCAGCAATGCCTTTGAAAGTACCACAGCTGTATTCGTGTTCATAGTAGAAACCTTAAGGGACAAAGCTTTAGCATCTAGCAATGCTAAGGGACAGCGGGGAAGTTGAAGATGGCAAACCCCATATTCATACCTTCATCTGTTCCACGAGAATAGTCTTCAACATATCCAACAAAGAAAAGTACGACGAAAACGGTTAGAACTATTGTCAGGATTTGCTGGGCAACACGTCGGGGTGCGCGCTCGGGATGCTGGACTTTAGAATCCATGAGGCTGAAGGATGGAATTCTCAATGCTGAAAGTGTTGGGGGTAAGCGAGTATTCACAGAAGGTAAAATATGATTTTATGAGAGAATTTTTGGAGTTGTGGAGGCATCAGGCAACAGTCATTAAGGACCAACTCTGCCAATCAGCTCAAGGCACATTGCGGCACGGTAGGATTGAGGTTGTACGATGGCTGAAGCCAAAGGCACACTAGAGCTCGACAGTGTCTGGTGGTCATTCAGCTGGCACTCTAAAGATCAGCTCTACGGACATTCTATTGTATAAAGATACATTTACAGGGCTTCTCTCTAGAAAAAAAAGAAACTTAGAGGAAAGCATTGAGAAGGCCGGATCTGAGAATCTGAGCTACTTGTTGATGCCGAAACTGTCCAGCCATTCTGGATATCCACCCACATTCGGAGACGTAGCATTTTACGGCTCACCAAAGGTCACATGCTGTAATATTGCATGGGTTTGCAACCAGCCATTGGCATTCTTGTTGCTGTTGGTCGCAACTCGTACCCTGACTTACCCACTATCGCTTATTAGGCCACACTGGCCACATCTACGGGATTGCAATCCATTGTCAGCTCTTTCGGGAAAATATCACCAGGTAAAGTACAAAACATTGCAAAAAGAATACGGTACAAGTCTACAAACATAATGTACCACTAGGCTATCTAGCTAACAGTGTAAGGACCTGACACCAGGAGCTGTAGCTTTAGGACTCATACCTATCTCAACACGATGACTACGCAGCCAACCGAAAACTCGACCAACCCTTGACAGTCATATACTCCTCATTTTCAAGCCGAGGCTAACATTGGCTGTCTTTTAAAACCATATCCACCTCGCATCCGTCTACATGGCAGGCTATTGCGCCTTCAGTCCAACTATGAAATACGAACTGCTTGACCAAGCAAGTAGTGAGATACGCCTGCTATCGATATTGCCTGAGAGGCCGGATCAAAGTAAACTAGAGTGTATCTTGACCACTGTTTCTCTCAAAGACCTCAAGTCTGACTATAGCCTTTTATTGGACCAACTCCCACAAGCAACGAGAGAAGAGCGGCTCGCTGCATGGCTGGGGTTGAAGATAACAGATTCTGGCTCAAGCTATCAGTCATATCCTCCTGTTCCACCAGATGACTGCTATCGTTTTCAATGGGGAGACTTCGCTACGCTCTCGTACACGTGGGGTAATCCTAGCGACACCGAAATCATCATTATAAATAATGTCGAGATGTCCGTCACCACAAACCTGGCTACAGCACTCCGTACATTTAGACAGCTGAATTATTTCAACGGGCAGTTCAAACTTTGGGCAGACGCGGTGTGCATCAATCAAGCAGATCTCCAAGAGCGTAGCTCCCAGGTGGCTATGATGCACGAGTTGTATACTTGTTCATGGACCACTATGGCTTTTCTCGGAGCAGCAGCCAATAGCAGTGACAAAGCTTTGGCTCTTCTGAAGAACTTGGCTGTATATGAGGTGAGCAAGACGACAAGCCAGCTGAAAGACACCCTGCAGGACAACCCAGCGTATCTTGGAGGGGACGGGGAGTGGCTAGCACTACAAGCCTTTCTTCAGCGCGACTATTGGTCTCGTCTCTGGGTCGTCCAAGAAGCTGCACTCGCCCCGCCGAATATGCTTATGTTTGCTGGCGGTGAGTCTATTACTTGGAAACAAGTGCAGGACGCCTTGACTTCTATCCATACCTGTCTCTGGTATGTCAAAGATGTCTGTCTACAGTATGACCGCAAGATGCTTCGCGTCGCACAAGGCAAAATGGATGGTGAATTATCTGGTCTTTGGGACTCTGAGAAGAACCTTCATCACGTAGACAAAGGCCTGGCACGACTATCAAGAAAAAGGCAAAGAGGGGAAACTATATCATATGGAGACCTGTTGGAAGTGGCATGCGCCACAACCTGCACTGAGCCCTTGGATAAGATCTATGGCCTCCTTGCCTTTATCAACCCGACAATTGCGGAACGGATTGTGGTTGACTATAGACTGCAGCCATCCCAGCTTTTCTCTCGAGTGGCACAGCTGTTCATCATCCACGACAGCAACCTCGAACTCCTTCGCGATGGAAATCCGTGGAATCAAACAAAAACGCCATCTTGGGCTCCTGATTGGACTTGGAAGTATCACAGTCGCGATAAACTCAGTCCTGCCCTTCCATATCAAGCGGACGGTGGGAGACGAGCAGAATTTTCTTTCTCCGCAGATGGCCGGGTTTTACGAGCTCGCGGTGTCATCGTTGACACAGTCAATGGGATGGGTTGGCAATCCACGATCGAGGAATCAGACGACGAGTCAGTCAGAACGGTCAGGGAAACCGACGTATTTTGTTCAGCATACGGAGGGTTAGAGTCCACTGGGACTGCATTGTACCACACACTTATCGGCGGTCGTGTCGGGCTTATGGGGGAACATCAAGCATTAGAAGATGGAGAGATGCAAATATTCAACCTCCCAGCATCTGCTGAAATAGCAATGGAAAGCTTCAGAGAAAGAGGATGGACCGAATTCTCGATACAGGGGCAACGGTACGAACAATGGAGAGATTGGAGGCGGGTAAATGATGAGGTTGATCTTGGAGACCTTGGTTGCATTGGCGACTTTTTCGGCAATCAGATGCCAGCCCATATATACGAGGACTCTCTATGGGCTGACTTTGTGAGATTCAGGAACGTTTCTAGTGGCAGAAAGTTTGTCACTACCAGCCGTGGTAGGTTTGGCTGGGTGCCAGAAAGTATCGAAAGCGAGGGGCATATGGAAGTGCAACGTGGAGATATGTTCTGCATTGTTTTTGGATGCAGTGTTCCACTTGTTATCAGGCGTGTGGATGAGAACTATTGTGTCCTAGGGGAAGGCTATCTACAGGGTTGTATGGATGGTCAGATATTAAGGGAGCTCGAGAGTGGGAAAGTAGCTGTTGAGGAGTTAAAGTTCGTTTAAGCTGCCTGTTTCTACTTGCAATTGGATGAACGATGAATAGATGACATGGTTATTAGTCGAATATCTATCGAGTTGTCAGACATAATGATAAGTTACCAGATACAGAGAGACGTGTATGAGTTGAGAGGTAGAGGGTAGAACAAATGCAACAATTGTTCATTCTAACGGTAGTGAGTATTACCCTGCAATAAAATGAATGTGCTCAGATACTGTATTCTATGGCTAAAGCAAGACTAAAGATGCTACCTACCAAGTGCCAAGATATCGCATTTCGTTCAACTCTTGTTGACTAGTAGCATCATGTGCCTTATGAACCCGTACTGCCTAAGTCTATCCTCCATTGCTTATTCTCTAGCATTTCCATTGTCTCATGTTGTTTACCAGGCAGGACAACACTGAAGGGCAGCGACATCCCTTCCTGTTTTTCACCAAGATGACCCTCCCAAGACAGATGTAAATCAACCACGCCGTCCTGATCTCTCTGCCACCGGACCCTAGCCATAAGCGGCTGCTCCCAGCTCCCGCCCACTGGAATCTTTGCCTCGAAAGCATTAAAGAGACGCACTCGTGGTGTGAAAACAAGCACTCTTTGTCCACGCCCCATGGCAAACTTGAATCCAGCCACCTCGGCAGTGTACTCATACAGAGGTAGACTTCCCCAAGCGTGACAATCGGATCTTTGCGTGATGTAGTCTTCCACCCATGTGGTCAAGTGTAAATCGAGTTGCTTTCGCCACGGCTTCCAGAAATTGAAAAAGTGAGCCTCGTATAACTCATCGCCAACCATAGACAAAGCTCTCATACTGTAGAAAGCCATGGCTATGGATACTTCGGTGAGCTTAGGCGCTTGTACTTCGTCTCCCTTTCCATTGGAAGCATCAAGAGATCTACTCAAAAGGTTCGAGGCGTCTTTGCCAGTCACAGCGCCACAGAGAACCGCCCATACCTGACAAGTTTGACTATAATGGTTGTCTTTCGCCAGTTCAGCCAAACCATCCGTGAAGTAAACCCCATCAAAGCAATGAGTTTTGACGGCGTGGACGATGGAGTCTGCTTGTTGCTTGTGATCATCTGCGCGAGATGTCTTGCCCAGACACAGCTCAAGACAACTAAGTCTCTGTAGAGTATAAGCGAGCAGCTGGTTTGTGTATGTAAGAAAACCCGTGTCTTTAGCTGCAGGCGGAATTCCAAAAGGCACATATGCCTCGCTCCAATCTACAAAAGCCCAGTCGCCGGCAGATTGAGATACTCGAATAAGTCCCGTCTTTTGGTCAAGGCGGCAGTTGAAGGTATGTAAGATTGCGTCAATCACTGGTATGAATTCGAGAACAAAGCTCTCGTCTGCAAATTGTTCATAATGGTCTGTAACCATACATATCCAGAACAAAGAGAAGTGGGAAATGATTTGGAGATGGTGGCAAGGGGCTCGGCTTGCAGTCAACCCCATTTTGGGTTGAAAAGAGTTGTAAAACTGCAAGATAGCCTGTCTTGCAAGACGATCGTCTCGAGAAACCGCATAGGTGAAAAGTGCAGAGCTTCTTGTATCCATGGCGTACTGAAGCTGCTCGAAGAACGGGCAGTCTTCATAGCAGTCATGCATACAGTTCTCCAGTGTGCGTAAGCTCACCTCCCAGAGCTTATGGAACCACGATGCGTCTTGGTTCTGAATTTCGACTGTGGGAAAGGTGGCCGATACCTGAAGAGGGTAGTTTGTTTTGGTAATACTGATTCCGTTCAGAATCAGGTCCGAGTCTTTCGCAACTTGGATGTCGATGGCGAAGTAGCGAAATGTTCGGAAGTGAAAAGTACTGAAATTTTCCTCATCTGCCTCTACCATATCGCAACCCGAAGAATCTGGGCTTGACTGTATACCACCGAAGATGTACTCATCTTTGGGACCGACGATGAACTTTGTAGAGTCTGTTCTATCGCCTTTCGTCCTTTCAAAGGGCAGCTTAGCGGGTTTCTCCTCATAACCTTCAGACCAGACGACGTCGAGCTTACTCCCACCAGTCAACGGTCTGACGAAGTGAAATTCGACGTAAGCTGTGGTGTGGCAGTCAACCCCAAGTTCAACATGATGCGCACTGCCTTTAGGCAAAAGAATGCCCGACTCGTGCCGTGAATCTGGGTCAAGAAGACGTTCCCATGTCTCCTTGGGCTGTGTACTTCTGATATTGTTGATTTCTTGAAGGTGGATCTTCTCTAGACGAGGGAAGGGAATCATTCGTGATCGGAGATTCCAGGGCCCAGCAAGACCCCAACTAGTCATGAAACGGTATGGTTTCGCGGCAACCCAGCTGAGTTTATGGCTTTCCCTTCGGTCGACCCTTTCGAAAATGTTGAGAAAAAAGTCGTAGTTGCCACTAGCTGGGAGGGTTCTGCAGATATCGAGAGCTGTCTCCCACGTGTCGTCCGTCTGGAGGTTTAGTGAAGCCTCTTGTTGATCATCTCCTGATGATTCATGCTTGATGTATAGCCCCGGAAATGGTGTCCTGGGAAAGCTTGGAGCAACTTGAGACCCATGGTAGAATCGAAGAACGTGGACAACAATATCGTTGTCGCCTACAACAAGATATGGCTGGATGTCCAGGACATCGTAAAACCATGCCTGCTCATCTCCTTTGACAGGACCAGTATGTACTGTGCGCCTGTTAATATAGAGCTTGTATCTGGTATCGGCCGTAATAGCAATCTTTACAGGGTGGTGAGGGGTGTCTTGTAAGTGGATGGACTTGCGAAAATAAACAAAACCGCCTGCAGAGGACGAGTTTGGTTCCTCGGTCCAATTTGGGTGCCAGATCCAGGTATTTTCGAATTCAATAGTCATGTTGGAGACTTATGCTTCGGGAGCGTTTAAAGTTGAAGTGTACAAGGCTGTTGATGAGTAGAATATCTTAAGAAGAGTCGATAACTGTAGGACCTTCGCATTGAGATATCCCGAGAGGCGGGATCAGAGGATCATGTGCTTAGGCCAAGGGATGATCCTAGACGGGAATAGGCTTAGTATCAGATAGATTAGAGTGGGGTTGAGTGTGCGTCGTCATCTCTGTGTCAATTATTCTAGAACAGCTGCCGTATAGTCCAGAAACGCTTGAGCAAGCTATTCAGGGTCATTTTCGAACACTGCTGAAAACGGTGAGCACAGTTAAACTTTGACGCCAACCTAAATCCATTCGGACTAACTTAGCAACGACATGTCCTATCGGGGAAAGGCCCCCGTTCCCCGCATTTCCCGAGGTCTTCACTTCCCCTCACCTCTCCGTTTTGGAGCGGAGCACTCGGGACGTCATCGGCAGATAGTCAAGGCATACAACTACAGGACAGGACATTGAAATTTGATAGATATTCATAACTAGCTTATAGGGTATTTTAAACTGCAGGGTATATCTTCCTAGAGAAGTAGATCAATATAAATAGTTTTTTCACGTGCTTGACTGAAACCGATGTTTCAGGTTTCGTTACAGGGTAATCATCTTAAGTTTACCTGAATCGTACAAAGGGAAGAAAAACTAGGGAGTTCGCTCAACAACTACTCTACAAGCTAGGGTCTTTATATACTCTATAGACAATTTCGATACATTGTATGGACTGTGCGGTATAACCTACAGGTTATTATCCATTAAGCAGTATAGGTTCAGTGCTTTTATTGTGGGTAAGACAAATTAACTAGTCAGCGAACTTTGTAGACTTGACCCACCAGTCATAGGGGGTATAAATAGAAATCAAAAGATTCACTGAGCAACATATATCCCGGAACATATAGTGTCAAGATTGAAAAAGGTACAGAGTGATTGGCCAAAGAAAGAAATTTATAGAAAGGGTTATATTTAGAAAGGAAAGTTTTCATGTAAATTGTTGCATACTGTCCTCAACACCGCCTTGCTAACACACATTCCAAATTACCCCGTACATCACAGGCCTCGCTTTATAGAACATAAGTCAGATAGATAACATTGAATCTAGCCCGGCCAATTGAAACTTAAACATCCAGATAGGCTGCTCAGGTGGAGCACTGGTACTTGCGGAAATCGCGAGTCTTTACCTTGTTCTCGAACATCTCGTCGAGTTGCAAAAAGGTACGGTTCTTCATCTCGGGAAGCTCGAAGAAGAAAACCACCCAGGCGATAGCACAAAGAGCGGCAAAAACGAAACCAGTCTTGCCGCCCAGATTACCCTCATCAGCATTGAAGATGTAGGGCACGCAGAAGTTGAATACCCATGAGAAGAAGCTGCTAAAGAGGAAACCGATGGCGTTGGCCTTTGCACGAAGTCGGACCGATGAGGTTTCGGAAGCAATGATGGGAATGACGGGTCCAGAACCGACGTTGAAGAAGACCATGACCAGGTTGATCATAACACCCATGTACCACAGCGCAGCTTGGCTGGTGAAGAAGCCAGCAATACCGACCGAGAGCCAGACGGCTGCAAGGAACGCCGAGCAGCCCATAATAGAGCGTCTGCGGCCGACGTGGTCGACCAGGACCCAGGAAATCATGATAGCTAGCAAGGATAGACCAGAAGCAATTTCCAGGACCATGATAGACTTTTCGGGGGAGAGTCCGGCAATAATCATGAAATAGGTACCATTAGCGACAAAGGTGACACCATGGAACTGCTGCACGATACTGGTGAACATGATAATGCGCATACGTCGCCAGTTCTGGCCCTTGAAGCATTCTGCCCAGGTAACGTCGGCCGTGTCAGCCTGCTCTTGCTTCTCATGCTCGAGAGTTGACTGCAGAGCGACCATGGCAGATTCAACCTGAACAGGTTCGTAAAGCCAAGCATACGCCTTGCGTGCACCAGCCTCGTCGTTCTTGCGGAGGAGCCATGCCGGAGACTCGGGAACAATCAGGGCCGAGATGAAGGCTGTACCGGCGAGAGCCCACTGGGTAGCGAAGCAGATGCGGTACGAAGCTCTCTGAAAACCGTCAGGGATCTGGCTACCGGCAACGACAGCGGCGATGAGCTGACCGAAGACGAGCTGGAACTGGAACAGTGACAGAGCAAAGCCTCGTAGCTTGGGTGGGACGATCTCCGAGTTGTAGGTCATACACGTGGTAGCCATCATGCTCAGACCCATACCAATGACAATCTTGCCTGCAAGAAAGGTACCACGGCGGTTGTCAAGGTTGCTGCTCAAGTCGCACGCGTATACTACGGCGATACCGGCCGCCGTGACGATAGATCCAGCCATCATCGAAAGCTTACGGCCGAAGCGATCCGCAAACCAGCCGGAAACGACGGAACCGATCATGAAGCCAATCTGCATTGAGGCGTTCCACAGAGATAACCAGATAGAAGGAAGAATAGGCATTCCGTTATGTATCTCGCCGAATCTCTCCCTATTTTGATATATTAGCACGCGTGGAATGACATGTGATAGCGGTATCTGGCGAGACCTACAGGAAAGCTGGGAAGGCTGTGACAACACCGACAATGATGATATCGAAGCCAAAAGCCATTGGACCGGTTGCCATGAGGATACTAAAGATGACAGCCTTGTAGTTGTCCTTGAGTGATCGCTGCAGAGACATGGTAGTCGCGTCGTGAGAATTGACTGCCAAGGAGGCATCCCCCTTTTCCTGCTCTACCATCTCGACGCTGGGCTTGTTATCGTGATCCATGATGAGAGATGATCAAGTTGTTTGTTGCTGTCTCACCAAAGTCGATGGAGAAGCATCATCATCATATATAGAAGTTGAATCGAGTATCACGACCAAGAGTTGCAGCTGCAAACATTGAGCGCTTCATGGTAATTGGGTTGTGTGTTACAGATTGCGGGGTTTAACTTTACGCTAGACAAAATGAAAAGCCCCTGAGGTGTGGAGCCCTAGAGTCAAATCTGGGGTAAGAAGAGTGAGACCTGATGACCATATATTTCGGGGCCCGTCCCCGAAATTCCCTCACCCCCTTTTTTCCATGTCCCGCATTTTTCTTGCCAAACATCGTTTCGCCTTCGCTTGACTTTGCCCCGAGCTACCAGCTCTTCCTTGATCCAGTCCAGAACTTGAACAATGACAGATGAGCCACTCCCGAAGCGTACTAAGCCTAGCAGTAGTGTAAGTGCCGGTACCACTATTGCTACTGCTACTGCTACTGGTGACGAGCTTCCACCGCCAGCACCAGGACCGGGGGGTAGCTCTCGTACAGGCCTTGCATGCGAGGCCTGCAGGTTGCGCAAGACGCGCTGTGTTGGGTTTCCCACCTGCACCTGGTGCCAGCGTCGTCGCCAATCTTGCATACGCGGCCAGAATAGTCAGACGAGCCCGTAGGTGGAACCTCCTTGTCACCATTCTGGTCATGTACATGGGCTAATCCTTGGCTGTTTCTAGATTGGACGACTGGGGCAATCAGATACTCGGTGCCATCTCCAGAGCAAAGAATGAGATACTCGGTGCATCGACCAGATTGTATGCCGATCAGCCGCTCTCCCTTGCCTCGGCCCCGCTGCCGGCCAAGGACAACGGCACTTGGCCTCCTGCCCGTGAAGGTCAGGGCTGCTTCTCTCGCATTCCGAGTGCTGAGAGCATTCTGCAATGGGATGTCCTTCGAGCCCAACGCCCGAGCTCGATGCAATCCCCCGTCAACGCCACGGACGCATTCGAGCCTGATAGATCCATCCACTCCAAGGCCAGTGCCGATACCTCCTTTGGCAGACTGCGGACCTTGCAGCAGCGCTTTGAGCAGCTGTTTCTGACTCAATATCCCATCATCAGCAGGATTTGGCTAAATCGCTGCGTCCGAGATGTGGCGGAGGGCGATGGCGACTGGACAGCTGAGGCATGTCTTGTCTTGTTGGTCTGTGCTATTGCCTCATTGTGCGACTGCTCTCCCCATGACACGACAGCTTTGACGCCGCAGACTATCTCGAGTAATAGCCCATCCTCGGTTGTCTCAGGCGCAGTCTCAGGCATCTCCACATCGCGCCGTCTTGCGTATCAGTATTGGACCATGGCGAAGCGCAGACTCGGCTGGGCTCTGGATGAACCTGCAGGTCTGCTCGCGGCTCAATGTCTGTGTCTTGCTGGGTTCTGGCATCTGCAGAATTGCGCGCCACGCAGGGCTCGTAACATGTTCTACCATGCTGTTGAGAGTACTAGGGATAGGAAGGTCGGTACAAGCATGGCAGATGAGGATAGGCGTATGGCACGCTTCATTCGTCTTTTATGTACCGATCTACTCGAGTAAGTGTCCAATTTCTTTTTCAGCTATAATATAACTATGCACGGTCATGATACTAACTCAACTACCACAGGCGTTTGAATATTGAGTTTGAATTGTCACCATACGACGATCGCAGAGACCCAGATGATGATCTTCTTCAACCAAACCTGAGATCAAGTGTCTCTGCCATGAGCCTGCTTCGCAGCGAGGACTCAGCCCAAGACCCGGTTTTCGAGCTCACAGAAAACCTTCTACAGATCCGCTCTATTCGAAAAGATGTCAACAGACTCTTGGCTTCCATATCGTCCATCTCCAACTGGCTCGACCTATGTCTATTGCTTGCCCAGGCAACCGATCTGCGGTCGCGTCTGAACCAGCTGACCTACCCAAGCAGCACTCCAGGGGAGAGTTCACGCTCGCCTCAGTTCGGTGTGGCGGCTGCAGAAGATGTAGATTTACAGAAAAGGGAGCTCTCGGCGCGCTTATTACGCGTCTATTTGTATTTACACCTGCACCTCTCGCCCTCGCTGTTACAGAAGCTTGACTCGGGCGCCAATCCTCCACCGCTACAGTCACCACAGTATATCTTGACAGAGATAGCCAGTCTTGCAGACGAATGCATCTCACTAACGGTTGAGATATTGCGTTCGCACCTCGAGAAGTGGCAATGCGGAGATTCTGTCTCCAGTCACCCTTCTTCTTATAACGCCGCATCCAGCAGTTCAGCATGCTATCATCTTGAAGCAGCGTTTTCGTACCGTTTCTCGTATGTAGGCTGTTTGACGCTTCTGGCAGTATACTATGCTAAAACGAAGGCGGCCTGTGGAGAGACGGATTTTGCCCATTGTCACTTGCTGAAGCTGCCGGCAGAATGGCGATACGTGGTTGCGGGCCATATCAGAATGTTACAATTACACGAGGAGGGAACAAACACATGGCGTTGCGGACAGTTGTTAAATCAGTTTGACATGGATTGAGAGTTTCGGATTGGATTCTTGCTGTGATTCTTAACACATATCCATCCTTGCATCGCCAGGCATAACTCCAGTTTCTGGTGGCGACTCCAAACGCACAATCCACTCGAGATACATCCTAGAGTCAGCGCTTTCAGCGCCCCAGTACGTGAGGGCAGTTTTGAGGTTCTGCAATTCGGGTTCCCAGGCCCAAGGGCTTCCTAGTTCAGGTATGGAGCTCTTGGCTGCGGCTATCAGCTCCAGAGCTGCACATACACAGTAGCGAATACCGAGCCAGGTTCCCGGGTGGCGATGCGTAGTTAGACCATGGGTGATGTTGTATCTGTCGATTTGGATAGCCACATTGGCGATCGCGGTGGCCTGGGCTCGCAGTGAGGGGGATAGTCCATCGAGGTCTCCGTGGAGGATGAAGTGGAGGGCAGGCCTGCTCAAGCTGTGGCGGATGATGATCATGCGGAGCCTCAGGTACTCGCGCAGATCATCGGGGGAATGGCCGGACTCGTCCGTCTCTATAGTAATAGATTCGGGCAAATTATCAAAATGAATCATAATCTGCTTGTCCAAATCGGCCAAGGTGTCAAGTATGTCTCGGTAGAATGTTTCGCGAGCTTCAATGGCCGGTTCGTACTGCGCTTCTTGCTGTGAGGTGAAAAATGACTCGATTCGGATCTCCAGCTTGCGAAGTGAAATGTCTGTCAGGTAATACATCCAACTCTGTTCGTGCTGTGCCGCAGACTGGTCTGGCATGTCGGCCGGGGTTGTCCAAGAAGGCTCTAGGTCTGGTAAAAGTTGTGGCATGTTCTCATACTGGATGAGCTGAGCGTTTGCAAACTCGAGGCCTAGTTCGGAAGCAACTTCCCTGTGGGGTTGTTAGCATGGAGGGGATTCGGGGGAGACACGGGCTCGGACCTCTCTGTCTTGAGACAGCTCCAGAAGAGTTTGCGATGTGAATTGTCAGGTTTCCTGTCTGTGTTTCCCAGAGCTGCTTGAACCATGGCTGACTCGCCTAAGGTTTTGATCAGGACATCTTTGCACATGAGACTGGCGTTGTTCAAGCATCTCCATGATGCGAGCGGTTTGAAAGTTGTCACGTAGTTCCCAGCAGCCAGGAAGAAGCATTGTGCACCAATGATGCTAGCATGTCCCATAACAAAACCAAGCCTTTTGAGACCAGCATCAAAGTACTCTCGGCTGCGCAAGTACTGCTCCGTGTCTATTGATGGTCTCGAGTAATCCTCAAGCAGACTGTAATCATAGGGCATGCAGATGGCGCCCAGGGCGCAGGCCATCAACTGGCTTGACTGTCAGCGTGAACTCGTGAGATTGGCCCTCGGGATGTTCACTAGTTACCAGCAGACATGTGGGGGCGTCCCATCCAAGTCCCTCCTCTTCGACAACCGCGATCTGGTTGTAGAGCTGTCCGGGGTCAACCAACGGCTGCTTGGCGTGGATGTACTTGACGAATCGGTCGACAAGCTGCGTCATTTCGGCCCTGTCATCTAGCGCCCCACGGGGAGGGGGCAGATGGGCTGGGAGGCGTACCGAAGCATAGCGAGGGTCCGCGTTCAGCCCTATAGAGTCCGCCTCCTCATTTCTGTCGATTACCGAGGTCAGAGGGGCTTGCAGAAGACGGTAAGGGCGGAGAGTCGGCCAGGTCAGGGTAGATTCCACCGACGAAGACCACCATGACCGGAGAGGTTGAGGAGGCATGGATGGTTCGAGGCTTGGTCTGTTGGTGATAGTCGGTAGTTGGTCTGGTGTGGGATACGGGCGGCTGATGACAGCTTTGTACACCTTAGGTTTGGAGCTTGGTGCATGCACGGCCTAGAAGGGGGATATAGGACCAATCAGAGAGGGGAATTGAGACGACTTGTGAGGAACGACAAGGATTAGAGACGTGAATCTTAGTTGGCGTTAGTTAGTTAGTCAACCTAGTTCTCTCCAAACGGTTAATCGGTGGCTAACGGGACATAAGTACCCAAGTTAGCGACACTTGAGGAGGGAATGTTTGGATCCAGACTGCACAAGTCTTGATTAACCATCACTTGACCTCTACCGAATTATTTGGGTTTACCAGGATCCAATCTCAACTCGGGTTATTAAGAAGCGAGTGGTAAAACATCGGATCGGGGCCTGCCCCCGATATAATACAATACCACCTCCTCCTCCCTGCCATATCACACTACCCTAGACGATAAAGGTACATTCAAGCCATTTCGCCCAATCCAAGTAAAGCAAAGCATAGCACAGCACAGCCTATCCATCCTATCAAACGTATCCACGAGTTTGGATCTTCAAGTCGTAGCTCAAATGAGAGTCATCAACCTACGGGCCGAACACTATCGGGAGTTCACAATTATCAACCAGGAGAAACCCCGCATTTCGTGGTCTTTCCAGGGGTCGGATGAGCAATGGCACCAACATGCATATGAGCTTTCAGTCCAACGAGGTGAGACTGAGGCCGAGACATTCGCTGCCGTTACCTCCCAGTCACTCTACTTACCTTGGCCATCATATCCATTGGAGTCACATGAGGCTGTAACTCTCAAGGTCCGGGCCCAGTCTCGGAATTCGGAATGGACGCCATGGTCTTCTCCTCTGCATATCGAAGCCGGACTACTCAAGACCATCGATTGGCACTGCTCCTTGATTGAGCCCACAGCTAATCGGGATTTATCCAAGCCACTCCGACCAGTCCGCTTTAGGAGAGAGTTTCAAGTCAAGGAAGCGCCACGCTGGGCCCGCCTATACATCACCGCACATGGTGTATATGAGAGCTTCATTAATGGGACCAAGGTTGGGGATCATGTTCTCGCCCCTGGATGGACGTCTTACGACCATCATATCTCATACCAAACCTTTGATGTCTTATCACAGCTCACGGTAGGCGAGAATGTGATCGCCGCTGAGGTCGCTGAAGGGTGGTATTGTGGCAGACTAGGCTTTGGAGGTGGACGAAGAAATATCTGGGGCTCTGAAATTGGTCTCTTTGCTCAAATCATGATTATATATCACGATGGAAGCATAGAAATTATCGGAACCGACGACAATTGGAAATCAAGCCACGGTCCCCTACTCCAAGCTGAGATTTACGATGGCGAAACATTTGACTCCAGACTAGAGTCTCCAGACTGGAACAAACCGTCATTTTCGGATCAAGATTGGGAGCCCGTTCGCAAGAGTTCATTCAACCTATCTGTCTTGGGTGTACCATCTGACAGCCCGCCTGTCCGGCGTATCCAGACCCTTGAACCACAAAAGAAGTTACAAAGCCCAAAGGGTAACATTATCCTCGACTTTGGACAAAATTTGGTTGGTTGGGTACGGTGTGTACTCTCCGGTCCAAGAGATCACACAGTTCGCCTCATCCATGCTGAGGTCTTGGAGAATGGAGAGTGCGCCACTGCGCCGCTTCGAGATGCCAAGTGTACAGATACAATCATTCTGTCCGGAGAGCCTTTGGTGTATGAGCCTCGATTCACGTTTCACGGTTTCCGTTACGTCCAGGTCGAGGGCTACACCTTTGATGAAATTGACCTGAAGAACTTCCACGCAGTTGTCATTCACACATCTATGCCCCGAACCGGCTGGTTTGAGTGCTCTGATCAGATGTTGAACAAGCTGCACGAGAATGTGGTTTGGTCCATGAAGGGCAACTTTGTCTCCGTCCCAACAGACTGCCCACAGAGGGATGAGCGGCTTGGATGGACTGGAGATCTGCAGGCCTTCGCGTCAACTGCAGCGTATCTCTATGACACTGGAGGTATTCTCAAAACCTGGCTTCGGGGTGTGGCTTTTGAGCAGAACGAAGATGATGCTAGCGTCCCACCGCTGATATCTCCCAATGTCTGGAAAGGTCGCCCCAACATATCATCAGCCATTTGGGGAGACGCGCTCATCAGCGTACCGTGGGACCTTTACCAATGCTCCGGGGATACGGCGTTGCTTGCAGATCTTTACGAGAATATGAGAAAGTGGTTAGCGAAGGGTGTGAAAAGAGATGAGAATGGCCTCTTATGGGACCCCAACCATCCCCAGCTTGGTGACTGGCTTGAACCAGCTGCACCGGCCGATGACCCAGGCAATGGTCCTACAGACGAGATTCTCGTTTCTAACGCATTCCTCGTTCGAATGACGGATCTAATGGCTCAAATCTCTGGCATCTTGGGTCATGTGAAGGACCGCAAGATGTGGGAGAAGCAAGCCGCTGACCTGCGCGCGGAATTCGCTCGAACTTATATCACGGACCAAGGAAGAGTTGTGTCAGATACTCAGACAGGCCTGGCACTAGCCATTCACTTTTCCCTCTTCCCAACCTCACGTCAGCAAGACGCAGCAGCAGCACGTCTTGTCCACCTAATCAAACGCAGCGCCCGCTTTAAGATTGCTACAGGTTTCGCAGGGACGCCCATTCTGGGCCACGCTCTCAGCAAGATGAACCAACATCAACTCTTTTACAGGATGCTCGTGCATAAAAAGCCACCATCTTGGCTTTACCCTGTTACTATGGGCGCCACGACAATCTGGGAAAGATGGGATAGTATGTTGCCAGACGGTACATTGAACTCGTCCAACATGACGAGCTTTAACCACTATGCGTTGGGCGCTGTTGCAAACTGGATGCACTCTACGATTGCTGGTATAAAGCCTTTGGAGCCTGGTTGGAAAAGAATAAGCATTGCTCCTGTGCCTGGAGCAACAATTTCATCTTGTCATGCTCGGTTCCTTAGTCCATACGGTGAAGTGGACGTTAGCTGGGAGTTGAAGGACGATGAAATACACCTGACAGCCATTGTCCCTGGGAACACTGAAGCAGAGATTAGGTTGCCTGGTGGTGAGCTGGTGTGCGTAGGATCTGGAAAGCATGTCTTGTCCTGTGCCTATTCTCGACCTGACTGGCCGCCGCTGCCCATCTATCCTCCGTTTGTTCCGCATGATGATGACGAACCTTAGGTTTCATCGAAGGAATACAGTTAAATGAGAGGGGTGTGGTAGAGTCTGGAGATTGGAGCATTTACTCCGTAGATTGATTGTAAATAGTTACTTTACCTGTAAACGCTGGTACTTGTCTTACTCCGTCTGACGTGTCGTGCTTGTCGGTGTACAGATGCCCCGAGATATTGAAGCTATTCCTGAGTTTCTAATCACACTCAGCTTCGGGTAAGACGGAGGAGTGTTCCCTGTCAGTATGTACACTTGATCAAGTTAGGTTCTATATCCCCTCTTCAAGAGGTCCAAGTTCAAAGTTACATCTTTTAGACTAGTAGGTAAGGTAGTTCACAGCTCTTGCACCCGGGATGTGGGAGATCCTCTCCGGCACGTCAAGTGTTACTCGCCCCTAATATTACCAATCCTATACGACAATCATTCCAATACAGGGTTAGATTCGCCTCGGCAAGTGGTTCGGGGTGGAGAAGCAAAGACGGCCCCTAGCGCCCCCGAGATTCTCGTGTTGATCTGGACCGTTTGAAGTGGGGAATCCTGGAATACGATCCATGCACATATTGTTACAGAGTATGGGGAAATGGGACGTTTATAAGGAGACGGAGTCGTCTGTACATGTCTTGAACAATGGTAGCTGTTTGTTTACTCAAGACTACAACGACTTGATCAATATGATTGTAAACGGTTTCCATCCTCAGCAGTTTGAGCACCCTCAGCTGGGTCCGATTGTCGGCAGAAGACGAAATGAGCGTATCGTTCAGTTCCGTAGCATTCCATTTGCTCATGTCCCTGCACGCTTTCGGCAAGGCACGTTATTGAACGAGCTACCACCAAAACAACGAACATTTACAGAATACACATATGCCTGTCCTCAAAATGAACAGTCCATGGAACCGTTTGGTGGTCCACTGCCAGCGGAAGACAAGCGACGGTACGACGAATTGTCATGTCTCAACTTGACTATTACAGCACCCGCGGAGGTATTGGAGCCTGGGTGCACTAAGAAGGTACCTGTTATGGTGTATGTTCATGGCGGAGGCTTCACAGTTGGCGCGCATTATGGCGGCCCTCATGGTAAGTCAACCAACCCATTGTATTGCGGCTTCACCAGCAGTCAATCTAACCTTGGCCTTACGCAGATATGACAAGAATGGCTACACAAGCACATGAAGACTCTAGACCAGTCATTATCGTTAGCATTCAGTGAGACGTTCTCCCTCTCTTACACTCGACTGATGTACTAACTGGGTCAAGCTATCGACTTCACTTTCTAGGATTTCTAGCCTGCCAAGCAAGTCACTACCTACGCATACCACGTGCTTAGAACACCCTCTAACAGATACCAGGATCTCGTCGAAGAAGCCGCAAAACTCAACCAAGACCCCTGCAACTTTGCCTTGTACGATCAACGCCTGGCCTTCCAATGGGTTCAGAAGTTCATCTCTGGCTTCGGCGGAGACGTCAACCGAATCACCGCCTTTGGAGAGAGCGCCGGCAGCGCTTCTCTCTCGTTCCATTTAAGCTCCGACGTTCCCCTCTTCGATCGAGTCATTCTCCAATCTGGCACCGCATCCACGATTCCTCCGACTCCCCTCGCCGACAAAGAACAAGAATACCAAGCGCTGCTTGCCTTCTGTGGCATCAGTAATGATGATCCGAAGCGCTTGGAGAAGCTGAGGCTTGTGCCGATCGACAAGATTGTCGAGGCAGCGACAACTATTAATAAGGCTGCCTTTTCGCCGCTGGCCCACGAAAGCTTTTTCCCTGTCGTACCGAATTACCTCAACCACAGCCAGATAATATCTGACTGTTCTTGGATAAATGCTATAATCACCGGTGACGCAGTATTTGAAGTCAGTACACCTGATCTCGCTATCCCATAATATCTCTAACCATATATAGGGCTTCCTGTTTGCATACAACCTCGTTACTGTGCGACCCGATGACTTCTGCCAGCATGTGGAAAGATTTCTAGGCAAAGAGAATGCACAGAGAGTGTTACAAGCATACGAAATATCACGACATATGGATCAGAATCTGTTCTGGACAAGACTGTGCACGTTTTGTGGCGATGTCATGTTCTCCTGTAAGACGGACCCAAGCCAGCCCAATATCAGCCACAATAAGACTAACATCTAACTCAAACAGTACCCTGTCACAATCTCTCAAAGGTGCTATGGCAGAGTGGAAAGCAACAATACCGTTACATCCTTTCACTCCGAAACCCTTTCCCCGGCTCCTTCTTCTCCAACGTCCTCGGCCACCATTTTATCGAGCTTGCATACCAGTTCATGACTTTCATGGAGCGAATGCCACTCAAGAGGCAGCGAGAAGTCAGCGTTGGCTTTGCACGGCGATGGGTAGCTTTCGCATATGGAGAAGATCCTTGGCCCCGGTACAGCTGGGTAGATGAGACAATCGCCGTGGCAGATTCCAGAGAGGGTTGGGTTGTGCGGTCGCGGGCCCAGGACCTAGACGTTACAGTGCACGATGATGATGGACAGCGACGCTATGAGAAATGGGAAACCTTGGACGATGTGTTCCGGTCAATGGGGGATGGGGCTATTGAAGCTGTTACGGCACTCAGCTTCCCGACATTAATAACCTTGGCAAAGTAATAATACCATCTTGATCTTTTCTAGGATTAAAAGTTAATTGTTTCATCTTAATCTCGACGTTTCAAGTGAGGCTAATGAGGAGGCGAGTGGCGGAGACTGCGGCATTCATTAAACTAATACTCTGTACCCCGTACACTGGAAAGGAGGTGACAGGGAAGATGCCCGGTCTACCAGTCCAAAGTAGGTAAGAAATCGTCGGTCTAGACGAGCATAAGGTTAGACTAATGTTGTAGAATGCTGCATCGATGGGCCTGGCATGGGCTGGGGAAATGCGGAGAAAACCTGGGGGATTCGGTTTCGGGTGTATAGTACGGCAATAATAGCGATAGGGCCTTGCTTATGCCTGTCTGAAGAAAGCCAAGACCTGTCTAGCCCTTGAAGCCTACATAGCCCTGCGCTATGCGCTCTTGGATGTCACGCAACTCGGCCTGATACTCCAGAATAGTCTGAGATCATCGTCACATGGTTTGATGGATCAACTTACCATCGGTTCAATAGGAAACGAAATGAGGGGCTCGGGAAAATAACTGACGAGTTCTGATTGTGCGGTGTATAAGAAGATATGTGGTTGCTATTTTGATGTTGGTATCTATTAGCCATCTACGCGCTGTGCGCAGCAACACCGTACATACAGCTACAACCATGAAGCCAGAAATCTCAGAACAGGAGAATGGGGGCCATGACCTAGTCGACGGAATGCCAGAGGGCAATATCGACCATAGGAAGTGGTGGCGTCACCGCAATTTGAGGAACATGAATCTTCTTTTGGTCATGCCTCTGCTATCCATCTTTACACTCGGCGTATGTGAATCTACTTCTCATTCTCGACAATGACATGAAACTAATAACACACAAGTTCGATGGATCTCTCATGAACGGCCTCCAAGCTGTCGAGGGGTGGCGAACGTACTTTGGTGAGCCTCGAGGCGCCACTCTAGGGGTATGAGATAACCTCGCTTATAACTTACAACGACCAAAGAGCTAAAAAAAAGCAATCAGCTTTTCAATGCGGCGTATCCGATCGGTGGTCTTATCGCCACACCTTTCATCTCAGCACTCAATGATTACTTTGGACGACGCTGGGGCATAGCATTCGGCGCCATGACCTGTATCTTTGGTGCAGCGCTTGGAGGTGCCGCTCAGAACTTGGCCATGTTTGTCGTGTCACGAGGCATCATCGGCGCAGGAGCAGTCTTGATTCAGTCAGCTGGAGGTCCTCTTGTCACCGAGATTGCACATCCGAAGCAAAGAGCTACTGCTACCGCGCTCTTCAATACTTCGTATGCACTTGGAAGCATCCTCGCCGCTTGGACAACATTCGGCACATTCCGTATCAACTCGACGTGGTCATGGAGAATCCCTTCGCTTCTGCAAGCTTTACCTTCTCTGATACAACTCGTGGGTATCTGGTTTGTGCCGGAAAGTCCTCGTTGGTTGATCTCTCGCGGTCGTGATGATGACGCTCTCAAGATGTTGGCCAAGTATCATGCTGAGGGAGACGAGAACGATCCGCTCGTACAGTTTGAGTATCACGAAATCAGACAAACAATTGCTCTCGATAAGGCCAACGACACGGACAGCGTACTTACCAAGTACCTGGAATTCTTCCGGACCCCGGGTAACCGAAAACGCTTCTTTCTCCTCACTTGGTGCGCGTGTATGAGTCAGATGTCTGGCAACGCCTTCATTTCATACTACCTTTCACCCATTCTGGCCATGGTCGGACTTACCTCAAGCTTAGAACAGACTCTGATTAACGCAACATCTCAGATGCTGTCGTGGTTCTCTGCTCTGTACTTTGCTACTCTTCCGGCCAAGCTGGGCCGTCGCATTCTCTTCCTTTGCGCGCTTGTCTGCGTCTTCTTCTGTCTTATTGCCATCACTACCGGAAGCGCTGTATTTGACAAGGACCCTACTAACAGGTCTGCTGGTATTGCAGTAGTAGCTTTTATCTATCTGTTCTCACCAGCATACAACCTTGGATTGGCTCCTAATCTCGGATTATATATCACTGAGATCGTTCCATATACACTTCGTCTTCGTGGTATGGCCGTGTTTCAGTTTTGGAACCTTGGCTTTATTCTTATCTCCACTCTGGCTATTCCTGTTGGTCTTGAGTCGATGGGTTGGAGGCTATACTGTATCTTTCTCGGTTGGGTGGTTGTTGAATGGGTTGTCGTCTACTTTACGTTTCCAGAGACCAAGGGACCTACTCTGGAAGAGATTGCTCATATCTTTGATGGTGCAAATGCGGCAACTCCACAGGCTCAACAGCTCAAGGATGCAAAGACACTTGCCGAGTACGGACTGGATAAGCCCAGTGTTGAGCATCAGCATTAAGGGCAGGCGGAGTAGCTATCTCCATAATCATCTGACTATTTTATGGAGGTAGCTATGTACGTTAATCACAATCTCAACATTATAAATGTTTTTCATAGTATCTCAGAGGCATGATGTCTGTTAATTGAGAATTGTTGCAGAACATCGCAGCCCTACAAGCAGCATTTGAATACAGTTTTCGTGGCCTTCCTAAGTATTATTCTATTCGAGATAACTTTGATAAAGCAATATGCACTTCTTGTTAGTTTGATATTCAATCAACCCTAACGAGAACTACTGGAAACCCCAGGTATTTGGTGAACAGCATGTTGGAAATCTTTGGAATTAAAGAAGTTGCATAGAAACACAAGGCTGCCAACAATTCATCTAGATGCACTTTCTGTCAACTTAACACGAGCTATGTCCTAATCAATTGACCTTCTAATAGAGGAATAGTATTGGATGCATGATGAGTGGTGCAATGGATTGGCCACCATAACGATGAAGCTTTGTATCTTTGCTCATCTGCAGCTTCTGGGCTTGGCTTTCAGTCTTGATAAATTTATTACTCTGGTACATCACCGTGGCATTTCTGGAGAAGGAAGGTCAATGAACCAGAAAGTAGGGCTGGAACTTGGAAGTGAAGCTTCCGTGCTCATAATCGAATAGCGTGCTATAGTTGCAGATCCAATCGCTGTGTAGATCATGGTCGTATGAGATAAGGTTACAGGGCCTGGATTGTAAAATGTCCCACTATCGGCAGGGGCTTTTGCACTTTGTCTCTTTGAGCTTCCTCTCTCGGCAAAGTAGACTGCGGAGATATGGGAGCTTCCGTGCTTGGCGGTATTTCCAGTTGCATTGCATAAATCACCTACCCTTTTTGCACGATAATCCGGCATTCCCCAATGGCACAATTATAGCGCACTTGACAGAAGTTCTCGACAATAATCATGAGATCGCCAAGATACGCCATCTTGGTCGACTATAAATTCGAGGCCAACTTCCTGGTATTGTTTGTCTAAGTCACCCTTCTCCACTTGCTTCCCTGACAACTTAGTTGGAGTTTGTCTTGACCGACTATTCTCATCATGCGGCCTACTCTGTTTACCCTCCTGCCCTTGGCTTGGGCCGCCGCTGTCCCAAGCTCCAAAAAGATTGACTATACTGGATTCAAGAGCCTTCGCGTCTCTCTTCCAGAGGAGGGTGCTGAGGATGCAGCCGCCGAGATCAACAAGCTGGCTGCTGTCAACCTGCACCCCAGTCACAAGGGCGATCTTGAGATTATCGTTTCTCCCGATAATCTTGAGGCGGTGAAGGACCTCGCAAGCGAAACAACTGTCGTGGTTGAGGATGTCGGTGCTGCTCTTGCTGAGGAAGAGACGTCCGAAATCTATGCTGGTAAGTATCACTAACCATCCATCTTCGAACTGAGCCTAATTTTGTGTCTTGCAGTCCCAAGTGAATCGTGGTTCACCGCGTATCACAGCTATAACGATCACGTCCAGTTCCTGAGGGATCTTCAGAGCAGCTTTCCTAGCCAGTCTGAGATCGTGAACCTTGGAACTTCAGTTCAAGGCCGACCTATCTCTTCCATTCACATCTGGGGCAGTGGAGGCAAGGGCTCCAAGCCTGCAATTGTCTTCCATGGCACTGTCCACGCTCGAGAGTGGATTTCTACCTTGGTATGCTTAGCAGATGACATCTTAGATGGCGTACATGATGGCTAATCGCTCAACTAGACCACCCAGTACATGGCTTACCAGCTGCTGACCAAGTACTCTACTGACTCTGCTGTCAAAGCTATCGTTGACAAGTTTGACTTTTACATCACTCCTCTTGTTAACCCCGATGGTGAGACCAAGTCAATACAAGTTTCATTTCTTCAGCCTGCTAACCAAGACACCTCAGGATTCGCCTACACCCAGACCAACGACCGATTCTGGCGCAAGAACCGTCAGACTCTGTCTGGTAGCTCTTGTGTTGGTCGCGATATCAACCGTAACTGGCCATACCAGTGGCAGCGCACCGGTGGCGCCTCTACCGACCCTTGCTCTGAAACCTTCAAGGGACGAGCTGCAGGTGATGCGCCTGAACTCAGAGCTGTCAAAAGCCAGGTCGACACGTTGGGTAGCGGTAACGGTATTTCTCTTTACGTTGACTTCCATTCTTTTGGACAGTACATTCTGTGGCGTAAGTCCATCCTTCTATTCCTATCCTCATATCCACACTTTCTAACTCCATCTTACAGCTTATGGTTATGACTGCAACTTTGTTGCCCCAGAGGATGCTTCTCTGCGAGCTCTCGCCACTAGGGCCGGCAACGCTATCAGGGGCGTCTCTGGAACAGCCTACACACTAGGAAACTCATGCAGAGCTCTGTACGCCACTACTGGCTCCGCCCCTGACTACGTGCAAGGTGCTGCCGGGTCCAAGTACTCTTACACAATTGAGCTGAGGCCCCGATCCGGTGGAGGTGTCAATGGATTTGCTCTTCCGGCTGGGCAGATTCAGCCAACTGTCCGAGAGACTTGGGCTGGTGTTGTCGCCGCTATTCAAGCTCTGTAAGAAGGGAATCGAAATAAAATCCAAGAAGGGCAATAACGTGAGAATCATTTGAGGTAGTCTGTATCTAAATTGTCCTATAGTAGATAGCTTCAGCATGGTATCAAGACTGGCTTTACCTGCTTCTCGTTGCTACATGCGGACTATGTTAAGCACAGCTTTTACTCGTTGAAAAAATGTTTCATTCGTTATATAAGAGCCAAACTGTCTAGAATTTCTTCTTTATGCCGCAAGTAGAGTGAAAATGCGCCCTTCTTACTTGCGATAAAATAAAACCCCTCATATCACATATCACACATTGATGCGGTGGCGCCAGACCAGCTGCTCCTCCCGAGCACTATAAGTTGAAGCTCCAAGAATATCCCTCATCTGCTGGACACCTGTAAAAAGGATCTGTCGAGCGAGAAAGAACCGGATACCCTCAGTACAAGGCGGACTCGTCAAACTTCCTTCGTATGTCCAGAACTCATCAAACCATAGCACACTCTCGAGAAGCAACTGGTGGTTAAGTGTAGTCTCTTCGGTCACCTCCGTTTCGTTGAATCCAATGACGGGCGGAAGTTGGCTCAAGAACTGGTTGTCCTTGTTGCCGGGGTCCAGACGGATGGCCAGCACAGCGCGTTCCTTGCCCTGGGCATTGACGTGGACGAGATGCAACTCAGCCCTGGAACGGTGACGCTCGACTGTGTGGTCTGCGGGAGCATGGATATGCCATCCCTTGAGGTAGACGGTTTCGTTGTCGAAGGAGAAGGATGGGTTTTGGGTCCATACACCCTCTTCATGTTGAACCGTAAAGGCTGGACCGTATCCCCAGTTGTAGAAGTTGCCGGTAACTTCGTTAGGATAATTCCATTCTTTGATGAGGTGTTCCAGTGATAGGCCTTGCTTGAGGGCTATAGGAATAGGTGACTGCTGTGTTCCAGTTTGGCATAGATGGTAGTCTTGAAGGCGAGGTATTAGCAAAATCTGTTGCATATTGTCATTCAAGCTCTCTCACCTGGGTTGATACGGCCCCAGTTGTAGGACGCTTCATAAGCCCAATCCTGGGTACCAGGCTCGGCGCGAGGGTCGATGTGTCGTTTCTTGTTCTTGAGAAAATGGTGGTTGTTGTGCTTTGCGCAGGACAAGACACTGGTGACCCAGGTCATTCCCACGAAGAGTTGAGCAACGCGCATTATGGTAAGAAACTGAAGGATATAACAAAAGAATTGAAGCAGTGATATTTCTGAGACGTAGTGAGAAGGTGAGGACTTGGTGTTATAGAGGTTGAATGTCTCTGAGTAAAGGGTGATATAAATACATGTAATTTAAATTTTAATTGTGATGGACGAAAGGTCGTAGTAGCCTAGTATAGCGCAATATGGCCATGGAAGTCGGAATCCAAAAATGGATGGTGCTCAAGCGTCTCACCCATACCTCGCCCTGAGTGAAGGTCATCGCCATTTAGATACAAGAGATCTGAGGCTTAGACGCCAGCTTTGGTTGATGCCACGCAACGCGGGGTCGTATTGATTGCGAGAATTCCCGTGGATGGTCCTCCGCAGCTCGGCAATTAGAGAGAGTGAGACGCTTCCTTGGACTAGCCTAGAAGATCCCCGGAATATCCCTGGAAGACAAAATGCGCTTGTGTTGACGCTTTGTCTTGGCATCGCTAGAGTGACATAAATTGAAATGAGCTTCAGCTAGCTTCCTCGCAGTAGACTAATCAACGTGGCGCAGGGACAAATGCTAGGATTTAAATTGGCTAGATAGTTGACAGTTATTTGACTAGTTTGTTGGTATCATCAAACGAACTTCAACAAAAACATATCGTGAATGACTTCATCTACGGAATAAGCTTTGGTCGCCGATGGTTGAGTTATAAACTTCTCGAGTACTACCACTTGGCATTGGCACGGTCCTATCAACTCAGGGCGCAGTCTCTTGGCGCATCATGTTGGGTTGAACCGGTAACTTGGCATCACGCAGCTAGGTAACTGCCGGCTCGGCAACATTTCAAGCCACAGCAGACACTATCTGGGGAAACATGAGCCAGAGTCACTAATCATACAAGCTGGGGGGAGGGCCATACGCATCTCCCAAGTGTGGCGAAGCCGGGCATGATCTTCGACGGTAGGTCAGTCCTGGTTCTTCACTTTGAGTGATTAATGGCCTATGAACAACCGGCCGCTAGACCAAAGCTCAAAAAAAAAAAAAAAAGGCCCCTATGATCTGGATAACGGAGGAATATGGCTTATGTTAGTTATGACACATCCCCTACTCTTGCTGGAATAACAGCACGGTGAAGATGCTCCTATGGCCAAATTCACGGCTGCCGAAAGGGTCTCTATCCCGTTTTCGGGGCATTGGATTCATCTTCCGTTTCCGATGGCGGGGTTAAACATATGAGCTTTGTGTTTGTAAGCCAGAGTGGAAGTTACAGGCTAGTACGGTAAGCCTTCCGGTTTATAACTATGAATAATAGGCTATTAGACCAATGCTCCGAAAACAAGGACCCCTGTTGTCTGGATAACGAATGAATAGGGCTTATATTGGTTGTGACACCTTGATGTGATGGAAGCCAATCCGATGAAAGGTCCCTTACTGCTAGTAAATAACTCAAGCTACAACAACCTCGGAGTATCTGAGGGCCGTCATGTAGTGCGCCACTAACCTTTAACAGTTTACTACTCACTTCCAACTTCGAGTCGAGCCAGGTTTACAAAGTATCAGTATGGATGAAGACGACGTCTCATGTTGGTAGGTGCATGGATGCCATAGTCTCGGTGTCAATGAAAATATTGCTCAAAGTTGAGTTCAATTCGCCTGGTACTACATCTGTGCCGCAAGGTCTGTGGCGGGCGCCATTGCTTGAGCAGTTATAGGACTTGGCTCGAGCCTCCGAGCGTTGGTGCTTCCCGGCAGACTCGAGCGGTCCTCCTGATTATGGTCTGTGTCTACCAGAGACACAAAATTTCAAGCCTCTATGGCCTCTCGGAATCACTTACTTCATAAGAACAAAGGAGCAGCCTCACAGTAACGTAGAGCCGCAAAGTCAAGTCCACAGAGCACCAAACTGCATTCCACTCTTACTCGGGTTGCTCTGGACCACTGGTCGAGAGAAGAAGCACGCGGGGTCTAGACCGAAGCAAGTTGAGTAAAAAATGGGCTGATGATTCTTGGACGAGGCACTCTGCTTAAGCCACAAGCCTCGAAGCTATAAATAGCTTGGCCTCACCATGGCCCAATGAGCTGTCTCGTGTACCAACTTCAACAAACACTCATACTAAACTATCGCCAAGACTTATACAATGAAAGTAGATAAGTTGTTGAAGATTTCTGCTCTTATACTGAAGAATCCTCTCGAGATGATCTCTTCTGTCTGGCAGTCAACCTACGTGTCTGCCTTGAATGCATGACGGCGGCGCCTCGTGCGGCTGAACATGACTGCAGCAATGTTACTAACTCAGATAGAACTAGGTCTTCCATTTTCTGGCGGATTTCTAACCGTTAGCTGTCAATGTCCTATCATTTGTGCCTTGTGTGGCTTTTTTGTGCATATTATTAGGCTCCCAGCTGAAGTCCGACTCCTCAGCATTTGCTTGCATACACGTAGAAAATCCCTGCTGCCCCCTTTGATCAGCACTTACTTTTCTTCCCTTGGCAAGCCTTAGAATCTATCCCTAGTGTTTGTATTGCTCTGCGCCTTGCCAAACACGCGTCAAGATGCCTTTCGACTTCAAAGCCTATGACCAAAAATGCCAGGGTCTCACACTAGAAGAGCTCCAGCGAGAGTGGGAGCACTATACCCGACTAATCTCTGGTGCTGCCACATCGACGGCAGTTTCTGGAGTAGCTATCCCCTTGACCCTTGGTGTTTCAACAATCGGCGTGGCCATGGCCGCACCCGCAATTCATAATGCCCGCAAGAAGCGAGAAATCATCGAGAGACACCTCAACAGACTAAACGCAACGCACCACACTCGCAAGCGTGACGTCTTGGGAAGCATGGCAGTTAGCGGCACAATCGGCGTGGTAACTTTGGGCGTGGGAAGTATGGGCGCTGATGCCATTGCAACAGCTGGAGCCGAGCATGGCATCCAATCTGTAGTCGCAAACGAAACGGCTATCAAGATCGTGACGCATGCGGCTCTTGATGGAGCGGGAATGGCAGTCGAGCACGCTCACACAGACCATCTCAAGAAGAAGGATGCTCACAAAGCTTTTATGAAGGCTGGTGTTTTCCAGGCTGTTCAGGATGCGAAAGCTGCTGAAGCTGGATACTCTATCCAGCCGTACAACAACCAGGCCTATCCTCACCAACCTGGCAGCAGCTCGTCACAGGCACTCCCTATGCCCCCTCCGCCCTATAGTGCTGCTATCGCTCAGGCACCTGCTCAGCCCAACTACACTCCTATCCCCAACGGCTATCCTCAAGACTTCAAAGCGCCAATGGTCCATACACCAGTTCCACAGAGTCAGCCTCACCTAACGCCAAATCTGACTGGCCAACAATATGCTTCTCAATATTACGGCCATCCTCATCAACAACAGATGCTACCGCCTGCTCCATCGCCTGTACCTCCAGTCAATCCGCAGACAGCATTGTCTCCGCAGAATACAGCTATAGGATATTCTCCTCATGTCGCTCAGACGCAGAGTAATATCTCATCTCCGCAACAGTCAGCTCAGTTCCCGCAGATGACGACTATGCCGCCCTACAATCCTGCTACACCTCAACCTTTCGACATGACTGCCATGAGCCAAGCTCTCCCACCTTCAGTGTCAATCCCAGGCGTCCAATATCAGCGACCGCAATCTCAGCTGTTTTCTAGTGCTGCTCTACCAACTCCACCTCAAGAAAACACCCAGTCTTACGTGCAGCAACCAGTACAGCCTCAAGTTTATCAAACACAGTCGCCTGGATACTTCCCAGCTGCCTCTACAACTCCAACAGGATATCCTCCGCCGATCTCACTTTCCCCTCAGGTAACACAACAGCCGGTACCTGCAGCTCAAGTGCCACCACCGGTAGCTGAGTCGGCGAGTGTGCCTCCAACGCCAGCTACACCAGCTACACCAGCCATGCAGCCGCAGTATCACCAATATCCCAGCTATACATCACCGCAACACACTGGTCCGTATCAACAAACCCAGGTGCCTCCACCACCTCCCACTCCCCAGATGGACCCAAACAGGAGGGATTCGTTCATTAGCACTCCTCAGCCAGCCTTGAATCCGAATCAACCCTACAATCCCCAGAATTACCGGCCTATTTCTAAGCAAGAGCACTCATATAATCCCTCAACCTACGCCGCAAATGGTGTAACTTCTCCAGCGCAACCATTGACGCAACATTATATCCCGCCTCCTCCCCCTGTTCAGACAGGGGCTAATGTCACCCAGTACCAACAAGACAGCAAGGGGACCTACTTCTCAATCCCGCTCCCCACAGACCAACGGCAACCTCCGAATATGCCTGGTGGGCCGTGGCAGAATACACAACCTGCTCATCAGTCTCAATTTCTTGCCGGTGGAAACTATCCGCCAACACCAATGTCGATACCCGATTCTGTACCAGTGACGCAGTAGCTTTCAAGATTTAGATACTATAACTAGTGAATTACAGGCGTGGGACTACATGAGTTGGAGTTGATTTCATTTTAAGCTTATTTCGGTAGTCAATGTTGGAATTGCCTCACTTTTTTCTAACGTCATATCGTGGTTCAAGTCATGACGAATACCTGCAGATAATAGTGGATAGTCCGGTTAATATCTTTATATTTTACCCAAAGTTTTCTTCCCCTCTTCTCGCTTCAGCTTGTATCCAGTTTACCCCTCTTGTTCCCTTGATCTGTGATGTGTCTCTGTGGGGGCAGAGGGGAAGATGATCCGGCATCGTTCGAGGTAATCACAATGTTCCTGGGATAAAGCGTTGCATCAAGGTTTCCTGCCGGGGTAGTTTAGTGCAGATCTCGGACTATACCCCAGATTCACTGCCTCGTCATAGGTGCGCCAACTAACCATGTCGATCTTACTCTTGGCACTGGGGTTAACCAGAAGTAAGGCCGAGGTGGTTAATCAGATTATTGGAATATTGAATAAGAAGATGACATATAAATGTCATGAGCCTTTCCATGATATTGATAGGCCACCCAATCTCGTGTAGTTGGCGATCAAGCGTCTCTTGTCATGGATTTGCTGGCATCTGGCTTCCCAGGGGCTCTGCCCGACTGGACCAACCTGAATGTCCTCGAACGCAACAACCTCCCTGCTCGGGCACACTTTTACTCTTATCCCAACCAAGAATCAGCCCTTTCATTTGACCGCGAGCAAGGCTATTTCCACAGTCTCAACGGAACGTGGAAATTCCACTACGATCCCAGCCCCTTCGATGCTCCGATCTGGGAGACAGCCAATGTCACTTCGTGGGATGATATTGAAGTCCCAGGCCACTGGCAGCTTCAAGGATATGGATTTCCTCACTACACCAACTTGGACTATCCATTCTCTGTGACTCCTCCCAACGTCTCGTACGTGAACCCAACTGGCTCTTACTGGCGTCAGTTTGAGGTGCCCCAAGATTGGGAGGGTGATCAGATCAGACTGCGCTTTGAAGGAGTCGACAGCGCATTTCACGTCTGGGTGAACGGTGAAGAGGTGGGGTATGGACAGGGAAGCCGTGATGCGACCGAGTTCGACATCACAGACTATCTATCTTCCGAAAAAGCCAATGAGTTAGCCGTGCGCGTTTATCAATGGTCAGATGGTACTTATATCGAGGACCAAGATCAATGGTGGCTTTCTGGAATCTTCCGCGATGTTTACCTCATTCCCTTCTCCCAGTCCTCCATCATCGACTACCAGGTTGACTCTGAGCTCGGCGATTCCTTTGATGAGGGCGCTTTCAAGGTCAATGTGACTATTCAGGGTGAGGATGGCGACCTGTCTATCAAATTGCTTTCGCCTGATGGCTCTGAGCTCGACGACTGGCAAGGGTCTTCATCTGATCGTTATGAAAAGCAACTTTCAGGCGATGATTTCCACATCTGGTCTGCAGAGACGCCTAATCTTTACACCCTGCTCATCACTTTCAATGGTAGAACTATCAGCCAAAAAGTCGGCCTCCGTCGAATTGAAATCAAGGGTTCCAACTTCTTGGTCAATGGCAAACCAATTATCCTATATGGTGTCAACAGACACGAACATCATCACCTTACTGGACGCACAATCCACTATGAAAATATGCGCAACGATTTATTGCGCATGAAGCGCTCCAACATCAACTCTATCCGCACAGCTCATCAACCTCCACACCCTAGCTTCTTCGACGTTGCCGACGAGCTAGGTTTTTACGTTATTGCCGAGTCTGATCTTGAGTGCCATGGATTCGTACCTATCTCCAACTGGTCTGAGGAAGAAGCTGCCGACTGGCTATCGAACAATCCTGATTGGGAGGCAGCCTATGTCGACAGGGCTCGTCAGCTTGTTGAGCGCTTCAAGAACCATGCTTCTATCATCATCTGGTCGCTTGGGAACGAGTGTGCTTATGGTGATAACCATGCTTCTATGAGCAAATGGATCAAGGAGAGAGATCCAAGTCGAATTATTCATTACGAACAGGACCACCAGGCTGAATCGACCGACATGTACAGTCAGATGTACAGCACGCCTGACTATGTACGAGAATGGATTGCCAATCATACCGACAAGCCCGTCGTTTTGTGCGAATATGCCCAGTAAGTATTACCCGTATCCTACTTCACCGATGCCAAATCTAATTCAGTCTCTTAGTGCAATGGGCAACGGACCTGGAGGCCTACTAGAGTACGTCGACATGTTCCGCACAGAGCCACAGTCTCAAGGTGGTCTCGTGTGGGAATGGAGCAACCACGGAATTTGGAAAGAGGAAGCAAACGTCTCCTACTACGCCTACGGTGGTGACTTTGGTGACTATCCCAACGATGGCGACTTTATCATGGATGGTTTGGTATTGTCTGACCACACGCCCATGCCTTCGCTGAAGGAGTATGCCAAGGTCATTCAGCCAGTCTCTGTGAACCGGACTCAGAGCGGAAATGGAATGATTGTCGTCAACCACTACGACTTTTCTGACTTGAGCCATCTTGACGCTTCGTGGCACGTCGTCGCAGATGGACACAAGACTGATCCTCGTCCCTTGTCACTCCCTCGTGTGCGTCCCGGAGAGAACAGAACTGTATCGCTGCCTTCTGGTTTTAGTCTGGACACTACGGCAGATGAATCGTGGCTTATCGTTGAGTTTAAGCTCAAGAACGACACTCTGTGGGCTAGCAAGGGTCACACTATTGCTTGGGATCAGCTGCACTTCGAGCACACTGCTAAAAAGTCAAAGAAATCTGTTTCAGTGGTTCGTCGCCAAGCCAGCTCAGAATTCGAGAGAAATGGAACCAAGCTTCTTTACAAGAGCGGAGACTCTTCCTTTGGATTCGACTTGCTGCAGGGCAACGTCACCTGGAACGTCAACGGTGTCGATATCTTCCAACGAGGCCCAGAGTTGTCCTTCTACCGTGCCCTGACACAAAACGATGCCGCATCCTCTGGTGATGGTCCGATTTGGGAAGAGGCAAGGCTACCCATGATCTATCCACAGATCAGAGATGTGACTTGGGGCGAAACCGACAATGGTGTTCAGGTTCATTACAAAGTCTGGGTTGGTGTCAAGACACGGGCCTGGGGCGTCGATGCAGACATGATCTACACCATCCCATCTGAAGGTTCTCGTCTACAGTTACAAGCCAAGGGTGATTTTGTTGGAAAGAACTCATCCGACGTTTTCCCTCGCATTGGTCTCATGGCAGTCTTGCCCACTTCCTTCAACGACGTGTCGTGGTTCGGTCGAGGACCTGGAGAGAGCTACAAGGACTCCAAACAGGCTGCCCGCATGGGCGAGTACACTTCTACCGTTCCTGATCTCTTCACCTACTACGACTACCCTCAAGAGAATGGCAACCGCGAGGATCTCCGCTGGCTTCGCATTGGCAACGAGGACGTGACGCTTGACGCGCGACGAACAGAGGGTGAACCTTTTAGCTTCACTGCTCGAAGATATATGCCGTTTGACTTGGATGATGCTACTCATCCACATGATTTGAAGCCGCTAAACATGACTGTATTGCATCTCGACTACGATAACAATGGTTTGGGATCTGCTACAGTCCAGGTGCGACCTTTTGAGCAGTATAGGTGTTACGCGAAGCCATTTGACTTTACGTTTGACTTGAGCTTGGTTTAGGTAGATAGTTAATAGTAGCTCAGCTACCTATTTTTTGAATACAAGCTTGACAATTTAGCATGAAACAATGTCAGCCGGCTTCTACGGCAGCTTGGCACTTGGCATTGGCGTTTAGGCAGTGCAGTGTAAATGCCCCATTCAAGCCATAAGCGAGACAATTTTACAACAAGGTTTCAAGATGAGTGAGTGCCTAGTTCGTAGTTCTGTAAACGCAACGTTGCATTAGTTTCGGTCTCGCTTCCGGACGTGTATATGACTCGAGGATACGTGTACTGGAGAAAGATAAAGTTATAGTAAAATTAGCTATTAAAAGATCTGAAAAATCTAGATATGAAACATAGACTAAAAACGCCCGTTGTGACGATGCGTAAGCGGCTGCGCCCAGAAATGAAATACGCGTATCTGTGGAAGAAGTGGGACTACAGAGATCTCTCGGCGTTTGATCTTCAACTAGACCCAATGGAGCAAGGTACAGGCTCTGGTCGTACAGTAAACACCTAGGTCCAGACTCAATACGCGTAAAGAAACACCGGTTACACGCTTCATTATCTTGCGTCACTTTCATATTATTTAAATCCTCCAGATTTCCTCTCGAAAGATCTTGAATCAATCACAATCTTCGCACCTTTCTTTCTTTCTTTGTCATTTCACTTCCCTTGTCGTCTCATCCGCTCTCTCTCTATTTCGAATCGAAACCAGTCACCAGCAATCATGGCCCTAGCAGACTTCTTTCAAAGCCGCTTGTTCGAGCCCAACTGGAAGAACAAGGTCTTGATCGCTCAAGTCTCCTTGACTCTTCTCGTCTTCATTCTGGCCATTGCCAAGATTACCACCAGACCATCAGGCATTCCCATGAATCGAATGGACATTGTTGGCATTACAATGGTTAGTCAAACCACCATTTGCTAATAAACTCCAGAAACCGAGTCTTTACTCACATTTCTCATCACAGGCCGTCAAGTCTTTCATTTTCCTCGCCTACGAAATCTCGACCATGAAGGTGGAAAGCCTCAAGCGATTCGCAAGCCTCAAAGCCTACGCAATTCTCAACACAATCGACATCGTATTCTGGATGGCCGTAATGGGTCTGACATTCAACAGCGTCAGCATGATTTGCGTTGGTGCCAACTGCGGTATTGGTGTTGTCCTCGCTCTTGTGGCTCTCTTGAACGCGTACGTCAATATTTCTAATCTTGTGTCCTAAGTATTACTGACTCTTTCTTCAGCTTCATCCATTTCTGGGCTGCTGTCATCGCCTGGAAGAACCACAAGCACTTCAAAGCATACGGTGTGCCACGTGGTGACGGAGTCCCGCAATCTAAGAACACCCGCTCTTCCAGTCGAGTCTAACGTCGATAACGCTTCCGCTTTGAGGTTACCATGCCGAGAGAGGGTATGAGAGGAGATGATGTCTGTCTACGAGGTGCGCATTGCGATTACAATACCGAAACGAGTACAGCGAAAGGATCCGGGCAGATCCCGAATATAGACATCTTTGAATTGGACCTTATGGAGTTATAGAATATCGAGGACAGTTCTACGTACGAAAAAATGTTTATTTGCTTTGTGGAAAGGGTTTCAGTCGTCTTTGAAGTTCTATGTCTGCACAAGTGATAGTTCCACTGTTTGAGAAGTAAGTGCTGTAGAACAGCATTGTGTGGACACATATTATATCATGGGCCATGCTGTACACTCAACATGCTGGGAGATAGAAGAATAGACATGTGGTAGAGTCTGTTTCCATCATTTTTGCCATCTTGTAACATCTCCCACATTCTACTTTGGCTAGTCTGTTGATGTTGCTAGTGAATGGATCTTCGCAAAAAGTTGCTATAAATAGACAAGCGTCGAGTTAGTTGACCGGTGATTGCCGAGTCCGAGCTTCGAATTTTGTATACGCGTATTTGCTCAAAGTGGCTTTGCTAGTACTTTGTACTACGTAGTGGCTCCGTTGAAGATTCTTATAAATGGTCTATTGCCATGATTTCCAAGTTGAAATGTTGCTCTTCAGTCCCTACAGCACTTCTCTGAAGTCTTACGGTAGATCAACATGTCTTCCGCACAAGATGAACAGTCGAATCGGCAGACAAGATACTTCGAACTTGAAGGGAGTCTGCCAGATAGCCCCCCGGAGTATCAACAACTGGCAGAATTAGAAGGGGCCAC
This sequence comes from Fusarium guadeloupense, assembly GCA_021655865.1. Classification (NCBI taxonomy): domain Eukaryota; kingdom Fungi; phylum Ascomycota; class Sordariomycetes; order Hypocreales; family Nectriaceae; genus Fusarium; species Fusarium guadeloupense. The sequence continues at coordinate 97,284 of JAJJWM010000120.1, forward strand.
AGCTGGACGAGGTACTAATTCATCTATCAAACATATTAAGAACATGCTGACCTATGTACAGATGATGGTCGTATCGATATTGATCTCAGCTCACGAATAGCACGACGACTCTCGCGCTTAGTCCCCATAGAAAAACCACAAGTCACTGCTGAACAAGACCAGAATAGTCCTCCGCCATACTCGGAGACAAGCCAGTCCAGCATCCGACTTAACATCGTTATCCAAGTTGTTGGCAGTCGAGGAGATGTTCAGCCGTTCATCGCCCTCGGAACAGAACTGCAGCGCCATGGCCATCGAGTTCGACTCGCAACCCACGGCCAGTTTGACAAATTCGTCCGCGACTCAGGTCTCGAGTTTTTTTCTATCGGCGGTGACCCCACCGAGTTGATGGCGTACATGGTCAAGAACCCAGGTCTATTCCCCAGCATGAAGACATTACGCGGAGGCGAGATCCAAAAGAAACGAAAGATGGTAGCCGAAATGCTACACAACTGCTGGAGATCTTGCATTGAGCCCGATGAGTTAACAGGGCGGCCATTCGTGGCTGATGCAATCATTGCAAATCCACCAAGTTTTGCTCATATTCATTGCGCTCAGGCCCTTGGCGTGCCAGTGCATCTTATGTTCACTATGCCTTGGACCAGTACGCGAGAGTTTTGCCATCCTCTTGCAAATCTTCAGGCTAATGGGAGCGAAATGTCGGCAAGTGCTGCAAACTATGTATCTTATACTTTGGTGGAATGGATGACTTGGCAGGGGTAAGTTGTCAGTTAAACGTCTACAAGCGATGTATGCTCATTATAGAAAGACTAGGGGACGTGATCAACACATGGCGGAACTCACTAGACCTAGAAGCTATACCGTTTAGTGAAGGGCCGTGTTTGACAGAGACTCTGCAAATACCTGTCACTTACTGCTGGTCACCGGCGTTAGTGCCAAAACCCACGGATTGGCCCGACAATATTGGTAAGACATATTTCATCTTTCCATGGTCTGATCCTGACTAACATCACTAGACGTCTGTGGTTTCTTCTTTCGCGACATGCCATCTTACAAACCCGAACCCGAATTAGAAAGATTCCTCTCCAGTGGGCCACCTCCGGTATACATAGGCTTTGGCAGTATCGTGATTGACGATCCAGAAAAGTTGACCGCTATCATTCTTGACGCTGTACGTACAACAGGTACTCGAGCTATTGTTTCACGAGGCTGGAGCAAACTGGGGGGAAACTCAACCGGTGATGATCGGGTGTTTTTTCTCGGTGATTGCCCTCACGAATGGCTTTTCCAGCATGTTACTGCCGTGGTACATCATGGTGGAGCTGGTACAACAGCCTGTGGACTGCTTAACGCTAAACCAACAACTATCGTTCCCTTCTTTGGAGAGTGAGTATCAAGGACACTCAGAATTCCTCGAGAAACTAACGTTTCCTCCAGTCAACCATTTTGGGGACACATGGTCCATGCTGGTGGCGCTGGACCGGCTCCAATTCCATTCAAGAGTCTGAACAAGAACAACTTAACAGACGCCTTACGCTTTTGTCTCACACCCGAAGCATCTGCTGCCGCTCGCCAAATCGCCAACAAGATGTCGACCGAGGCGGGAGTTAGACGAGCTGTAGCATCCTTCCACGCCAACTTGCCCCTGAAGAATATGCGCTGCGATGTGCTACCGAATTCAGCTGCAGCATGGTCATTTGAGTACCATGGTAAACAGATCAAGTTATCAAAACTCGCTGCTGAACTCCTAGTCGAGACTGATAAATTATCTTGGAGGAATCTTAAGCCGTATGTTTTATTATCTTCAAGCTATCTCTTGCTAATGCCCTGCCAGGTATCAATCCAATCCTGTTCATATTGAAAATCGACGTTGGGATCCTATGACCGCGACGCTCTCCACGCTCGCCACGACGAGCGTAGGAATGGTGAGCTCAGCTTCTGACATCGTCATCAAGCCAATTCAAGCATTCCGTACTCAGAGTTCAGACGATGTCAGGCGTTCTGGGAGCCAAGACGCGGCACCAAGCAAGTCTTCAGAGGAAGAGATCTTTGGGAAGCCGGCAGGGATAGCTCTACCCCCTGCTCCAAAAAACAGCAGCGATAAGGACTCTCGGAATGAGCATGGCGCTCTAGCTGCTGTGAAGGGTTCTGCTTCTGGTGTGGGCGGCTTTTTTAAGCACTATTCAAAGGGCATGCTACTAGACCTTCCATATGCTGTCAGTGAAGGAATGCGCAACGCCCCCAGGCTTTACGGCAGTGAAGCATACGATCCTGGTGCTGTGACAGACTGGAAGTCTGGAGGTATAGCAGCCGGAAAGAACTTTGCGCATGGTATCGTTGAGGGTATCGGCGGTGTGGTGAGAGAGCCTATACGAGGGGCCAAGAAGGATGGTGCTGCTGGTGCAGCAAAAGGTATGGGAATTGGGCTATTGAATTTGACTACCAAGATGTCTTCTGGTGCTCTGGGACTTGTCACAATGCCTGGGCAGGGGATATATCAGAGCGCTAGGGCGCTGGTAAAGAGGAAGACGGGTAAGTCTATCATTGAAGCGAGGCGGTACGAGGGTCAGTACGTGATGGGGCAGTTTAGTACTGAGGAGAAGCAGTATTATCAAAAGTCGGTCATGGAGGCGTTTGGAAGGTTATAGAATGGTTAGACTTGGAGTCATATAGAGGGTCAGGAGTTAATATTAATGTACTAATACTCGATAAATATTTCTCCATATAATGTGAGAGGCTGATAGAGTTAGATCTATTGACCGTTTTGCGACTTGGCTTCACTGGTATCTTCTGCATCAACTCCTCTGTATTCGAAATACTGATTCCACTCAGCATCATCAATCAAATCTTGCGCCAGTCTCTTCTCGTAAAAGATAGCAAACTCACAGCCTTCATCAGATTCAGGTGATGGGTCACGAGGCGGATAAATAACAATAACCCCCTCAGTGATACGATCCAGCACATGACGGTACGTGACCGGCTTTGCGAATCCAAAATCGGCTGCTGTAATGTTTGCATCTCGATGGTCCGTCTGGAGGATGGATAAAGGGGGCTGCGCATCGACACGAGTATTCAAGGCGGTCTTGTCGCGAACTGTTGCCACCATCTCGAGTGTCTTGTCGAGGTTTTCTTGGGTGACGCTGTTGGTAAGTTTGCGTATATAAGACGCAAGCTCCGCGAGGGACCAGTCTGAGATGATCTGTGATACTGTTGGTTGTGCCACAGGGGCCGTGGGGGAGGTTGCTGCGAACATGACGTTGTGTTGCACGCGCGGCGGCATCTTTGGGCTATGCATGCGCCGTCTCATATCGATGGCTTCACACCAGAAGAGAGTCGAGCTCGGATCGGGGTTGAAGACTGGGGCTCGGATACGCGTCAAGTTGCGCCAAATAAAAGCTGAGAAGGCGTCGTAAGTTGAAATCCAGCTTCCATCGGTTGGAGTCGCTTTCTCCTTCAGCTGAGCTGCTTTGCTTTTCGGTAGATGGAAAAGGAGTGACACGCCCACTTGATGAGCGGGATGTCGATTCGAAGGAGGAGGTCCATCGATTTTCTTGTCTTCGGGTGGCTCCTGTTTGACAAGACGCGAGACATCGAGGCTAAGAGGATCCCAGCTAGGGAACTCGGTCTTATTCACGGCGGCGTAGCAGTTCTCAGCTAGCTGGTGCACGAAGCCAGCCCAGCCCATTACATCGTTGGTATAGTGGTGATGATGGATGTTGAACACCAACCCGCCGCGTATAAAGTTTGCCTTGAATGCAGAGATGACAGGGCTATTATCCGGATGGGCTTCCGGCTTCTCGCCATATGTCATCGGGGGTACACTCCATGTCTCGAGGTCACCGAGTGTCACTGCACTAAAGTGTGTTTTCTCAAGATCTTCAAAGGAAGGATACTTGGCAGCATCTTCGGGCGAATCAAGCCACTGCACAAAGAAGCGCACGGTGCTGTCCTTTTTTTTAGTAAAGGAGTGGCCGCCAGCAGGATCCTTTTCAATTGTGCCGCAATAGTGTCGTGCCTGAGCCAGAGTCCTCTCAAGGCCGTGTCGGAGGATCTCAGCCGCTCTCTCTTTCTCTGCGTCCTCTAGCTTGAAGAAGAGAGCATAGTTGTTGTATGTGCAAACTGTGAGGTAGTCGAGTGTAGAGACCTGGAACCTCTCCTCATCAGGATCCTGCTCCCAGCCTAGGGGATGAAGATGATAGACCTGCTGCTTAGGCATGGCGTCTTGTACGTGATGCTTAGTTAAGGTGTTTAAATTGTATGGAAATATGCGAAATGGAGAAATCTCGAGTGTGGGATCTTCACAGCTCGTTGATAAGCACTTCGGTTAGGGCTTTATGAGCAGACATGATGTTGCAAGTGGACCCTGTTAGTTTTGCGCTCTGATACCTTGACGGTGGCAGGTTGCTTTAAGACAAACTAGTGCTTAGTTTCTGGTAGCTGGTAGTGAAGCAGAAACCTAAGACAAGGGTTGTGTCGACAGTAAGCGGTTGCGTTTTGTTTCAGTCCAAACAATATTCCCGAACTAAGAGTCCATAAGCCCATACGTGGTCTGACAGATCGCCTAATGCAATGCAAGCACGGATGTTGTTCTTGAAAAAAGGTAGTGATGCAACTGTAGTGGAACCAACGCACCGTTGCATTGGTGCCAGGCCCCTTGTTTTCCGACCAGAAGGATTCGACATCTGATCTGATTCACGTTATCACGATGGAGAACTCTATATTATATGTACCAACAGCAGCTTTTTGATAAATCCCGCAGTGGAGAAGCCAAGGTAAAGAAGTAGGAGATCAGCAACAAGCATGCCCTGGTTTCCATTGTGAATGTACATGCAGATCTCAGGGCTGGAGATCCTGATGCGGGCACGAATGTCTATCAAGCAACTATCCATAGTATTTTTGACTCATTTTGTAGGCTCAAATTCCTAAGCCTTGATGTAACCTATCCGCAACAATGGTAGACAAGACGTTGTCACCTTTGGCAAAGACACTGTGGAGCCTCGGGGGATTAAGATCTCACCGGATTACTAGGAACAGTCTACCCGTATGCTATTAAGGTGGAGGTCATGAGTTTGCTACAAGAACACTGAGTTTAAGAGTATCAGTATATACAGGGAGCAGAGGATATCCTTGCAGAACACCGGAGGTTTTTAATCATCATGGCAGCGAGTAAGAAAACTTCGATCGCGCATAAAGCATCAGTGCCTGCAAATTTCCCTTTCAGGAGCTCCAGGGAGGGTTTCAAGGTGGTTCATCGTTGGTTCGGGACATGATAGTCAGGAGAATTCAGATACCTCAGCTCCACTATGACTACTGGGATGTGAAGACTTGGGAAAGGAAAGTTCAAGATTCGATTCTGCAAGGAATCTACGGATAAGCGAATCATAGCTTTTATCGAGCCCGAATGCACAAGGGTTTTAAAATCAACTCGTTGTAGCGAAGAAATCATCATGGGAAGGGGGGGTTCTCCGTAGCACATTAAAACTTGGCCTGGTGCACTGCTACTTTTGCTTTCTCCTACTTTGAAGGAGCTCATTACTGTTCTCCTCTCATCTTCTCCTTGCTTCAATGGATCTCAAAGGACCAGCCTTGGCGCCATCCAAGAGTATCGTCTCGAACTTCGAAAACCCTCCCAACAGCAACGGGCCGTCATCATCATATGCGCAGTCATTGCCACGATATGTTTTCTTTTTCGTGGTTATTGTAGAGTATATCTACTGAGGAAGTTTGGAAACTGACGAAGGTGAGTCTGAATATGCTTCTGATCCAAGTCCTTGGTATGAACATGCTAATAACCGTGTCCTAGCTGCAGTTCTTACGACCGTAGCTTATGTACGCTTGACCCTCGAATACTGTTGCCACATTTAACGACTCCTATGGGGATACTACTGGGGAGTGGCTTATGCGACCATGAAAATGATTGAGACTCCTGGATACTTTGTTCATCAATGGAATGTCAGATTGAAAGATGTGATTCCAACCAACTACGTAAGAATTCCAAGGCAGTCAAGTTTTGTCACATTGAATCTAACATGGAATAGTGGATTCTTATCTTCGGAGTTTGTTACCCTTTCGTTCTACCATATCTCAAGATTGCCATATTGGTTGGATGGTGTCAACTATTCGTCCTCAAAGGAACACTCAGAAAAGGCTCCTTCTGCTGGGGTTACGTGGTCATTGGCATTGTCCAGGTGACATCCAACATGGCCATCATCATTGCTCTAAACATGCAGTGCACGCCACACGAGGCTATCTGGGATTTTATGATCGTAGAAGCCAAGTGCTAGGGCTTGCACAAGCTACAGGTCGCGTCTGCTACTATTCCTCTGATCTACAATATCGCCATCTTCCTACTGCCACAACAAGTCATCTGGAAGTTACAATTATCGTGGAAAAATAAATTGGGAGTTTCAGTGATATTTGGCCTCAGTCTACTGTAAGTATATACTTTTTATCTTAAGTTCTAACGACTAATTTTATGGCATCAAAGTGCGACGACTTAACAGCCTGCTCGAGGTTGGAAGTGTCACCACAGACCTCAAGTTCGATGTTGAAGGCAAATAAAAACGAGGTCGGAATGCATGTTATCATTTTATCACTTTGGGATATGAGTCAAGTCGGAACAACAAAGTATAGGTTTCTACGGCTAAACCAAAAACAACGTCATCAATCATTAAAAAGACAGATAACCATAAGCTATCACGACTCTTCCTTTTGCTCCTTCTCCTTTATGGCGTTGGCACCAACTCGAGCATCGGGTCCATCGAAAATCTCTGCCACTTCTTCCAGAGAATATCCTTTTGTCTCGGGGAAGAAGATGTAGATAACAATAAAGTGAATCGCTATCGCAACACACCAGACGATGTAATATTTCCAAGAAATTGCCTCCATAGCAACCGGATTAGCAAAGGCATTATAAACGCCTGCCAAGTTACCAGACAGCTGGTACATCATAGATGCCTTAGCACGGAGTGAGTAAGGTGTAACCTCCATGACATATGTCAGACCAATGGGCGAACAGGCATGGTACCAGAAGGAGAAGACGAAGATCATGGCCAGAACCGCACCAGCGTAGCCCATATGCTCAAAGTTGCTTTTTTGGTTCAGAGCAGAGCAGATAGTCCAGATGACATAGGAAGCGCCCATGCCCGCCATACCGATGAGAAATAGCTTTCGTCGACCAAACTTATCAATCAAGGCAGCAAATGCAACAGCTGACAGAAAGCCCCAAATCTGCAGACCAGCATTGAGAATGAGCTGAGTGTGATGATCGGTGATGTTGATCGAGTTGAGGACCTTGGCGAGGTAATAAGAAGTGAGAGCATTGCCAGACCACTGTAGCATGGCAGGGATGTACAGAGCAATGAGTAGACGATGCCAGTTGCCTCGCGAAGATGTCCACTCAGCCCAGCGTGATCGCTTCTGCACCTTCTCAAACTCAAGAGTCGCTGAGATCTCGGCCATCTCGAAGTGAGCGAGTCTAGAGTTGGGATCACCGTAGCCGTGCCATTTGACAAGGATGTCCTTGGCCTCCTTGTAACGGCCCTTGTAAATCAGCCATCTGGGTGACTCGGGTGCGAACATAACCAATGCTGCCTGCACGATGGAGAAGCTAGCCTGCAACAAACTCGGGAGACGCCAGGCCCAAGAGCTCTGCATCTGGAAGCTACCATATGTAACCCAAGCAGCGATGATAGCACCAAGAGGCCACGAGACCATCATGAAGGAAACGATCTTTCCACGGTGGGTTGGATATGTGACTTCGGATAGGAAAGGTGGAGCGGCAGTTGACACGATTCCCAAGCCGAATCCAACAATAAAGCGAGAAGCGACAAACATGCCATAGTTGTGGGACCAGGTCTGGACGACAGCGCCGACAATGATAATGACTGATCCGATCAGAATTGGAATACGACGACCGAGCCAGTCGCAGAGTTGATAAGAAATGAGGATCGAAATTAGAACGCCACCGTTGGGTCCAAAGGTCATAGCTCCAAGACGCGTTCCCTGCGGTTCTCCAAAGAATTCTTGCCATTGGGGTAGTGATTGAGCACCGTTTAACATGCCTAAATGTTAAGTCAGTTAACTGTGAAGCCTTAGTCAATCTTGTGGTTCAACATACTAGCGTCAAACCCAGTTGCCGTTTGAGTCAATAAACCGCTCAGAAGCAATAAATTGAGCTTCCAGAGTGTCCAGTCGGAATACCAAGGCTTGCGGTCGCGGGGAATGACATCGTTGAGGACCAGGCCCGAGAAGTCGTGGGCCTCAGCCCCAGCCACTTGTGTCTCTTCTTGGGCTTGTTTAGCCATGCTGGAAAATGTCTTTTGAGATTGATCTGGCGATTCTATCTCTGGACTGGTCTGGTGTAGCGAGTGTCTTTATATCTGTCGTAGTTGCGGGGTGAAACCAAGATTGGCATTGACTATTTCTCCATCGGCACATTAACCGAGGCGCTTACCTTCAAACTCGTATCATAAAGTCAGGAGATACATAAACACACAAGTTCATTCTCTTCCCTGTTTAAATGGCTGCTTTATTACTTGACCCGACGCCCGATGCGACCAGTCCCATATTTACCCCGGATCTACCCCGGATTCTCTTGATTGAGACGGAGTGTAGCTTAACTCTAAACTGACTAGCGTAGAGGGCTTAGAACCCTTGTTTAGCCAATCATATTGTGCCGGGGAAATCGGAGCCGACCGGTCGAATTTACCCTAAACTTCCGGATTCATCCAGCGTCGCTTCGGCGGCGGCATAAGTGTCGGGCATCTTTAACCCGGGAGGGTATTGGGAGATTGGGTGAGCTCTGAATACCACCTAACAGCATAGCAGCGAGCCAGCACAGGCTCCCTATGGTGTAACAGGCATCTAGGATCCACGTACAAAGCAAACCAAATAAGACCTCGCAGAAACCAACACGCATTAGTTAGCACAAAATGCGCGAAAGCAAGAGAGGTAACTAACAAGCATGAACCTTCGGTTTAGAACCCTATCTAATATCTGGTTTACACTTATAAATGTCACATTAAAGTAATATTTATTTCAGGTACCCCAGCAGATAATTAGAGTCCATATCAAGACGACCCATGCATAGGAATATAAATGGTGAAAGTACAGCTCTGGAGCATTTCCTTATCCGCGACTTCAACACGTTGATCCTTTTTACCCAAACATCCGGGCAGCCATCTCACACTTCCTTGCTCTGATCGCCATTGCATCCTTTGAATATAATTTATACCAGAAAGAACAGACGTCTAAGCCTTATTCTCCTTCAGCAATCGACCCTCAGTCTGCACACATTCGGGAATCCATGCCTCCAGACTAGGGCTCTCAGGTTGCCATCCAAGGTACTTGCGAGCTCGCTTTGCCTTTCCTTTGCTGTTAAGACCCCACGATAGAGCCTGAAAGCCCAGCTTCTCACTAGCCTCATCGGCATCAAGCTGCTTCGTTTCAGGCTTATCGATGAGGCCCTGTTTGTGAGCTTCCTTGGCGATAAGTGTCGCAACGTCGCTCCATTTGTGAAAGCCATTCTCGGCAAAGAAATAGCCCTTTGGACCCCAGATCTCCTGCTCGTGTTCATGCTGGTCCGATGATGCAGCCTGCTTCGAAAGCAGAACGATGAGTTTGGAAAGGTCGTGAACATGGACATTGTCCCATTCCGTCTTGCCAGCGCCAATGATGGGTCCAAAACCCTTCTCCAAAGTCGTCTCTGCTAGGCCTGGAACCTGACGGCTTCGCTGATTGAAGGGTCCTCGACCACCTCCGTAAATGGTTGGAGGACACACAATGGCGACCTTGACGGCGTCGGGGTCCTTCGCAGCCTCGTCCAAAACAATCTTGTCCACATCGCGGTGGAAAGCAGTATCAGGCAAGGAAGTGACCTTATCAACCCCCTCCAAGTCGTCGTATGCTTGATCAGGGAGGGGATCCTCGCCGTAACGCTTGTTATCCTGGTCATACCAGCAGAGAATACCTGTGCCACTGACATGGATCCAGTATCCTGGGTTTGAGCTGGAATGGGTTGATCTTAGGCCTGCGGCTATCGCTCGTGCTGCACCCTGATGATCCGAGCTATCGGCAGTATCTGCACATCGACATGTGAATATTTGTAAGCTCGGTGATGGAGGAAGGAAGACAACTCACGAACGACAATATCGGCATCAGCAGCCGCTTTCTCAATGACCTTGGAGTCATCCAGAGACCCTACTGCTAGTTTCACCTGAGGATACTTCTCCTGGATACGCTCGCCCTTGTCTTTGCTCCTGACAAGAACGGTGTATGTCCAGTCAGGCTGTGCTTCATATAGAGCATGGAAAGCATCTCCTCCGATATAACCGGTGGTTCCTGTGCTAAAGATTTGTCAGTCTTGATTCAGCGGCTGGGGCTGAAGGGCAACTAACATGAAGACGTTCTTTTGTGACATTGTTGTGATGATGGTATTATTGTAATTGAGAGAGTTTAGTTGGTAATTGACTGGAGTAATTGAGGTTCCTCTTTAGATAAGTTGTTATATCTATATATGTATACCTTTATGTATTGCGTCACAATGATGATGTCAGCATCGGAAAATTCTCGCATGATTGATAAGAGAGTATTTATAAGGAAAAGTATCTATTAACGTTACTGTGATGTCGCCATATCCAATGAGCGAGTGGAAACGCCCTTTTCCGGAGCCACTTTGCTAAGGACATCACCATTTTAACTCTACGATGTTACAGAAAACATATAGTGACGTGTCAACTTGTTATAATGGAGGCGGATATTACTTCTGATAAATTACTTCACATTTACAAGTCGCAGTATACAAAATCGCTTAAGACGAGCGAGCCTCTCTAATTCCGAGACTTGAGTACGAGGTAGGCATATCACTCATTCATGTATCCACAGCCCAGCCCCATTCATTGTAATCAACAGAATGTGATAGAACATGAGAGAAATAATATTTTATTCTATCATTTGATCAAGAGGTTAAAGCTGGAATTTGAGACGCCCTTGTTGCATTTTGTCATGCAAATGCTTCATCTAGAAACCTCTTGACCGGCAGTTCAAATGCTTTTTCTGACCAGATAAACTGTGCCAGGATACCATGTACTTCTTCCCATGACTTGTAGAGGCTTGGAAACCGGCTGGTACTATTAGACCGCAATAATACCGCATAGCCCAAGCGTACTGATCCATTCGGAGCAAATGCACCGCCAATGCATATGAGCCAGAGCAATAGATCCGAGTGATCGTCCCATATGGGGTCATCATTCACTTCTTGCAGTTCGCAAAGTAATTGCGACGAGACGTTCGACTATATAGCACCAAGTTAGCGTGTTGGTCAAGGGACTAGCTCCGAAGAGAATGTTGCCCTCTTGAATATGTTCAAGCAAACACAAAATACCAGAGACGGCTTATCGGATCTTCACATACAGGAATTACTAAAGAACACCACACTGTGCAACATAGCATAACTGAGCTTAGATAGGCCGCGAGGTGGCAAGACTTGGACATTGGCGTTATTCTTGGCAGTCCCGTAAGCCGAGACTGAACAGATGCTGTGTGCCTATCAATAGATGACATGGAGACTCGTTGGCGCGTTGCAAAGTCCCGAAGGCATCGCAGGGCATGTATGTCCTCGAGTGCTTCAACAAACCCTCTTGATAGCAGATGACTTCGCTTTTGAAAGCCCGGTGGCAACTGAAAGAAACTTGGTGGAACCCCTTGTCTTGTCCATCCGAGCTCGTCAAAAGTCGTGTGGTCAACTATACGGCTGGACCCTGTCAAGATGGAAGCATTGAGGTCCTGCCTATAGATCCATCTAAGTTAAGAAAAAGAATATGATGTGAACGACGTACCAGAATATTGCGCGCTTGATACCCATCGTGAGCCCAATCTCCATCGTTTTACAGCTCTCTAGTAACTTGTTCACAGCTCCCATATGAAGTTGGACTTGAGATGTTGCCCCGAGACAGGCCTAAACAAAGACATCAGCTCACGTAACCCCAATTCAAGACTGCAAATCAGTGAATGATACAAACCTCTACTCCAACAAGCAGTAAAATTGCCCCAATAGTCGACTCTGAGATACCCTTGTCCAAGGCCCCCATCCTCTCTCGAATGTAACGGATTGCCTGGCCCCGATAAACAAGGCATTCTTGACTGATCACACAACCACTTGCCGCGAAAGCAAACGACAACATGACAGCGTTCAGAAGATCAGGGTCAACAAGACCAGCTCGGAAAACTGCTTGGAAGCTTTGGAACGCAAGGTCCTCGACAATGCTGAATACTGGTTCAGGAGCATGCTTAATTTTCCCTAGCGATTGTTATGAGCAATGAAGTATATGTGATAAGAAGCTTACAGTCTCCAAGCAGAGCTTGTAGCCTTGATGAATCCGCCGCCAAAGTCTGGAAAGGATCGACCATGCTTGCACATAGTGAAAATGGCGAAGCGACCACAGTTCCATAGACCTTCAGCTTACCAACACGTCTCTTGGGCTTGTTTTTAAATGTCGCTATGCGAAAATTATCCATCGACGCTTGCTGCCGCTTTCGTTTGTTCTGAAGTGCCTGCTTTATAGCATGAGACTTGGCAAAATGCTTTATTGCCCTCTCGCTCTTATCATCCCGAGTTTGAACCGAGATGAAATGGAGTTGGCTAGCTGGTGAGAGAATTAGAAAGTAACGAATTGCTATGAATCAACCTGACTTACAATCCCCCGGCTCACTCCCGCTCTTCGCAGGCTGGTGATCTGATGACACCATTTTGCGGGACTGTCTAGATACTGTAAATTGGTAAAATGACTACTACCGAGTATCTGAACCGGGACAGCGTAGATAGAGAAATTAGTTCAACTGCAGAGGTTGGTGGACTTGTTGAAGCTGACATTATTGCTTGCTTAGAAATCACACACTTGATCCGGGAAAGCTTATGCCGCAAGTCGCGCTAAACCCTATTCTGGAAGTATCTTATTACTGGATTTGGAAGTATGTTATTGCTCTAGCTGGAAGTATCTCATTGCTCTTCATGGATATGCCATCAAAAGAGCATCAGGTTTCCAGGCAGATCGTACGTTTTATTCTAGAATCCTTACCTTGACCATGTCTTGGATTTATAAGCTCTCCTCGGCATATCTTGACCGCATCAAGTTTTCCATCAAATAATCCAGTTGGCAAGTATAAGAGCTTGACTTTCCAGCTATCAAGGGCACCGTCTTAATTCCACTCATAGCAACACTAAAACCCTCAAGTAATACTTTATTTTTTCATAACGAAAATTCTTTTCAATGTCCGAATCACGCCTCTTCCAACCGTTGAAGATAGGAAACGTGGAAGTGAAGCATCGCATTGGGATGGCTCCGCTCACTCGCCTCCGATCCAGCCCCAGCCGCGTACCCAACTCCCTGATGAAGGAGTACTACTGTCAAAGAGCCTCGGCCCCCGGTACTCTTATCATTTCAGAGGGTACTCTCGTATCGCCCGAAGCCGGTGGTGGATATCCAGGTGCGCCTGGCATATGGAACAACGATCAAGTCATGGCCTGGAAGGAAATCACCGATCAAGTCCACCGCAAGGATTCCTTCATCTTCTGTCAGATCTTTGCCTTTGGGCGTGCTGCAGATGCTGAAATAGCCGCAAAAGATGGAGTCAGCATCATTGGCCCCAGTGCTATTCCTATCGATGGCAGTGCCCCGATTCCGAGAGCTATGACTATCGATGAGATCAAGCAAATGATCCAAGCATTTGTGACGGCATCTAAGAATGCGATTCGTGCAGGATTTGATGGTGTTGAGATTCACGCCGCAAATGGCCATTTCATTGATCAGTTTACTCAAGACGTCAGTAACCAACGTGACGACGAGTATGGTGGAAGCGTGGAAAACAGGTCTCGATTCATCAACGAAGTCATGAAGGCGGTCGTCCAAGTTATTGGACCAGAACGTACAGGGCTTCGCATCAGCCCATGGAGCACATTCCAGGGCATAGGGATGAAGAGCCCAATACCGCAGTTTTCGGACATGATCAATAAGGCGAGCCAGTTAAACCTGGCTTATCTTCACTTGATCGAGTCACGTATCCTTGGTGATGGGGATGTAGAAGCCTCAGAAACACTAGACTTTGCATACAAGCTTTGGAATGGGCCTCTCCTCGTTGCAGGGGGATATGAGCTGGGAAACGCACAGAGACTTGTCGACCACGAATATTCGGAAAAGGACATTGTGGTCATGTTCGGAAGACACTTTATTTCAAACCCAGATCTTGTACAAAGATTGAAGAAGGGCCTGGATCTCAACGCGTACGAACGCAAGACGTTTTATACGAACGGACATGAAGGATATGTAGATTACCCTTTTGCGGCCTGAGTCACTGGAAGAATGCTTGGCCCTTCAGGAAAATAAAACAATTCAACTAGCAGCTATAGACTATCCAAAGTGTCCTTGGTTTATGAGTTTAAGTAGCTCTTCATCAGTTACAAAGTCCCTGCTAAAACTCTGTGCCACTTCTTGCTGATGCTGAGCTCGTCGTGCGGCATGTGCAGATGATTCAGCCTCATCAATAATTTCGACTACCTCCAGGTTTCGCTTTTTACCCTTGGAATCCTTCCCAGGGGAGGCACTTACTTCGCTTACATCCTCTTCAGCCCTATATTGATTGGTATCTCCCTGAAGAGAATTGTGATCCGGGGTTTGGTCTTGTGCAGTAGCTGTTTCGACAGCCTTGACGGCATCCAAATCCTCCGTATCATCGTCGTCTTCAATTACCACGCAGACCCCCCGCTGAGCAGGCAGGGCACGTTTCGCACGTCCAAGTAAGGTGGCCTTGAGTGAGCTTTGATAGGCTCGTCTCTTGAAAGGCCTGTTGGATGTGAATTCAAATTCATCAATCACAGGCATTTTGTCCCAGCCGGTCGTCAAGAGATGCCACTTAGTCATCGACGAGCCCAAGGAAGGGTCGGGCTGTCGTAGTGATTCGTTGATTAAATCAAGTGATTTGCTAAGGTCGCTCTTGTCGACGCATTCGATACTTTTCTCACTCCAGCCTCTCAGTGAACCACGCTTCTTGTCATGAAACCTTACAGAAAGGTGGTAATTTGGCGTGGATGATAGACAGCTCGGGTGTATGCCATGCTGGGCTGCAGATGGATCTAGAATGAAGACGCACAAGTCCGTAGCAGGCCAGTATCCAGACATGGCAAATACCAGTCTCTGATCTTGGTCACTCCGCATGAAACTTGTCAGATTTACATAAGGCCAATGGGAAGTAGAAACAAGATCCTGGCGCCCAAATAGATCTTTTGGTCTGGCGAGTTCATCCAATGCTGATGATATTCTGAATATCGATAAACTCAGTTCATTTCTACCAACTTTGTGCCTCGAGTACAAGTCGTAAGCGAAGTCGCGTGCCCGAGAGCGTAATCCCCGTTTGATTGTCAAATCATGTTGCAGTTTTCTGGGATTTTTCATTGCCACTGTAGGGAGTTTCTTCCACACTTAATCGCCAATCTTATTCGAATGGACAAATGCAGTAAGCATGCATAACCTCGATGCGCATGCCGCTAAATTGTCCTTAGCTGGTCTCTTAAGCACATATTCAAATGCAGCCAAAGATTCAACCATGGGAGTTCGGCCGAGATCCTCGATGGAAGGAAGTGGAATACCGGCAATCTTTGCAAGGTCATGAATGAGTGACTCCGAAACAGCTACATAGCTCATCTCCCTCGTCTGCTCCCAATTCGGCGTGAAGTAGAAGACTGAGGTGACAACAACGAAGAAGACCTCATCCGGGTGAGACATCTCGGACAGATGGCGGTCGGTATCAGTCCAAAGAAGTTCGAGATCATCAAGCATGTGCCCTTTGGCGCGACAAGCGTCTTGGATGCTTTCAAGGAGGGAGGCTGTAACTCTTCTGGCATCCCCGTTTGTTGCCGCTGAATTGAGAAACTGCTCAATATTCTCTTCTGTAATAATGAGACCGATGAATCGCGAATGGATAAATCTTGTATCGCGAAAAGCCCCATGTCGAACATCGAACGCACAGAGAGGATCTTCGACAGGCTGGTTCAGCTCAACTCCCTTTGCATCGGCAGTGGTGCAGTTCCAACTTCTCACATTCCCTGCGAGAGAGAAGATGTCATCATCCCGTGCCAAACTTCTCGAATCGTGAGTTGCCAGTTTCTGGAGGCTGCGCGCGATACCTTCCCGGTATATGTCACGAGCCCAGTCAGCGATGTAGCCAACAACTAGAAGCAGTTGAAGCGCGGCATCGGACGAGTCTACTTCCCCACTCCACAGCCGGACGACATGCTAAATAGGCTTTTAGACTATTCCCAACTTAGGAATATGGCAGTACTTACGTATGACTTGGTAGAGCCTTGCTTATGAGTATATGCAGCAGATACTCTCCATTGCTCCCCTTTGTAAGACAGAAACCATACAAGCGGACCTCCATCCCAATCAGTACCTTCATCAGTAGCATGAGCTAGTCCATCCTGGATGGATAAGAGTTCCCGGATGGCAAACGCAGTCTGAACCTGAGTATCAGTGAACGCATCTCTGCCCTTCTCGGATTTGGCCTCTATAACAAGAAAGGAGAAGATTATGGGATCTCCGTCGCTCTTGAAGGGGCTGCTCCTGATGTTGCCATCAGCAGAGTATAGCAAACGATCGAGTCTATCGGTGACTTGGAGACCATAGACTCGATCCGGTCGATCCTCACGCTTTGGTAACTCTGCGAGCAACTCGGGCGAGTATTTGATAGCTTCCTCAGTTCTGTCATCAAATAGGGTACTTATGCCTTGTTCCTGACTGGAAAATATCATCAGGCAAGGTGAACAGCTATTTTAATGTTGCCAAACTCACATGTCATAGCTGAAGTTGTTCCGATTACATGTGCAGGGCTGACGTCTGCTTTGTCGAGCCTGAAGAGAATTGGAGTCATGTTCTCTTTGCGGGCTGTTTGTAACAACTTCTTGTTCAGAACGCCAAAGTCGGCCACGACAGTTTCGGCTACAATTCATCAGATTTCGTGACAAAAGCTAGAGGTAGTTGATAGTGATCAGTCCTTACCAAGCAATCTCCACGGTGAAACGGGCCATAACTTCTGACTCAAGCGACAAGCGCCACCCACTCTCATTCTTCCTCCCTTCTATACAAAGCTTGGCTTTTTCAGTAATTCTCTTGGCCCGACGTTGAACCTGGTATCACCAAGGAGATCTTGAGAAATCGACAGTGATACTCTCGCGGTACTGAGAGTAATCGGTTCTGCCAAGCTGCCGGATATGCTCAAAGATTATATTGCAGCTGCTTGACCATTGCGGGTTACTTGTCGAGTCGATTGGGCCATCGAAGAAGATGTTGTATTTCTTGGTGAGCTGCCGTTGGACTTCCTTTTGATTGGGAGGCATTTTTGCGTTTCAAGGATGGAGTCAAGAAGATGGCGATGCGTGCAAATGATTGACACCGAATGGACTATATAGATAGAAAATGAGCTGGCCGATTGATGGGCTGCAGGTGGCTTTCAGGGATGTCGTTTCACTTGTCGCGCGCGTAGAGCTGGAACCTGTCAGCTAACACTCTAAGCCACACCCCAAAATGGCACAATATTGTACCAGAAGGGATAGATATAAGAAAAAAAGGTATTCATTATTATAACATTTGACTGTTGTAATTACTCCTCGCTCCCAAATCGATGTGCCCCAGTGGTTCCGCACTCTGTTCCTGCCCAGTCTGCCATTCAATATTCTTGTTAAGCCGACGGATTAATTATACACGATATTTGATCCTTCTAAGGCAGCGGGTCGTAACCAGCTCCCCTCATGTGCGCTTGACGGTTCGAGAATAGCCAGTAGATGATCAGGCCGACGACGGGGAAGATAAAGACGATGAGACACCAGAGGAGTTTGTGCGAGGGAGGGCGATTCGATTGAAGAACCTCGACTGTAGGGTGTTAGCTTGACCATGACGTAAAAGGTAGAGAATGAGACGTACTCCAGACGAGAATGTCAAGGACTAGAACAATAAACCCGATGATGCCACCGCCTGTTCCATAGTGCCACGGCTTAGCACCAGTCGCGGTGACTGCGTCATCGGCGATGGGAGCAGCAAAGGCAAGCGTCGCGAGCCAGAGCTGGAGGAAGGAGATGATGGTGTTGGAGAACATTTTGGTAGTCTCTGCGGTGATTTTGGTGATGTCTGTCAGAAAGAAGAGAAAAGAGAAGAGGCCAGGCTTTTATGATGCAGGCAGGCAAAGCAAGCTGACGACACAACGGGCACATGATACATTGACGTCATTGATTCAGACTCAAAAGCCACCAAAACAAGACGTCACGAGCGTCATATTCCAATCTTGATTAGCTCATTCTTACAGCAATGCATGCTTCCATGGAAACCTTTATCTTATCTCGGCCTTTACCAGTTGATTTATTTATCCTCACCTGACTTTAGAGTCATGGGAACCCTAAATAGCATTGTGGCTTTTGAGAACATACCAGCATGTGGCTGTAGAGCAGGGCTGGTGTACTTTCTTGTCTGGTCGGACAGGACATAAAAGCTGGCCATGATCGCTTGATCCGCGCGAATACAAAGAACATCATCCACCTCTTCGCAGGTTGCTTGAATGAACGGTCATCTTGTTGTCTGTTGTCTTTTAGAAGACACAAAACATGAGGCCATCTTTCTTTATGTGTCAGCGTGTATCAAAGCTAAGTTGGTGTGACGATCCTACTGAGCGGAGCATAAATACATCCCACTACGCAGAGTCTGTCTTGTGTCGCCTAGGTAGGACTCGTGTCTTTAAAAATAGGTGTATTTACACAAAACAACACTTACTCCGCCTTTCCCTCTCTTGTCATGGGGGCCAAGCAAACCAGCTTCTGAAGGAGTAACAGCGTTCGACGCAGCCACTAGACGCTAATCTTCAAAGCAACATCGTGATAAGATCTTAGACATATACGTCGATAGTTTTCCTAGTTCTGTCTTCTTCTCACTAAATGAAAGGATCCAAAGGTACGAGAATACATCCCGTCGCTTCAGTTTCCCGTTGTTAATAGCCTTGTAACGATCTTAATTGCCCAAAATCATCGCTTAAATCTACTAGAAGCTCGTCATCATTCTCGGCTGACTTACGGTGTGGAACGTATGCTGCCTCTCAGCAAAGGCCTGGCATGTACTCGCATCAGACCAAGGAAGAGGCTTGTTTGATCATCAGCTATTGTTTGCCTGTCTGGATAGAGACTACTAAGTTATTTGAGACCACGAGGGATATGAGCAAGACAGTTTGAATGGAAAGGTGAGGGTTATGATCTATTTGGTTTCTGTACATATCGAGCTGTGGTCTTCAGAGCTCAGCTTCTAGGCAGTATATATATCTAGCACATGATGTTGAAAAAGAAAAGTGTACAGTTGAGCTATCCTCTGAACTCTCAGGGTCTAGTCCGGCCAGCTTGATTTATACAGCCTTTCTGCTCGGATCTTGCAACCTGGCGAGCTCCAGCAACAGCCGGTAGACATAAATAGTCATGTCAACCTCTCGAACTGCTTCAGAAACCCATTCCTTACCACGCTGTGCAATATCCTCTGCGAGACTCTGTCCGTCTTCAGTCGAGATAAAGTAGGAGACAATCTCAGGAAGCTCCTCCAAGCTTTGGCTAACGGGCACGTAATGAACCCATGGCATCAGACGCTCGTCGTGCCATTCCCGGAACAGAGTCTGTTTCAGAGGAACCGAGTTGGAGGCCAATAGCTTGTAGTAGCGCCCACTTATGCCATTTCCGTCAATGTCGAATACCAGCTTCGATCCAAATGCTGCGTCTTTGTCTGCCCATGACTTGACGTTGAAATGGGTGCTCTGGTCTCTGCAGTACTTCCGTTCACATTGGAAGATTCTGGTGAATGCTACATCAAATAGACGACCATTCAAGAAGCTCGACTTGACTTGAGTGATCAACGCTCCTGCTTTCCTCAGATAAAAATGTTTCTGCTGTCCAAAGTTCTGAGCCAAGTTCACGAATCTCTGTCGTTGATAATTTTGCCACTGATCGTCCAAAGCATGACCTCCGGTCGAGGAACCCGCCCAGTATAGGTTATTCTTCTTTTTCGACCATGGTAAATCGCGATCTGTGTCGTACTGAAACTCTTCCTCGAAATAGGCTGGGCTAGGAAACAAGATATCCCCCATCGTAGAGAAAGCACCAGTTGACATGATAGGTGCCAATCCTTGAACCAGGCGAAACGTTTGTGGGCTCATGAAGAGACCATGTAAAGTATTGTACTCAGGGTTCCTGCAAAGGTCTGATGAGGCGAAGTGATTCTGAACAAAAGGCAGCCCAAACGTTTCGATAACAGTGTCATGTTGCGGACCTTTAGCCCTTTGTTGAGACTGACCACAGGTGGCAGTTAACGCATTCCAAGTAGGTTTGAGTGACATGTCAGTTAGATGGAAAGCCATCTTCTGGGGCACATCTTGTAGTAACGATTGCGGCGGGATCATAACTCTGGGTTCATCAAAGTGGTTGATGAGAAACTCGACATCCGGAAGAACCCCAGCAAGGTTCTCTAACAGTTTGTTAAAAAGATAACTATAATGTCTGTCGAAGGTGCGATTCGGGTGATAGCACAGGGTTTTGGCCGTTTTGCTTGAAAGCGCACACCGCCAAAGTTCACTCTGTGGTGTTTTATACAGGTTGGACATCATCTTGGTATAGTCCTGCCCGCTCAGTTTCCAGAATGGAGAGACAGAGTCGTAGATCAAGTCAAACTCATCGATGATAGGTGAGTTATGCTCTTTCGCGAAATTGAACCACCCTTCGAAACCTGGTGGGGGATCTAGGCCATATCGTCGCTGATATTCATTGGCGGCATCTGAATAGGTCTGAGATTGATTCCGGAGAAGGGTGCTAAAGTCATCACTAGCTCTGCGTGCCAGATGTTCGATGGGGTGGACTTGTGAGCCACTAAAGGCGTTTATTGTCGAGGACCGAGCCTCGTTGATCATGAAGACGTTAAATATGTAAGGGATGACAGATGCTAAGAGAAGCCACCAAAGTCTGTTTTTACCGATGGTTTTCTGTGGGAGTAGGTGAATGGTTTGGCCGAGGGCAAGACCTGAAACCAAAATATGAGATAAAGCTTGAATCTCTGAAGATTGGGAAAAGGGGTTTCTAGTGCATGCCAGAGAAAAGGTACCGATAGTAGCAGCAACACACCAAGACGTTTGTTTCACCTGGAAATTGTTTAACGCAGCTCATATACCTCGCGATGAGATGTACTTACTATTTGTATGGTAAAGAACCAAGACGCGGCTTTCACCAACCCTGACATCAATGCCAACAAGATATCACTTGTTGGGGGACCGAGAACGAAAACTTGAAGACCAAAAGCAATGAAAAGAAGAGAAACAATACGAAAAGATATGCCTTTGATGGCCAATTCTATGTCCACGGATGGCAGCGAGAGTATCCGCGTCTTGAAACCAGGGCCGAGAATAGTGTATGTGACTAGCAGGGAAACGACGAGTATGATCGACACTAGAGAGCCAAATGGATCCCCATACGACAGAGATAGAACTGCTGGGATTGCAGTGACGGCTGTGCCCTTGGCTGAGTTGAAGACAGAGGATGACAAGGAAGGATTGGATGATGTAATTGATGGGGCTGAAGATTGCAGATAGGACTGAACTAAAAGAAGAAGAGGGGTCAAGATGGACTTCGTTGTGTTAGCAAAGTCCTATGCCATGATTGTAAACTTCCTTACAAACAAGCCAACTGTGTTACTCTCTGCTCTATAGAAAGCAGCAGCCGTAATGCCAACGGCTACAATCCATTGTGATCTTGCAGGCCATTGCTGGTGTTTTTCCGAGCCATTCAGAGGCATCAAAGACGGCGAGTTCTGAGAAGTCGACGAGCCAGCAAACTGGAATACATATGGAAGTACAACCCAGCAGACAATCTCAGAGCACATCTCCAGGCGCCTCGGCGCTAGGTACTGCGATACGCTGGTGAAGAGCACCGCAGCTGCCGCAGAACCCACAACCGGATCAAGGGGCGATAACCCCATGGTAGGAATGAAGTTGGCGGCAGAGGCGCTAAGCCATGGGTATCAAGTCCTGTGAGAGATGGTGGACGAAACTCAGCCTTTCAAGATTTGGGGGTGGAGAGTCGATAAAAGACGCAACGTAGCCGCAAAGGAGCGCAGAGGATATGTCATATTGTTAAACAAGGGTCAATCAGGGGGCTTGGAGAGCTTGGCACACGAAGGATTGATTATTAGTGTTTCTTGGCGGAACAGCAAGAATGTGCCAAGACCATGATTTGTTTGTTTGTATTGATGAGAAAGAGTGATCTATCGCCCATTGCGATGTTTGGAAACGTTAACTGATGCTCCTTTGAGGCTATGCTTGCCTATCAACTCATGTTATCGCCATGGAATCCTTCTCTGTAGATCATGTCATTGGTTGCTTCTAGGTGCAGTGCAGTTGCTGCGCCTCTGCCTCGGCTAGCGTCATGATTTCTGCGAGGCCGGACCCCAGTTCTCCATGTCTCAATCAGCATAGACATACACTCGAGCATTGTAATCTAAAATTTGTTGAGAGATAGGTTCTACCTATTCTCTATCCATGGCCACGTTGCCCTGGCCTCGGTATCCCCCTTTTTATCTCCGCTAACATTAAGCTTAATTGACGGTGGCCAGGGGTGAGGAGTCAGAAGCGCCACATTGAACCCGAAAGAGTAAGGTCTGACGGCGTTGATTAACTGTCATGTAACTTGTCTTTCTGATTCGTTCAAGTAATGAGAAGGTCCCTGGCGGTCTGAGACAACAATCAAGAGGCAATGCTGTAGGATAGAACGTTACATGTGCGTATGATACGTTGGAAAGGTCATGCTGAGTCGAGGGACATTTGCTGTGCTTATAACCTTAATTTACCCCGGCCTACTCTATTTTGCCCTAATTTCGGCCCCCAGAGAGCCCGGAAAGATAGTGCAGTATCCCTGATGCTACGGAGTACTCAGCCCGGATTGTAGAGTAGCTTCGGCTGTTGAACCCGATAGACGTATTTATGTCTTTAACATGAGTCTTCGTCCTCAGTTTATCCAGAGAACAAGAAGCTCAAAAGAAATCCGATTCAATATCTCATAAACCCTTCAATTCCGTGCCAAGAGATATATACCTGACTAGCTTGATTAGACTAGCTCAGGGGCTTAATTTTAACCGAATTGTACGGACATCAAAGCGGGGATTTTCTCGGCATGTGTGCACCAGAAACGTCCGTTTGAGGCAGAATCAAGCGCGACACTGGCCATGGCTGGAGTTCCTACAGGACGCGGCTGCGATGCCTGTCGCAAGCAGAAGAAAAAGGTACGTGTGTATCATGACGTGTAAACGATACACTGACAGCGTTATAAGTGCGATCAAGCCAAGCCAGCGTGTGCGAGATGTGCCCGTCTCAAGATATCCTGCATCGGAGGTGGCGTCAAGAGATTCATGTTCAAGTCGGAAAACTCACAGGCTGCTGGGAAAAGGTCAAAGGCTCTTGTTTCCAGTCCAAGGCCAGCAGCAAGTCCAAGTAATGACAACAGTTCAATGGCGGGTGCTCTTGTGCACATCATTGAGCTGCAGGATCCAAGATATGACATCTCGACGTACGGCTGGTTCGTCAAAGATTTGCCTCGGCATATTGGATTTAGTCCACCGCTCGATGCAGCTATCAAGGCTTTCATCGCTTCATTCAATACTTTTCATAACAAGGCATCTCAGGTTGATGCACTTGGGCATTATGTCCATGCGTTGACGTCATTACGAGAATCTTTGCAACACCCAACTCAGGCAGTTTCATCTGATAATATGTGTTCGATATACCTCATCTCGATCTGTCAGGTAAGTTCTTGGCTTATCTTCTAGGAACTATTCTGTCTAACACTATGCGTTAGGAATGGCTGGGTAGTGCCACCGAAGGTAGATCAAAACATTATGAAGTGTTAATGCACTTGCTCCAAAGTGCTGTTCTTGAATCTCGCCTCGACGAATCTTATAGTAATCTGATGCAAACCATTTTTGCAGTTGTGGTAAGTACGCTCAGCTACCTACAATACGCTGACACCTATCGCACTTCAAAGCTTTATGCTTACGATAATACCACAGGTTATTGAAAGCTTCACCAATCCCAAAATTGTTCTCGGTCCGTGGTTTTGGCAAGCGCTTAGCATCTTGAACAACGTTTCGCGACCTCTCAAGTCCGGAGACGGCAAGTCATTCGCGAGTCTGGACATAGGGACCATAGGTGAAGTCTCATACTTTATTCGTGAGCCTGATAAACATCTTTATCAGATTCGCTGTAACTACAACGTAGTACAAGCTGAGCATCCAAGACTTCTCCCAGCAGTACAGATCGCAACCACAGCCGCAATACAGCCCGATGCTACACCAAGTCAGAAAAGACTGGGGATAAGATTCCAAGCGGCCCACGCGGTGATGCTCACAGTGGCCTCGTTGCTGAACCGTATTCTACGCTCTTACGATGACAGTTCTGCTCTTCTGGTAGACGCTGCTTCGTACTGCGACGAGATCATCACCTTGGCCAAAGCAGCCAACCACAACCGGCCGATAGGGGCAAGCTCCGTTGCAAGTTCTCTCACAATGGCATATGCTTCTATGGGTGATTATAGAAAGGCAGAGGTAGAAGCCCTGCTGTTGGATTACCAGAATGACTTTGCTGGGGTTGACTACCTGGCTGATGCTCAGATGATAAAGGCAGGTTTCGAAAATATCGATAGAAGGGGTCGAAACAAAGGTGTACCGGGACAGCTTTTGTTAACAGATAATGATGAAAATTTGGAAGCCATGGAAAGTGCTATAGATACAGGAGCTAGATGTGTGATACTCTGAGGAGAATAAACGACAGATCGACACAGACGAAAGACAATAGAGAAAATGAATATTGTCAGCTCCTAGTTGGCCTGCTCGATATCCTTGAGAAAGGCAGCAATTGCCTCGACCATTTGTTGTAACCAAAATCTTCCAAAGGGCAATGCCCGACGTTGTCCAACTGAACCGTCTTGACTGGGACTTTGTTCACATCCTTCAAGAACGCTTCAGCAACCTACAAAGGCATCCATCGATCCTCACCGGGCTGAGTCAAAAGTATAGGGCAGACGTCAAATTCTGCAGGTTCCTTTGCTGGTTTATAGGAGATGAAATCTGCCATGAACTTCATCGAAATCCACGTATTCTCTGATGTCTTATCGTTCAAACAAGCCTGCAGTGCCGTGGGATTGTTGACAAGCGTTGACATTCTGCCAGTCATGGGCATGGGTAACTTGAACCATCCGAGTCCGATACTGTCCGTGATCTTGGCCAATGGGGTGCCGATTCGACTAATAATCAAGTTTCGACAAGCTGCATCTTAAACGTTTTGGATTCGCATGTCCATAAGGGTCATTCCTATGATGCCCTTGACTTTGCCGTTCAAACCAGCTCGTGGCCAACGAATTCGCTCGAGATTTGGACCCAGTCGCTGTAATTCGACGTGTATCCTTTAGCAGGAAAAGTGCATCTGTATCCCGGCATATCAATAGCGACGAGCTCAAAACCTCTTTTGTGAAGTGATACACCGAGAAGCATTGACATCATGCGGCGGTTCGTCCCCATGCCGTGATGCATGATGAGGCGGACTTTGGCTGAAGTATTGCGCCATCTGTCGAGGTGCAGAGCATGACCACGGTGATACCAGAGCTCTTCTGTAGGTTTGTGATCATCTATGAAGTGCAGTCTGTCTGGTAGAAAAGACTGTATGTCCCTCCATGCTTGATGGTTTGCGTAAGTTGGAAAATTAGACATGGTGTGGCGTAGGTGCTGGGTGGATGAATTACATATATCATGAGTGAAAAGGTTAGCTTCAGGTGACTGAGAGGTCAGAACATTCTTTATATCCTTTGACAGTGTTATTGCAATCGGCCTTTACATCCCATTTGGGTTTTGGTGTACGGATGACGCCAGCATGCTGACGTGAGAAGTTTAGGGGCCATGTAATTGCCGTATATTCGACCATTTCTTGTTAGTTAATCTGCAGAGTTGCATATTCTCACTTACTAAATCCTGGTGAAATGACTGCCTCCATGAAAGGAGGTTGGATGTTAATAACCGCACAATTTATAGACAGACGAATTAAATGGGTGAACGGATAAAGATAACCTCCAACTCCCCGCTTTAGCCTCCCAATTAAATCAATATGAATCTTTATGAAACTTCCCTAGGTAGAAGCTGCGTCATGATGTTCTAAACGGTTTCTAAGAAGTCAATCCGCCCAGTCTTTCATCACTTCATCATATGCAAGACTTGCTTATGTCTGCCACCGCTCGAGGCCCTGGTAAGCTTAGCGGATCCCCCCGGATTTGAGTCTTTGATAAGGTCATTCCTTGGTTCGAAAACAATGCTAATACTGTTACACTACTAGATGGATGCGGAAGGCTTCAATTCCGGGCAAGTTCCATTATATCCTAAGCTGATAATGCTCAACGGAGATAATATGTAAATGAATGAGCTTGGATATCTTTCTTCAAGTGGATACGTCTACATGTGGTCGCTCTAACAGCAACTTTCTAGTTTGTTCGAACTATAGCGTCTTAATATATCTCCGTATAGATCACCAACTTAACCAAGAACACTTCTGGTTCCACTCTGAGATAAGAGCATTTGGAATGAATAGATTAATAAGGTATAGGTTACTAAATCTGTAATTGATTGAGAACTGATGACTGTATGCGTTCTGTGTGAACCGGTTGGGGCCAATAAGTGTTCGTGAGAAAGTAGCTATTGTGGCTTCTGATTGTGGCTAGAACCCATTGTTTCACGACTGGAAAGAAGCCTTTTGTAATTATCTGAGGGAAGGAAAACGTCTATAGAAGAGTCATTATTTTGGTTTGCTGTTACTGCTATGCAGCTAGCTTGGTAACTGTATTATATATAAGGCTTCATTATATATTAGCAGTGGGAAAAAAAGTATTCTTTGTTATTATATATAGCAGCCGGCCCTGTTACCTAGATAGTTACTAAATCTTGGAGGCTAATGAATCCATTTACGGATAGTTGCGCAGCCCGCGACGGGTCCTGACTTGAAGTTGCGTAAAATGTCACGCTCAAGGTCATTTTGGCAACCTGAGGTCAGATC
Organism: Fusarium guadeloupense; assembly: GCA_021655865.1. NCBI lineage: Eukaryota > Fungi > Ascomycota > Sordariomycetes > Hypocreales > Nectriaceae > Fusarium > Fusarium guadeloupense. The sequence continues at coordinate 124,425 of JAJJWM010000120.1, forward strand.
AGCAACACGCTCTTGTCACAGTAAATTTAAGCAAGCAATTATATTATAAATAATCTGTATACACGCGCTTCTTTCATGTAAGAATCTTTACAAATAAAAAGAGCACAGTGGGTATATCGAAGAGCAGAGCCAATATCAATTGCAGCGCCTTGAAGGAAATGTTATATAAACTTGGTGAGGTTCTGCTACAACAAACCAAATTCAGCGTCAAGCATGATTCGATAAAATTCTCAGAATGTTTCATCTGTTTATGACTTCATATTCATCCCGGTTGTGATTCGTGAAAAGTCAGCTGATTAATGCGACAACATTAATCAGTGCCATGTGTCGCGCCACCTCTCATCTCACGATAGCAGGGCCAGAAGTGCTTTCAAAAAGCCGCCGATGACGGATGGTTCGAGCGTATAGAACCGGATATAACTTCCAGGTCAAGAATAGACGTAAAAACAGCCCCATTGATTATATTACATCAAGGTGAGTCGCGAATCAGCAATCATGTTATGGCTGTTGTCTCGAGAAATCCACCGTCTCGGGTTGGCTGCGCGTAGGGTCTTGGCGTGCATGGAAAAAGACGAGAAGGTTTTTAAATCAGGGGAAATCCTAGTTTTTCTCATGTCAGACGCGAGTAATCACTCCACTGCGACGCTCCGACCGGATGCTGGAAGTGGATTTCTGCTATGTAAGATATTCAACAAAAACCTCATGCCCAGAGATTTGGGCTCCATCTTTCTACGTAAAAGAAACGTCTTTACGACTAAGGGAAACAGGTGAGTGGGGCTTGGAATCATCAGAGAAGTCAAAGCACCTGATTATGAGTTTGACAGCCTTCTGAGTGACTGTTTCTTACTCTGAAACTTTAAGGTAGCTAGCTTGGTCATCATTAAAGAAATCTCTTCTCATTGACCGATTCAAGTACCGTTTCGGAGCCGGCAGATTTTCTCAGACCGGCGTCCCGGAGGCTAAAAAAAAGTCAAAATCTCCACCGAAAAATTCGGCCGAGGCGGCGAGACCCACTCATCGGAGCTCCATCCCGACGGATCTCCCGGGGTGGCCGACATCCAATCGGCGTCTACCTACAGCTGAGTCAAGGCCTGGATGTTGGCACTTTTGGAGATAACGTCTTGGCTAGAGCTTCACATCTGATCTTTGTCAAGGGACCTTCCTATCTCAACAGGTCAATTTCCGCCTCGTCTACCCGTCTGTAACTTATCACGTAATAGCACAACAGCCATGGTTCCCATCTCGCATCCCCCATGGGGTTCTTGCAGATGAACAACGTGCTACCCTTCTATGACGGAGCACCAAATCTCGTAATGTTAATGCTTCCATTGGACAACTATAGATTTAAACAACTGTTTACCTGGGGTTTATGGAGTAATGGTGCCATTCTCCAACAGCTCTTTTTGTCTCTACCCCGTTCTTTCGCCCAGGTCTCCATCGTACCACCGGTCAGGTATGTATCATAGCTCCCGCCACTCTGCCTCCGATCGGAGCTCTTCGCCTGGGGTATCTAGCAAAAGGGTGATATATATGGAGAACCTCGGGCTGCTACCTCCCACTCACTTCTTTCGTCCCTCCTCTTGTCTTTCCACCTCCTCTCAACACCATCCCTTCACCTTTGGCCATTGTCCGAGAGGGTAGGCCTCGACACCCATACATCCGCCTCACCTGCATACCCTGACGGGGCGACTCAGCCAACATGGGCATCATGAACTTTTCCAAAAAGTCTGCCGAGACACCGGCCGCAGACGATTCAATTCGAGAATCAAGCACGTCCGATCATGACCATTCAAAGGATGCCGCCGACTTTCAAGAGGTGCCAGCTGGCAACGTTGAGAAGGGAAACATCTTTGAGCAGGGAGAGAAGAACTACCGAACCCTCGGCCGATGGGATACTATCCTGATCCTCTTCACAAATCAGCTCGGTCTCGGTATTTTGTCGCTTCCATCCACGATTATGACCTTGGGAATCGTCCCCGGAATCATCGCTATTATTGGCATTGGTGGCCTGTCTTGGTACTCTGCCTATGAGCTTCTCCAGTTCTACCGCAAGCACCCCAACGTTGTCAGTATCGTCGAAATGACCCGAGTTGTCGGAGGCGCATGGCTTGAGTCATTCGCCGGATTTGTCATGATGATTCAAGTCGTTTTCGTTGTTGCGTCTGCCGTCGTCACTCTCTCCGTCGCCCTGAACACCCTCAGCAACCATGCGACATGTACTGTCGTCTTCATTCTTGTGGCTTGCATAGCTTGCTACCTGCTTTCTCTGCCTCGAACTATGAAGTTTGTTTCAATGGCTGGAATTCCCAACGCAATCAGTGTTGTCGGTGCTTGTCTGATCGTGTTGGTCAGCTTGGCAGTCTCTGGCCCAGCCACCGCACCCGAAGGATGGCAGAAGGAGATCAAAATTGTTGGTAATCCGACCTTCCGTGATGGTCTAAACGCTTGTTTGAGAGTTGTTTTCTCATATGCCGGAACCTTCACTTTCCCATGTGAGTATATACCTGGAGGCGCGAGGACATCCAAAGTACCGCGACCACCATGCACCCCTTAATATAGTCATTACAGGACATTTACTGACGCCTTTGAAGCATACATGGCAGAAATGAAGAATCCACAGCGTGATTTCAAGTTCTCATTGGCTGTTCTCGAAATCGGAAGCACTTTATTTTATGTTGTCATGGCAGTCGTCCTATACTGCCTCAGCGGCGACCTTACAACATCCCCCGTCCTCAGTGCAGCGTCCTCTATTCCTGCGAAGGTTGCCTATGGAATTATCTTGCCAGCTGTTGTCGCTACAGCTATGTCAATCGGTCACACGGGCTGCAAATATCTCTATGTTTTTGCGATGCGCCAGTTGCGCTCCGCACACCAGGTTACCGACAACAGCATCAAATCTTGGGCCACCTGGATTATCTCCGTCACTGTTTTCTGGGTCATCATTTTCACCATCTCTAATGTTATCCCCATCTTCGATTCCATCCTCTCCATCACCGCCGCCACAACCATCCCTTGGTTCACATATGGTCTTGCTGCTATCTTCTGGCTGCATCTCAACAAGGGACTCTACTTCTCCAGCTGGCAAAAGATTTTGCTCACGATTGGAAACATTCTTATGATTTGCCTGACCCTATTCCTTAACGCTGGTGGACTATGGGCCTCAATTACAGAATTGTTGGATTTGTTCGCTCAGAGCGAGGATGGTATTGGAGGAGTGTTCTCTTGCGGAGATAACTCTATCTTCTAGTTTGATAGATATAGCACAAAAGTCTAATGTTAATTATTTACGTTTCCAACTGCCACTCTATCTGACTCATAGGGACAACTAATATCTAGCTTGATAATCTACTCATAAACTTTGTGATGATTTAGTATAAAGTTATCCTTGGGATATTGTAAATTCAGCATAATTTTAATAAACGTTGATGCAGATTAGTCGGACACTATCAAGCAATTTAAAATCTAGTCATAAGACTCACTTTATAAAGTTTAGACTTATTCGTGGTGACAATTATAGGCGCGGCTCTCACGGCCTATTGATATACGTATAGATCAAGGCCTCGACCCAACCTGAGCTTCTCAATCTATTGGCTCTAGATTAAAATAATCACCGTTAACTAGGCATGCTTAATGACCGGCAAGCTAGAACACTACCAAGTCAAGACGACGCCACACCTAGACTTAGCCTTGACATGACTGGCTAGACTGCTACGAGTCAGGTAGATCTTGAATCCTCAACCTTGGCTGTCATTAGCTAGCTTGACATGTGGTTACTTTGTATTCCGAGTGATCCGAGCATTCTAAATGCACATCTCAACTTACCGTTCATCTTTTGACCCATGGGGTTGGGTCTATTGAAAGACTAGTTCTGTCAAACACTCGACCTTGCAAACTCTGCCTGATATTAGTCGTCGGTTTACGAGGTAGCTAGCGAGGAGCTAGCCTTTTCAAGCCGTCTATCAACGGGTATATTAAGCCTGGATCGTAAGTCTCTTGTTTGGGGCGCTTATTCCGGTTCTAGGCGGCCTCTCGTGATGTAGATTTTATCAAGATATTGGAGCACTTCGGGCGTCCATCCCGGCATCTATCAACATCTTTAAGGTAAACTAATTGGATAAAGAAGCAAAGTGACTGAATGGAAGTTAGAAGTTCTTGAAAATGAAGTATTTAGCCTTAGGAGTGTTAGCCGACTACGTGATAATGTTCAACTTGGTTATCCTTTCACATCATTGGGTTTCTGGAAGTCAGTTCATCTGGGTAAATTCATTAGCGAGCTAGCTAAAAAGGTAAGGGGATCTGTTCTCAGTCTTGTGGCCATGTGTTTTATCGTAGTCCATTGTGTCGTGATAGATGGGGAGTCGGGGATTCAGGGCTTTTTTTCTGTCTCGAGGCCATGTCATTGCAATGTGACCTAGCGTGTTCTGTGCACGCTCTCCAAAAGTTCCATTTTCAACCTTGCCGCTCACCAATTTTGCTCTCATTCTTTTCGTTTCACCGTTTTCGTTTCAAAAGGTTCATTGTAAATGTCCTTAGATCCCAAGTTTCAAGACATGGGTCGTCTTGTATGGCAAACTTAGCCCGAATCATGTCAATAACCTTAGTTTCTGAGATCCTGCCGAAGATCCGGGATTTGTTGTTCAATTTCAGCAGACAACTATTGATTCTGATGACGATCCATCATGTGTTTAATGTGTTCAATGCTCACAAGAGCTTGCTTTCTGCCAAGAGACTCGCTGTCATGCCTGATGGCGGAACATAGGCCATCCGCGAACTGGGCGTAGGCATGGCCGATATGGAAGAAAACCATATAATCGTGGCCCTTCACAGCATTTTGAGTCGCCTCATTGGACCACCATTTGGCATCGCGTTCTGGGCCAGCAGGGATTCTAACCATGCGGCCCATGTACTGAGCAGACCAGCTTGTGGCTTGATATTGGTTGTTAAGTAGGATCTCAGCGTTACCCGGGGCTGTTCTGATGAAATCAGTAAAAAGTTGCTCGCCTGCCGCATACTTGGCTTTAGCGCTTTCCATTTCGTCCAGAAAAGCAAATGCCGATGGTGCATCATCGTCAACTAACTGCTCAAATCGATCGTCCAGCTCTTTCCAAACAACATGCGTGAGCTTGGGGCTGAATGTGAGAAGGTTGGCAACTTTGTTCAAGCGACAAGGACACGCTTGCGGCTCTCCCAGCCTGGTATAGTGAATGCGATCTCCGTGGTCTGGGAGCATGCTGATGAAAGTGGAAGTCTGTCAGGGTCAGCATACAACTGAACATTACCGCTGACGCCGTGATCTCTGAGCCATGCTATACGTCGATTCATTGCCTCGTTCCAGGCCCCCAACATGCCCGGTTCGATGAATGCAGTTGTTGAAGCGCCGTGGATCAACTCATGTGCCAGTGGGATTTGTCTCTCTCTCACATTGGTTGGGTCAGTATCGACCTTGAACTCGTGAGTTCAGACAGTACCAGACTTAAGACTGCTCCCAAATTGAGATGCTGGCCCTTCTTCGACACTGTCTAACAACCCATCAGGGCTTGGGTCTTGCATGAGTGCGTGAATACCAAGAGAGTTGAGTTGAGCAATTGGTTTGGGCATTGCAATGATGCGCTTGTGTCTAGCTGGACGGTGAAAGGACGGGTGGCTCAGTACTCTCAGATCAGGCATGCCGATCATAGCCTGGCATGTATATGAGAAACGGACATATTGCATATCTTCAGCATATGGTGTTGTAGTCCCATTCATCATGTATGGGAAGAGACGGGCGCGCTCTCCCACCGGAATCTTTCGATACTTCGCCTTGGCTCGAACCACAAGATCCCTGACCTCATCAGAGTCAAGCATGCTTTCCTCGACGCGGTAAGCGTAGCTGTGTCGATCGAGATCCTCATTGAACATCTCCTCAATCAGACGACAAGGGTGGATGAACCGAACGCATTGAAGATATTCATGAAATTTGAGCCAGTGCTCAAAGTAGACAAGAAAGATGCGTAGAGAAACTTAGAGAGATGGGTTACGGGCCCCAGGCACAAAGAGTTCAAGCATGCGGGTGGGATGTTCGTTGATGTCAACCCAGAGCTGGGCCGCAACCGATGGCGTTGAGTTTGTCGTCAGGGTGTGCCTCGGCGAAACGTATGAGCTTTTCATAAAGCTCAGATGGGTACATAATTTTGGACATGTACGGGGCGTAATACTCAAAGCCTTTGATCTGTTGGTCGTAGAGCATTTGTAGCTCGTGGTCCGAAAGACGAGGGCCACGGGCCAAGACCTCTGTAACTGCCCAGTCCCCGACAGGCTCCTAAGTAGCAGTATTAAAGTATCCTGTGCCATAGATGTTCCCAATGGCCTCAGCAAGGGCCTTATTGGTGTCTATCTTGAATTGGGTCTTATTCCCCGTAAATATGGTGCGAACACCCCTTCAGGGAGGCCCTTCTGGGCGCTGTGGGTCGTCAGTCATGGCAGCATGGATCTTTTCGTAGATTGATATGTCTTTGTATGTGGTAGTATAGAATCTATGAGTAAGTTCTGGTAGATAGCTTTGGGGTGGTTTGAGGAGGTTGTGTAGATGTGATGGGTTTGAATGAAAGCGAAGGGGAAAGGAGGGGACGGGGGGCACTCTGCTGCTTCTCTTGAAGAGTTGACTTGAATGTGCCATCGCATAGCCGCATCTGAAGATAATAAGAAAACAAAACGTGCGCATACTTGGGTGAACTCTGTAATATTGTTTGACTCACTTTTCACTTGATTTGAAGATGTTGTAGTGATGCTTTGCGCATCCCAGTTCTCATGCCCAGGAGTTTTGGAGGTGTAGGAGATGAAGAGATCAAGAATTCGCACATCAAATTCGATTTAGAATCAAGTTCAGAAAATCGCAACGGGGCACTTGATCCTAAAACAAAACTGAGCATAATGTTCAGACGGATATCTAACTTGATGACTCAACCTTGGTTCGATTCCCTGGAGCTCTACTATACTATATAGTAATAAGATAGATACATCCTTCAGAATAAGACCTCGATCTAGATGACTATAGTACATACATAGAGTCATAATACTTAAAATTAATATGTTAGTTGGGTACTAATGCCGGCATAAAGGATGTGAATTAAGTAGACTAAGGGGATTGTAACTGCGTCCAGATAGTAAACCAAAGGGGCGATGTGAGCTTTTTATTAATACGACTACACTTATAGCTACTAAACAAAGCAGGACACTTAAAGCTACGAATACCAGGTCCTTGGTAAGTAATTCTATCACAAGCCATGCAATCTCAGGTCTCCCAATTACCTTGTGTTAAAGTCCTTGGTTAAGTATATCAGGAGATTCGCTACAGAGTCACCCGACACTCTTCTCACAAAGCGAACTCTTTCCCACTTGATACTGTTATTAAACAGCTGGACCATATAAAACTTAAGCTATATGCACTCTAAATAGAGTACTTAATTGTATATAGCTTTAGACTGCCAGTCTCACGTTGAAGGCGCCTTCGTATGCAAGTTAACTCACAGTGAAGTTATCAAGACTCTCCCTTTCATATTAGATAAAATCAAAAAGTATTAAATTGCTCGTAACACCTTTCAACCACGGGCTGTTACTTACCATTCATAATCCGTACATGCTTTTTCTCATGTAGAGTTTCTCAAAATCTGAGATTAATTGACAGATCTATACGAAGCTCATGGTAGCTTAGTGGTCTGATTGTTACTACAAGCTGAGAATACTATCCATCAAACCCTACTTCTTCATTACAACCCGTTACCAAGCTCTATCCTTAGATGGCATCAATCATGTCATCATCCACAACACTACTAAACAACTCCAGCTCCCAACATAAATACCGAATGAAGATAGCTTCACGTAGCCCTGAAGCCACCACCACGATTCAAGGCTGAAAAGGTCTAGACTCACCGTCCGCCTTGAATCAATTTAGTCAGATGTCCTCCAAGCTTTGTCACAGGGGTTAGCCGCTGTCAACGGTAAAATTGGTGACAGTGCATGTGTTAGCTCCAGCCGGACTTGAAAGCTTAGTGTGGGCAGTTGTTTAAACCACTGAGCTTTGCTCACACGTGGCAATAGGGCTGTTTTGATGCTTTTAGTTGTCAGTACTGAATCAGCCCCATGCATGAGCTGGCTTTGTGTCTTTGTGTCAGCTGGTCTTGTGCTTTTGTGCTCATTGTTGTGACAAACCAACGGCTGAGTGATCTTAACAGATCAGGTTCTGCGGTATAGCAGCCCCAATTCGGATGCACCCTCATCAGATTTCAATTGATCGATCGACCCTGAAGTTCGATCGTATGATGTATTGCTTTGTTTGTTAAATTGATGACTGCATTGTCACTAGCTCGAGGTCATTTCGCTGGGCATAACTGTTGGTCGCCCTGGCTGTGGCCGAGTCTAGATCCAAATTTGGTAGTCTTCCCTAGGTGACCCTTGTTGATGTCTTCAGCAGCGTCGGCCACGCCGAGAGGTTCCAGATTTCTTTATTTCCGCCATTATATCATCTGAAATACTGGTAGGGCTGGTTTTGTTGTAAAGTGCCTGACGAAACGTTTGGAATAAAGTGCTATAGATAAAAGTATGCAGGTACTGACTCAGGTTCTTGAAGTCTGCGACACACCTGTCTCGACTACTGTCACAGTTTAGGCCTCTGATTGGCCATATTCAATATTCAATATGGGTACAAACAAGCAAACAGAAAACGCATGCTGCCATCTCCACTGACTAACCGCAAGAGAAGCATATCCGAAGCATACAAAAGTAATCATACAAATTCAGAGTTTCGCTTGGCCCTAAGCGACGTTAAATACAATCGAGCTCGTATGCGGCTATTCACTCTATCGAAAACCTCATATCATAAATGCTGAGGCTGAATAGATGCTGAGATAGGCCTGGTTAAGCGCGGCCTGCGGTTCTCATTCGAAGAATTTCGTATCCATAGAACGAGTGGCTTGTATAAACATCTGTCAGTACGAGTAAGCTGCGTTGCGCAATGATATCGTGCTGCTATGAGTCGCCTTCAATCTCGGATCAATATCGTTTTTTGGTTATGATCTGAACCAGCGGTCTGTGATTTCTCATGCTCTGACATGAACCCAGTTTAGTCCTGCAGATATTTACGTAAAGGCTCTGCAAATCCTGTTCTGAAATCGTATGTAGGTCTATTCCAAAGTGTCGACTCGACTCTTTGATCCTCTGAGTCGCAACGCTTTGATATCAGCTCTACTCCACCTTTTGCCCGTTCTCCCACGTGGTCATGACTCTGTAGACCCTGAATGGGTCATGATCTGCCGCCGTTTCGGTAGTCACTGCCAGAAACAGATAACGTCCTGGGGTCACGGGCAAGACTGACTTTTCATCCTTGACATAATGCCCTGTTTATGTCTGTGAAAGCGTGTAGGTGAAACATAGCTTGCCTTGGCGACTCTGTTGAAGGATGATCTGCTGCCAAGATTCTATACGATGGCTCGGTTGTGTCAAATCAGGATTGTCTGTGCTATAGCATGAGGACCGAGTCAGCCATTAAAGGATTGGTGGTCAATTAACGAGGTGAGCTATGAAACATGGAAGCTGACTGTCCAAGCACAACCATGGGCATGTTCTACTTGGGAAAGCACTCTAGTTACCGAGTGTTTTTCAACAAAGTTGGGTGTTTCATGTGGTAGTACGGTCCAAATTAAGGAATGTACAAGGTGTGTAGTAGATGAAGAGATAGTACAAGACTTGAATAGATTGGGGAAGTATCGCCATATGTAGAATCCCAAACTGATCAAGACAGAAAAAATATACGTAAATAGTTTCGTAAATATTTTATAGATAGTAGAATAATGACAATTCTAGTATAGAATAGTATAGAATATCTGTCTGAATTTTGTGAATATCATTCCTTATTGCTTGTTTGCCACTTACCCTAGATATCGCAACCAACATTTCCGGATTAAGAATACAACTGACAATCACCAACACGCTCAGACTGGTTTAGGTAATTTCCAGAGCCCATCATCCCTCTAAGTTCCAAGCCGCTGGACACTAAACGGTGGCTGGCTGCATTTTGGTGCTTGGTCAGGGGGGGGTTGAGCGGCCCTTTGCCCAATCTTTAGCTGTCTACGCAAACCAGTCATCCAAGCGTACCGCGTGGGGTAGATAACGGTTTTAATCGAGTTATATCGTTTAATTAATTTGGCTATATCATTTGCAGAAGGTGATCGGCCTCGACTGCGACGCTGACCGGCAGACTGTTGCCCCGTCCATTTAACCTTGCATTAATGTTACTGAATGAACCTTGGCAATATTGGAAGTAACCAACAAGTCGGAACGCCAGCAGCAAATCCGTATTCCTCAATGCATTGCATTGTCTGTTGGTTGGACGCCAACTCGAGTTAATTTGCATAGAGTTTGTTGATATTAATAGCCTTTGAATTATAACCCCGTATCATCAAGCACACTCTCCCAATTGCGCAAGCCACGACGCCCAGTTCAGATTCTACACGATCATCAACCGGCCCTTTTCCCTATCATCTCCCTCCTGGTCAAATCTCGGAATCTGGTACCCTGTGGCAGAGCCCCTGTCAACCACAGTCTCTTGCCGCAAGGTGCTCGGCCTCGCAGGATGCGGGAGGCTCCTTTAGTGCAAAAGGTACGCATTGATACTATTGCAACCCTGGCTTTCTTGTGGCTTGCGAGCAAATGTCCAAGCACCAAGCAGATACGATGATGGATGGGGGTTACAGATTGCCGTGCCGTGCCGTAACAGCCAAAGCCCTCCTTCAGCCGTGCGTATTCTGTATGCGTGAACCATTGTCGATCACTGCAGCCGCTGGCATCACAAGGCGGGTAAAGTGCCGGTTTCACGCAGCTCAGAATATGACAGCTCACATTCGTCCTGTGTGGGCTGCCAGGACGTTATGTTTGCTTGTTCTTGTTCTTGTTCTTTTTCTTTTCCTCTTTGCTTTTAGTGATTATCGCGAGAGTCACCAGAAGCAAAAGTCTGTGTCTGTAGGTTGTTGGTGGTGTAAAATCTTGGCGTCATTCCAGCCGAGAGAGCATGTCTCTGCTCCAGGCACATTGCGAGGCATGCAAGTCTCGGCTCCAAACGTGACGATGAATCACAATCTCAGAGAGTATCAGATATCATGGATGCGAAACTCTTGAAATGGCACCATTCGACGTCACCGAGGCGGTTTGCGGTGCCCTCGTAGAGCTCCCTTGCATGGAAAATGGCCTGAGAACCCTCTTCACCAGTAAGCAGGGAGAGACATTGTAGAATGCTACTTGTCGTATTCCGTGGCGAAAATCAAGGAATGAAAAGCGACCATTTACCTCTGTATCAATTAATTACCCCAAAGACCTGGAATGCGGCACATCCACCCTTGAGCTTCAAGACTTTTTGGACTGCCGTTTGCGATCCTGGGGAACAATAGATGCCTCTGAAGAACAGCATGCGAATACCCACTCCACCACGGGACTACCAAGCCTCCAAAGTAAAAATGGTGCGCAAAAGCCGGGACGCCGCCGTCTGTGGAACGGTCCCGGTTCTTTGGGTCCTTGGCGTAGGCGAGAAAGATGGGATGACAGCTGATGTATCAGGTTTTTTTTTTTTTTTTTTGCTCTCTTTACTTTTTATTGCCTTCATTTTGTTGGTCATTATATCAGAAGGTAGGCTATTCCAAGTAACAAACAGAAACAAAGTGATACAGATTAAGTTGCCGCTATGCAGACATGGGTGTCCCTTGAAGCGCGATGCAAGCTTGTCGAGATACCCTCTACAGCTCCAGCTCCAGTGGGAAATTGTGACCTATCTTTTGTGATTGCCTACAGATCGGACATCAGATCTCAAAATGCCCCAGATAAAACGATACTGTAGCATCATGTCGCAAGGGAACACGGAGCCACCCACCGCCACGCCGGTCAAGTCTTCCCGGCCCCTTTTCTTTTTTTTTTTTTCTTCTCGTTTACCAAGGCAGTGGAGATGACACTTGACTTCCTAGGAGCCTACGCGATGCTTAATCCGGAGTAGGTTCTTCCATCCAATGGTATTGGATGGAAGCAAGAGGAGAGAGGGGGGAGGCAAGCTTCGGGCTTATTTTTGGAGAGTTTGGATAGTCTAGACCTCGGTCCTGTTGCCCTTGCATACAAAAAGCTACTCCACGTGGCAGTTGGGTTTCGATTTGTCACAATGACAATTCTTCGATGTCTTTGTTGACGAGAACGAGGGTCGTGATATTCATGGATGTGTCTTGTTGAGGGAACCTTGGAATATAGAGAGAGAGCCTTACTGTGAGCCCGCCTCATTTTTGGTCGACAAATAGACATGGTAAATTGGCGTTTCTGGCTGGCATGTTCCCGGAATTTACCATCCACTCGAGAAATTGCCCATTCATGCAGACAAGGCAATGTTCTGCTCATGTGGTGGCTCTCAGCTCAGCCAAGTGGCCATGGAGTTTTTTTCCCTTGTCGATTGTCACATAATTCCGCACTTGGTTCCCCGTGTCGGAAATTCTCTGAGCGACATAGCAATTCCCGATAGCATAGCAAAAGCAAAGCAGGCCTAAAAATGACGATGAGAACCAGGGCAGGGGTCTGAGACATCAGCGCACCGTGAAAGCAGGGAGCGTCCAACCGAGAGACATCCACAATTCACAATTACGCAAGGGACAAAAGCTGTAATTGATACCTGGTAAATGAAAAAGCAACTGCATATGTTTCTTCTTGTTTGGCATTATACTACAATCTCTCCTAACGCACCATCCGTAATAGTTTTGGCGTCAGGAACGTCTGCACCCTAGCGCAGCAGACAATCTGCCATCTTTGTCTTGTGTTTGGCTGACAGCAACCCCAGGATCAGATGGATCAAACTCTAGCGGGATAGACTCGAGGTTCTAAACCGAAAAGGTTGTCCAATGAGACTGGGTAACAAAATGTCTCAATCGAAGGAGGAGGGGGAGCCACAATGACAACAACATGACCATCAAAGCCGAGCAGAGCAGAGATCCCGATAATTGGGGAGGGGGCGCCAGTGGCTTGGATACCTTATTACAGCTACAGTACAGGGTGCTTGTAATCTTTGCACGTCTCCATCTTAGATCCATGTAGATGCATAGAGGCCCATGGTAGCTGAAAAGCTGCAGTCGATCCATGGGCTCAGTTCGCGTGCGCAAATACCCCGATAAGGCTCGGTATACAGTAATTACATTACCCAGGCAAGAAAGAGACCGCGATTTCTTAGACTTGTGCTATTCAGCCAAGCTCCCGATCTGGACCCATCGATTCGTCACTCTAAGCGACGCCTCTGCTGCCATGGCCAAGCCCGTCCATCCCATCAAAGCAAGCCTCGGGGGGCGGGCGGGGCGGGAGTCTGTCCGTCGCTCGTGAAGCCTCGTTTCTGCTGTAACACATTTGGGTAAATTACATACGATAACAGTGTGCAGTGGTTTTTGAATCGGGGGTTGATCCTAGCTCATGCTCATCAAAGCTTAACTGTTCCCGTGAGAACTCAGCTCTTGCTTGGCTGTTGTGCCTTGTTACCCAGTGTATCCATCCAATTCTCTCTGTATGCGTAGGACGAAAAAGCACATCAAGAGTTCTACTGCCAATCTCTCTCTAGCGTCGTCTCGTCACTCACTTTTTCTTCCTTCGTCCGAGCGCGAGCTCTCGACCTTTGGGCTTGATTGTAATCGGTAGTACTGAGGAAATTTGTGATGTGTCCTCTGTCTCTTTCTCTTCCTCCCTTGTGCAATTGTGTTGCACGTTTGGTGGCAAGTTGAGAGGTCTACCACCACACATCACCACCACCTAATACGACATCACTCGCATTGTTTCTCGCTTGGAGATAAACACATGGAAATGGCAATCAAGTCAAGACATCAACTTATCCCAGGCGGGCAATACGCCCGTCCCGACTTGTTTCCCTCTCACCCAGTGCCAGCATCCGACACTGGTGAGAACAGACTTCAAGGGGCAACCCCTCCACTGCAACGTCAAAGCGCGATCTACTGCTTTAGCAGGGGTCCGCCCTGCCCTACTTGGTGGGTGATGTGATCGATGAAGCAGAGTGGGACCCTCTTGGATCTTGGGGCGCTAGTGTAACTGCGCTACTGGATCCAAGGCTCGACAACCCGGCAGATCCGTAGCGCGTTAGACGACGTCCCCATCCGTCAGAGAGGGCTTGAGCTTGGGCTTGGACACGCCCAGCTGGCTGGCTCTAGCTCTAGGCCGGGGCTAGTCTTGGTCCCGGGCTTCGGGGAGGGGGCTCGAGGGTAGGGTCTCCAGGCTAAGTCTCAACAGCAGCACAATGTCGCAGCAGCAGCGCATACCACCACCCACACCGCGGTCCGTACCTGAGAACGGGCTCTGGCATGCACATGGAGAGATAGGATATCCTGGGCTTGGGTCCTTCGGGGCTCGACCTCGAGCGCCATAAAGCCTGTTGCTCCCGCTTTTCATTTTCCTCTAAAGAGAGGCTGTCTCCGTCTACATCGAGCAAGTCTCCTCCCTCCCTCGTTTTAATAATGACCACGCAGCAACTCACCCTGGGTACTGCAGAGAGACTAGAAAGAGCCGACAAGGAATACTCTTTCATCGAAGCCCTCGCGCTTGGTCCCCGGGAATCATTTTCCTTGGTGTCTTCAGAAGCCCTTGGCCTCCCCTCGTCTCCCAGTAGCCCGTCTCTGCCTACTGCCGTTCCCATCTCTCAAGTCACGCCCGTCTCGCCGCCTGCTCGGCCCAAGACTCCTCCTCGTCAGCGTCTTATTCCAGTCTCTGCTCAGGTCTACGTCCCCCCGAGTACTCCCAAGAGCATCGTCGTGCCTCCCAGTACCACCCAGTCGGCTGCTCAGTCCGTCACCCAATCCACCACACAGTCTATCACAAAGTCGCATACAAGCCCGCCTGCCGTGGCTACACCCCCTCGATCTCTCACCACAAAGAAGAGTAGCGTCATGGCCAACTCCTCAAAGGCCCAGGCAGCATGCCTTGAGCTCTGCCACAAGACCACCGCCCTCGGCGACCGCATCTCGGTCCGCATGCTCGAGTATCTGACCATGGTGACCAAACAGCCTCACGGCCTGGATGTCCTGGCCCACGACTTCCTCGACACGTGCGAAATCCTCTTTTCCATCGAGGCAGGCCTCGGAGAGTGCATCCGCAACCAGCAGACCTTTCCCGGCGATGTCATCTCTGAGCTGAGCAAGAAGTTCCGCGTTACCCAGGCCGACTTCCAGCTTCTGGATCAGCTGCTGGGCAAGTTTCTAGAAAACGAGCGCAAAGGCGCCATGGGTCGCATGCGTCGTGGATGGGGTCGTATCTTTGGTGATAATGATATCGAGAAGATGATCAGTGCCCTCGGCCGTACGCGCGAGAGTCTTCGCATGAGCGCTCTCATGTTCCAATGGAGTCTCGGCAATGAGAAGATTGAGAACGAGCTGGGCATTGGCTACACTGGCCTCGCTGCCGCTCTCGATCGCATGGATTCTCGTGCTGGTGTTGCTCCCCGATCAAAGGTCTCTGATGCCGGCAATGGCTCACAATACCGACCCTCATCTGCGTCGCAACATCGCGGCGTTGAAGGCCATGGTATCGCTTTGTCTCTGGGCTCCCAGCCCCCATTACCTCCTCTCCCCTGGACTGAGAGGTCTTCGTCTATGCATCAAGACCCTCTAGGCGCTGCCCTCAATCACGACTCCCGCTCATTCAGCGGTAACCATCACAACACTGCCAGCTCCATCGCCTCCAACGAGCGATACCACTCAGGAACCACAGCAACATTCGATCGCATGAGCACCTTTGACGAGCACCACGAGACACGTTCACACCATACCGCCATTTCAGATAGCGAAGTCTCCCTCGAGGAACTATCTGGTCTTGACCTCAATGGTGGAACAAAGGTGGTCCGACTCAAGGCTGATCCCTTCAGCATGCCTCGATGGAACCCTAGAAACACTGTCGGCGCTGATGCCGCTAACCTCAAGTCGGCTCTAATCACCGCTGTTCGTGGTAAGAACCACAAGCTCATTGAGCAACTCTTGGATCGCGGTGTCTCTCCCAACACTGGTCCCGATCACCTTGCTCTCAAGGAGGCTGTCCTAAACAGCGACGCTGAAGCCGTCCGTCTTCTTCTTCTCTTCGGCGCCGACCCCAATGGCACTGACCGCGATGGTGTCACTCCCCTTTTCGCCGCCGTCGAGAAGTCATTCCTCGCCGGTGCAGTCCCTCTTCTCAAGTACGGCGCCGACCCTAGATTCACCCTCGGCCCCGATAACGAGACTGCCCTTGCAGCGGCTTGTATCGCCAACAAGGTCAACTTCGCCCACCTTCTCCTCATCTACGGTGGCGACCCCAACCAGCTCACTGCCACTGGAGAGACCCTCCTCAGCAGCGCCATCAACAAGAAGACACCCAAGAAGTTCATCGACCTCATCCTCGACTACGGTGCTGACCCCGACGGCAAGAGTCGCGAAGGAAAGACTGCCCTCTTTGAGGCTATTCAGAACTCGCGTGTCGATATCGTCAACAGTCTTCTCGACCATGGTGCAAACCCTAACCTGCCTGGTCCCAAGCACATGCTCTGGCCTTCTACCTACCAGACCGCATGCTTGCAGGTCCTCCTTTCCCATGGTGCCGACCCTAAGAAGGCTCCTGGTATCATGGAGCTTGCCGTTAGTGTCAACAACATCGAGTCAGTCAAAGTCCTGCTCAAGCATGGCGTGGACCCCAACCTAAAGAAGGACGGCGTCTACACCCCTCTCTGCACCTCCATTCGTGACAACCGACCCGACATCTTCAACCTCCTCTTGTCCAACAAGGCCGACCCCAACGTCCCCGCTAGCGAGTACCCGGCCTTCAAGTGCATCACGCATAACCGTCTCCAGTTCCTCCCCGCGCTGGTCGAGGCTGGTGCCAACCTCAGCTCCCCCAAGGGCATTGTCGAGACAGCTGTCAGCGTTAACAACGCCGAGGCCTTGACATGGCTTCTTGACCAGGGAATGAGCCCCAATGACAAGAACCCCAAGGGTCACTCACCTTTGACAACAGCCATTCGAGAGAACAGAGTTGAGATGGTTGATGTTCTACTCAGCCGCGGCGCAGACCCCAACGTCCGCGGTCAGGACTGGCCAGTATGCATGGCTGTCCGCAACCCCCCGGTGCTCAAGCGCATCCTCTCTGTGCTCGCTGAGCCCCGTGCTTTCAAGGGAGTCATGGAGATGGCAGTCGTCGCCAACCAGCTTGAGTCAGTCAAGCTCCTCCTCGCTGCCGGCGTCTCAGTCGAGGACAAGAACGGTGGTGTCTTCTCACCCCTCACATCCGCCATTCGCGAGGACCGCAAGGATATCGTCTGGTACCTCATCAACGAGGGTGGTGCCGATATCAACGCCCCCGGCGAGCATCTCCCCGTCGTCAAGGCTCTCCGACGATACCGCGGCGACCCCGAGATCCTCGAGTTCCTCCTCGAGCACGGCGCCGATCCCAACAAGGTGTACCGTGGCTGGAACGGTGTCATGCAGGCCGTTGAGAACGGCGATGAGCAGATTCTCCGCCTGCTCGGTGAAAAGTCCGGCTTTGACCTCAATGTCAAGGATGAGCTCGACCGCAGTGTGACTGAGATTGCTGCCTCAAGAGGCTGGAGCGAGGCCGTCGACATCCTCCAGGAATACGCTATACGATCCGAATAGGTCTACTAGACTAGACTAGACATTGTAAGATGATGAACGCTTTGGGTAACTATGTTCTTTGGTCGAGGATGGGAATATCTGGAGTCTATGAGATTGCTTTTCCGGTTATGGGGAATGGTTGCTCAGGGTCAGGCCTTGGTTTTTATTATATCCTCTGTTTAGGCACAGACATTTTCTTTTATTGTTCATATCCCTCTGTTGGTGTGGTATAGTACCACCACTGTATTTGCTTAGTCTGCAGACAATTCTTCTATGTCAATCTATTTATCGGTCATAATACAGATCAACTTACACATAATTCGCCGCTTGATTCTATCTTCTACATAAGGTGACCAGAATTCCATGTGTAGTTTGTCTCCAATGTTGCTCAAGTGTTCAACAAGTCTAAGCACCATGCCTGCTTTATAAATTGATACATAGTTATAACACCCTGAATGGAATTATCAGTTATCTCTATAAAGTCTAGTAATGAATCTATACCATTCTTTGATAAGTTTACCTGAGGCTATTATACAATCAGGTAATGCTTAGGGCTTTCTTAGGATATCTACCTACCATCTTTCTTAAGTTTAGAAGATTTATTAGAATCAGCCAATATGTAAGCCCTTGCTGTTTCTTAACATTTCCAAGTCTATATCTTGTCCTGCCTATCTCAGAGTGACACTCTTGGCTTTCAATTCATGTGAATTTACCAAGTTCGGAATATGCTTGTAGAGGCCAAAACAAGCCAAAAGTGCGGCGAATGGCAGACAACTGTTTACAGGGAAATTGCCTATGCCAATTCGAGGCAGATCCCCTAGCTCCAATAAGAAACGCAATGCTGTCAGCAGGTGACCTGCTGAGACGTAGCTCTTGTGCCTCATTGCTAAGCATATAGCCCAGGTCATGGGCAAGCCTGTTTCATGCCAAAGTTCGGGTCTACCGTAAACAGAGACCCTTGAGCCAATATTCTGGATACGACCAAGAATGATTACTGAGATTTTCAACTCAGTGCCGGTAATCTTGGGATCCGATTTCTATTCGAAGGCGGATCCAAATTCCCACGGATCCGGACAATATATTGCATCTGCTTCTTCTCTAGATGGCGGCTTGGATCGAGCCTGCCCAGGAGAGTTTGAACCTCAAGATGACATATCCTGGTAGTCCTTCCAGCCATATCCAGCACCTCCGAGCATCAAAAGACCCAGAAGGCCTCCCGTCAGACGTTGAGATTCGTTTTGGGACGCTCTCAGATACTCGTCCATAAACTCCCGACAAACGAGCCCAACAGACTTCTCTGGAGCTATAATCAGGCACGAGGTTGAGATTTATAATGCCTAAAAAGCCGTAGAAATAATCCTCGGAATTAGTGACATGTGCTTTTGGCAAGGGCCACCAAGTGTTAGGTTTGAAGATAGGGAGAGCGTCAGATATGTTGTCGCCAAGCTCTATCATGAATTGGGTGCCTACAACATGACCCACATGTTGACGGGCTTTGAAGATATGTAACAATTGATTTCGAAGAAGTGGATATGCAAAAAACAGCTTGGGGATTTGTCTTTATTTTAAGAAGCCGTAGGAGACATTGAGACGTAGGACCGAAATCACTTGTGTCTAATATACAAAAGACTTCAAGGCCTCTAGTGACACCGATCGAGCTCCGCAAACAAAACGAGGACTTTTTGCGAGAATTATCTCTTGTTGTATCCAGACAAGGTTCCAATACGGTAGGTCGAAAATGGTTGGAAGGGGCCCTCATGAGACCTGCCCACAGCCTCTTTGAAGTGATAGAGCCACAGATACTTTCAAGCCATGTTATCTCGCTTGCTTTCACAGTAGAAGACAGAGCATTGCTGAAAATGCTCATTTTTGACAGTAATTCTAAACCTGTAAGCCAACAAGACTAGGAAGAAGCCAAAGAGATGGAAATTTGAGACAGAATTGGCATCGAGTTTAGTTTTCATAGCGCGAACCCGGTCGTACCAACGCGCAAGATCGGTCATGACGTTGACCAAAGGCAACGAACATATTCTAAATATAGGATCCAATGTATTTGGTGTCTGGAGCATCCCAACTATCGCCTTGGTGGTATCCTGAAGGGTGTTGGCAAACACATAAGCCTCAGCATCATCAACTATGCTGGAGGCTACGGACGTTGCGTCAAGAAGGGGAGCAGACTCATTGGCAAGTTCTTGATTTATTATGATTCTATTGAGCTTGTTTGCATGGCCCTGTAGCTTCTGAGTACAGTCAGGGAGCTCATCAAAGAACTTACGATCCACATCGTTGACATAGTGAATACGACGCTCGTAAGCCACAATCTCGATGCCGTCCATGGCTGCATGGACTGGATCGCTGGGCAATCCTACCCAGCAGAGGACAATATCAGCTCGAGAGTAGGTGTCTCTCATGAGCGGAACTTAGTGGCTCTTCTCAAGGATATCGTTCTGGTTGATGCAGATAGCATCTGCCCACAGTCTCTTGTTAGATGTGTTGGCAAGATTCTGGGAAGCATATCTCAAAGCCGAGGCAAGGTTTGTAGTCACCTGAATTTTATAACCATTGACGAAGATGGCCTCTGTGGCATTAGGGTCAGATTTAGGGAAAAGATTTATTAGATATTTCACACCAAACATGTGATAGTGCATTGAATGCCAGTCTCTCTTGGAGATGTGCCACTTCAAGATGGCAAACAATCTCTGGCGTGGTAGAGAGGACTTTAAACAGCCTGACCTCATTCGCGATACCTTCAGGCTTGCATAAATGAAAGACCGATTGCTTAAAAACATGGTGTTGATGAGTATCTTGGATTTCAAAGTTTGTTTAATAGGGGGTTAGGGCACTACTGAACTGGCCAAATCGTGGGCTTGACAGACCAAAGAATGGAGAAGAGATAAGGATCAAGATTAGATAGTCATATTTTCGATTAGATATATATCCCATATTCTTACAAGCGAATGACTGAATGCCACACATCTAGGCAGACATAAGGCTGCTGGGCTGACTATGCGATTCGGGGTCATTGACCAATGAAACTAGCTTACGACCAGGCCAAAAGAGGTCGCTACTGCTTGCCAATTGTGAGATATGACAGTCAATCTAATTGATGCAGAATGTTGGGCGTGATGTTGATTGAGCGATAGATGGTAGATCAGGTTATTTCCTCTCCATAAAAGCGGCTATTCTTTCTCAAACAAGAAGGTTTCCGCGATCCTGCGCCAATTGTCTCCATTTTCGTCCCAAAGCTTACTGCAGTGACTACAGCATTCAAATATAAGCCGCTGTAATTCTACAAGTCTCAAACCCTTTCTCAAAGATACGACATCCTCCTCATCAGACCACAATTTGTCCCATTCTTTCAGCATTCAACATGACACCAGCTCCCGTTGAACTGACTGCCCCAAACGGGGTCAAGTGGACACAACCTACCGGCTTATTCATCAATAACGAGTTCGTAGCCTCATCAAGCGGCAAGACTCTGACATCTATTGACCCAGCGTATGTTCCCACTGCCCCTAACATCCCTGCACCACCCAGTAACAATAAATCAAGCACCGAAGAGGAGATCGCTTCAGTGCAGGTCGCCGATGCCGATGACATCGACAAGGCCGTCAAAGCAGCCAAAGCCGCGCTGCGTCACGACTCATGGAAGAATCTCCCCGCTTCAGACCGCGGACAGCTCATGGCCCGTCTAGCTGACCTGATCGAGGCCAAGAAGGAGCTCTTTGCTACCATTGACGCCTGGGACAACGGCAAGACGTATATCGAAACTCTGGAGAACGACCTTGTCGAAGCTGTTGGAGTTATTCGCTATTACTCTGGCTGGGCAGACAAGACATTCGGCCAAACCATCAACACAACGCCCCAGAAATTTGCTTACACAATTCGGCAACCTGTTGGAGTTGTTGCACAAATAATTCCTTGGAACTATCCCCTGTCAATGGCTACCTGGAAACTCGGTCCTGCACTCGCTTGCGGAAACACAGTCATCATCAAAGCCGCCGAACAGACCCCATTGAGTCTCCTCGTTCTAGGAGAGCTTATAAAGGAGGCTGGCTTCCCGCCAGGCGTGGTCAACATCGTCAATGGACTTGGCAAGGACACAGGAGCTGCCTTGGTGCAACATCCACTAGTGGACAAGATCGCCTTTACAGGCTCCACAGCCACGGCGGCCAGCATCATGGGTGTCGCCGCCAAGACGCTCAAGAATATCACCCTCGAGACTGGCGGCAAGTCTCCGTTACTAGTATTTGACGATGCAGAGCTGGATCAAGCAGTCAAATGGTCGCATTTTGGTATCATGTCCAACCAGGGTCAGATTTGCACAGCAACGTCACGAATTTTGGTGCAAGAGACCATTTATGAAGAGTTCATTGACAAGTTCATAAATACTCTCAACACAGTTAGCAAGGTTGGAAACCAATGGGACAAGGGAACCTATCAGGGACCCCAGGTATCAAAGGTTCAATACGAGAGAATCCTGGAATACATAGACATTGGTAAGAAAGAGGGAGCCACAGTGGCAGCTGGCGGCCATCCCCTCAAGGTTGGAGACTCTGACAAGGGTTTCTATATATCGCCTACCGTTTTTACAGACGTCAAGCCTTCCATGCGAGTGTATCGCGAAGAGATCTTTGGTCCCGTGGTCGTCATTTCTACCTTCAAGACCGAGGAGGACGCCATTGAGCTTGCGAACGATACCACGTACGGGCTAGGTGCAGCAGCCTTTACAACAAATCTGGAAAAGGCTCACCGAGTTGCAGCTGCGATTGAGGCAGGCATGGTTTGGATCAACAGCAGTCAGGACTGTGATCCCCGCGTGCCCTTCGGAGGTGTCAAGCAGAGTGGCATAGGCAGGGAACTCGGTGAGGCGGGCTTGGAAGCTTATACGCAGATTAAGTCGGTTCATATCAACATGGGAAACAGGCTGTAGATAGATGAATATACATCACGGTATTGACGGAGCCATCCAGCTGTTGCATAAGAATCCACTTGATATATCAAAGAGTAAAAGTCAATACATGCAACAGATAATGAATCACTAAGTTATTGTATTGTGTCTTATAATAAACAGTGTAGTGTAATATAACTATACTATACGTATATCTTAGGACCAATCTACAGTTGTATTTATCTTTTATTTTCTAAAGCAAGTAATACCTTTGTAACATTTTGTAACGTTATATTGAAACTATGGTATAAGTTTGAGAACCTTAGGTAAGTTGCGTCTCTATCCTTTTGTGTTAACTTAGTATAAAGTACTATAATACCATCACTTTCTCACTCTTACAGTTGTCTCGCAAGAATACAAAACATTATACTTGAACACAAGATGCCAGTGCACCCATATTAACATATTTTCTACCAACGACGTAACTGTATTGTGCATAGGGAATATATTATGTATGTTGCGGAAGAAGTATTCTTGTATTGTGTATACAGCCAGATTGTTTTTGATGAGCATGGGCCCGTCAACTTAGTTGTCCACCATTCGCCGTCCGTTTCGGCCGTCCGTATTCTCTTGTCAAGCTGTTCTCTCGTGTTATTGAAACAGGATTGTCTTATTTACGGAAATTATTTTCGCAGTCACGGAGGGCCGTGTCTCTGCCTTCTGGACCGCAAGAGTAAAAGCGCTCAGAAACCCCTCCCAGGAAGATTTGCTTGTCGACCTTGTCAACAGCCTCAGCCAAGGCAATCCATGTTGAAGGTTTGGGCGATGCCTGCTACCGATTTGCCGCTACAGATGCTGTCTGCATTGTGGTACATATTGTACGTTGATACCTTCAATGCCGTTGTGTCCATGAATTAGATAGCCGTAATTTATTGTCATTGTACGAAACTTACTTTTGCCACTGCAGAAACTTGAACTTAGTTAGGATAGCCGTAAACATCTTCCAGCTATCTTTTTTCTTACAGAGAGAGGGCCTACGGCCCAAAGGGTCTTGTCTGGCAACACGCTCCTTTGTGCAGCGAAAAAGAGAACGGTGAGAAGTTGGCTAGGCCTCGACGACGTCTCCAAATCTGAGGTCGCGTTCACGTCTGACCATCTGTTCAGAGTATTAGTAAGTTTTCCATACACCATCATAGTCTTATCGTATGTAAAGAAGCACAGTTCATGTCAGAGGAAGTATTGAGTTCTGTTGCCCTTTGCGCGTAGTTCCCAGCATGATGGGAGAACAACCCCATCACTGAGGCATTTACGGGATAGAGCGAACATAACTTCCGGGCAAAAGCTTCTGCAGTCCTTGATTTCAAGTTTGGGGCGGGTATAAACGAATTCGAAAGGGTCTTCATCATCCGTAGCGTGGAAGGGGTTGACAGCTCGTCCCCGTAGCTTTTCTCGCGAGCAAAGGTTCGTAAGCGTCATCTTTGAGTCGAGACGACTTCAGCTTATTGCTAGCAGATGATTAAAAAAGGTTGGCCCCGTCAGTGAGATTTGCTCGTGTTAAATGAAATACTTCTTGCGCGTCGCGTGGTGAAGGTTCGCGCTTGAATTCGCACAGGATAGAATTGAGGTGTTGTTTGCCATTGCTGTTGTGATTGCAGGGAGATTACTGAGCGTGCTCAGGGAGGGATAACAGCGAAGCTGACAGGGAGGCGCTAAAATCCAATACCTTCCAGCGCTCATGTACTGTATCTCATGTCACAAGTACTGCCTGGCAGCTGGCAGGACTACATCGGTAAAGGATTTGTAAACTTGGACAAGTAGAATATAAACCTTTATTAATATAAAAAGAATAAGAAAATATTACACTTGAGCTTAAATGATATTCCCAACTTCTCAAAATGCTTATGCCTATGTCTTGTTACTTCTATTTAAGACTTCTACTAAGTCTTGTAAGAAGCACTGGCAGTCTTACAGCAAACAAAAATTCCCGACAAGAAAAAGAGAATTTTGACTTTTGTATACAATGGCTATCCATCTATTTAAAGACTGGACTTCGTCCTGTTTTCTGCTTCTTCAGCCACAGCCCTCGGAATCTCAACGTCAAGACCCGATTCAGTTGGCTTCCATCCCAACACTTCAGTCGCTCGACGCGGCTTGCTTCTGGCATTGCTGCCGAAAAAGACGGACCCTGCAGGAAGTGCAGTGTCAACTTCTGGTTTATACAGCTCCTCTACCTCGAGTGTATCAATCAAGCCTTGATCTTTGGCAGTCTGAGCAATCCTGTCTGAAATGTCGGCCCATGTCTGAGACGAGTTAGCCATTGTTATGCTTATTCACAAAAGAAACACTTACAAACTCGCCAACTCCAGGTAAGTAGATACCATCTTCTCCCCACAGCTTCTCATCACCACTCCTCTCTACACCAGCCTCAGCCAGTCGTGTAAACAACCTCGCAAGGTCAGCGACATGAACATTCGTCCATCTCGCCAAGCCCCGTCCCGCTCTCACTGCATGGCCTTTCTCAATCGCCACTTTCGAGAGTGCGGGGATCTGCACGCTGCGCTGCTTGACAGGTCCTTGACCCTTTCCGTAGATAATGGGAGGGAGCACAAGCGCAGTCTTGACAGATGGCGTTTCTTTAGCTGCTTTGAGGATGTAATTGTCAATTACTCGTGATTCTGTGTCACGGATGAGGTCTTGGATAGATGCGACACCATCAAGGTCATCCCAGACTTCATCAGACGGTTCTCCGGGCTTGAAGGATGGAGAGGCTAGTTCTCGCGCGCCCAACAGACTGGCACCAGAAATTTGGATCAAATAACTCGTTGACTGCCGCTTTTGCAAGCCGCGATGAATAGCTTGCAGAGAACCGATATGCTTGTTCGACGCAACATCTGCGACCAGTCAGTACAACACAACACCAAGAATATTGGATGACACGTACTCAGTACCACAGATGCTTGTGAAGCCTCCTGTTCCACGAGCTTGCTATCGTCCAAGTCGCCAAGAACTATCCTGACTTTGGGATAAGCTTGTGAGATGGTAGCAGCGGCATCTTCACCACGGACGAGTGCGGCGATGGTGTACTCGGGGTGGGTTTGTGCCAGCTCATGGAGGAGTTGGCCGCCGACGTAACCCGATGCACCGGTTCTAGATGAGATGAGTACAAGGGTATGCAAAAGAGCGCAGTATGGTCTTACAGGAAAATTGAAGTCATGCTGTGGTATGGCTATGTGTAGCAGGTAAATTGAGAGTGTTGGTTTTAGGCGTATACTTTTAGTCTTGGTGGTCACTGAAGCTACTCCTAAGGCTCAAGATTCGAGTTATTTATGTCCTCTTCTCGCAGGTCATTATTAAGCTATCCCAGAAATTACGACACTGCGGGGATAATGGCGCTATTTGCACTCAATCTTGTTTTATTTACAGGTGTCCAGAGAGTATTTAGTAATACTGAAAGAAGAGACATTTTTAGCCGTCGCGGAAACATGCCATTTTAGGTCTCGCTGTAGGCGGGGAACATGACCCGACGGTTGCCGCTGTCATGTCGCATCTCTATCGCTATGAAGAGCAAAGGATGCATTAGTGGTAATCAATGGTTGAATGGAAGGGGCGTTATCGCGGCATTCATAGTTGAAGTAAATGTCTCGCAAGTTCACAGCCAGTGAAGTATTGTAGCAACCCTTTGCCCTCCTCTTCTCAGCATAACAGAGCACCTTAACATGTGCTACTGACCACGCGACTCTAGCTCTAATGCAATGGGGGTTCAGCTTCTTGTAGTCTCTTTCAGGGAAGGCATACATCGGCGATATTAACCCATAAGATATTCTGTATTAATCATTGGCCAGACAAGTATTCCTTAGCTCAAAGTCAACTCCCAGTGCCATCTCCGCCACAGCGGGCTCTCCGATAAGAGGGGTCCCACCACCCGCGGAATCTTGCCTCTTCTCATCTCCCATTCTCATACAGAAGACCATATGCTGCACCCTCGGAGACCTTCTCTCTTTCGTTCGAGAAGCACAAAGACAGTTGCTATCCTCTCTTTTGGTTTCTCTTCTCCACCTTCCTTTCTCAAATGCCCAGACAAAACGGAAACAAGGTTGAGAGGACGCGGACCTTTACCGGATGTCGGACATGTCGAAGCCGGCACGCAAAGTGCGACGAAGCGCAGCCGGAATGCGGTACCTGTCAACGGCTCGGTCTCACGTGCGGTGGCTACGGAGCCCGGTTGTTTTGGATCACCGATGATGGTATACGGCCGGAGCTTCAGCAGAGTCATCGGGGGTCCGAGTATCGGTATCCACTCTTCTCCGGTTAGCACCCCGGTTCAGGATATGCTTAGACGGAAGCTGACTATTGTAGAGCATGAACGTCGGGTAATGAGTGATGAGTTATCAGAAAGCCTTGGAAGACGCACTGCCATGGCGCTCTTGGCTGATATTGATGCTGCGTGTGAGAAATTGGGTACTGGAGATGTATCTTCAGCCATGATGAAAGGCCCTTTTGGCGTCTTTCAGTCCGTTGAAGAGCCAACGTCATCAACCATCGATGTATTGACGGATTCTCCAGATACGGGAACAGACAATACATCCATCAGCATGTATCCCGAAACCGAAGGCTTCGTCGAAGAGATTCAACGCTCAGACTGGCCAGATCAACTCCCTGGAGATAGCCTGGATCTTTTTACAGGCTCATTAGATCCAAGTTTTACTCTCGACATTGGAGATGTTTCTATGCAGGATTCATCAACAACAAACTTCTTCATCGATGACTCAGCAGGAGCTGAAGGCCTGGCACTCTTCAGTCCAGGTTTCATATCCCAAGTCATGGCCAACGACCCAAGCGCCACGGGAGAAGAGAACATAGACCCAGCGCTCCACCTCCCCGTGAACGAGGTAGTCCCAAGAGGCGTACCCCTAGGCAACGGAAGCCATTTCGGTCTCCCAGAAGAAGCAGAGTCACTACTTCGCTACTACAGACAAAACATGGCCGGGCATCGGTCAGCAATGCAAGCAAAGCGCAAGTCCCCATGGGAAATGATCTTTTTGCCTTGTGCGCTCGAGACATTTGCCGAGTTGGCTCTCTGGAACGAGGCTTCTCATACTCGCTCAGCGTTGTTCTACACCCTCCTTGCACACAGCGCCCTTCAACTCCATTTATCTCAGACGCCAAACACACTACCTTCTGGTTGGAAAGAAATTGGTCTGAGAAATCACGAGAGAGCCCAGAATCACTTGCGACAGGCTCTGCAGGATGAGATGTTTGGTCCTAGACAGGCGAGCTACAAGGAGCTTTTGATGGCTATTCTTGCCATGGCCATGACTTCGGTTCGTCTTTATCTTGATATCTTACTATGCAGAACTAACACGCAAGCCAGTTACATAACGGAGCCCGAGCTTTTCGCATCTTCCTCCTCGATGCCGAACGGCTCATCCGCCTTCGCGGGCTCGCTAACCAGAACCCTTTCAAGACTCGTATGTTGCATCATATGTACACACATCTCCGTGTTATCGCAGAGAGCATGTCTCTATGCAGCGAGTCACTCCCTGAAAGCACTACCGAAGTTCAAGACCGCGATCTGAGCCACGGCCGAACATTCCGTATCACTGAAGAGGCTTTAAACATTGGGCTCGACCCTGCGCAGGAGAAGACGGACGAAATGGGCTATAACGATATCCATCTCGAAGTTCAAGGCCGCTGGAACCAGACGCTTTACCCCGTCATTTACGGCATTCCAGAGTCTCTAATGACGCTTCTGTCTCAGACCGTTTCTCTATCCAACGAAAAGAACCGGTTGGAGACTGTTGCGCGTTGCAATCCTGGGGTATCAGACGCTCTATCAAAACACACAAAGACGCTCGAGAATAGGATCTGGGCTTGGACATCAACGCTTGAACCCGTTGGACCTGCCAAGATGCCGTCAGGAGCCGACCAAGATCTTCTTACACACCCCCAAGTGCGCTCAATGACACTAGCCATACACCAAGCACTCATCATCTACTTTTACAGAAGGGTCTATGACATGAACGCCATGATCTTGCAGGACCTAGTGAAAAAGACATTAGAATTTCTCGAGCCTTGCTTGAGCGAGTTGATTGACGATCAAGACTTTGCTACTAGTTTGGCATGGCCTGCTTTTGTTGCTGCTTGTGAGGCTGTTTCTCCGGATTTACAAGAGAGGGCGCTCAAGTGTTTAGGCATCACGGATGATAAGGGTGTTTACTTTACACCTAAGCCGGCCAAGGTTATTGTGCCACTGATATGGGACAAGCGGAAGCAGTCGGGAGATTGGACAACAAGCTGGCAGAGTCTTGTCATGGATAGTTTGTCATAGACTTGAGCAATGATAAATTGTTAATTTCATATAGTCTAATGGCGTTTCGGGGGGTCACTGTTTCACGCGCGTGTTGTTTAAAGCAAGAGCCGACATTGAGCATGTGCTTGGTATAGTGGATGGCATTTTACGCGTACCTATATGCAATACCGAGCAGGGCTCAGCATCCTCTACACCGTAATGCCACGTCAGATGAGTGATTTGATCAAACAAACAAGTCAATTCTTTATTCTATTGTACTAGAACGATCCTATACTCCATACTTTTAAGCCAAGACCCTGCCATAGCAACCTATGCCAACTTCACACCCGCATCCTTCAGCAGCTTAGCCAGCTCATCCCGCTCCTCGCCCTCAAGAAGAGCAAAAGGCTTTCGAAGACCTCCTGTCTTCCAACCCTGCAACTCCATACCCGTCTTAATTCCAGCTCCGTAGTGATGAGCTTCGAGGAACTTGCAGACAGGAAACATCTTGGACCACAGCTCACGACCCTTCTTAAGATCGCCATCAACGGCAACAGCATTCCAAAGCTGCACAGAAAGCTCGGGAAGAACATTTGTCGTTCCCCAGACTGAACCCTTGGCACCAGCAGCAAGACCGTAAAAGGTCAAGGTATCCCAGCCATTGAGGGCGGTGATGGAGTTGTGGTGATGGAAGAGCAGATCTGTAAGTGCTGGGGCATTTCCAGACGTGTCCTTGAGGTACTTGACGCCCACATCAGAAAGGCTAGCCAGCTCAGCAGGGGAGAGATTAACACCACTAGCGCTGGGGATGTTGTAGTACATGATAGGAAGCCCGCTAGCCTTGTGAATTTCCTCAAACATAGCCCTAAGCTGGCTAAGACTAGGAGCGTCATAGAAGGGTGGCACAATCATAGTAGCCGCAGCACCAACATCTGCTGCATGCTTGGCGAGGTCAACTACACCAGCAGTGGTAAGATCACCGATGCCAGCAACGACAGGTACGCGACCAGCAGCTGACTTTATGCATTGGTCGAGAACGTCCTTGCGCTCTTGGACGGTAAGGGCAGTGAATTCGCCGGTGCTGCCGCCTGGGACTAGACCGTGGACGCCGGCGTTGATTTGACGTTGGATGTGGGTGTCAAGGGCTTCGAGGTCGACGGACCCGTCGGCTTTGAATGGGGTGATGAGGGCGACGAGAATTCCTGTGAGTTCTTGAGGAGCCATTTTGATGTGCTGAGTGGTATAAGACAATATGTGTTGGTTTTTGACTGTGTTGTCTAGATATTGCTTGGATGATGATGAGAGTAAACTGTTCACTTCCAACAACAATTGTTATTTCTAGTTGTCTATTATATGCATATTGATCATCTCGAGTCTTTACGAATCCGATTACCCCACGTTGTCTCATTGTAAGCCTAGAGTCTATCCTCTTTAAAATAGGCAAGTCTCCACGACGAGGGCGGCATGGCTTGCCATGCGGTAATTCGCGGGGCTCTAGTGCCACTTGACGCAATGTTTATCAATGTGTAAGCTAGCAAGAATTAGGCGGCTTGCATGTTCCAGAATCATCAAATCATCTCACATGTAGAGTACGCACACAGACTTGCCACCACCCGAGCATTAGCTTTCCTTTGACTTGAGAACACTGGTAGATCGATGGCAGATAAATCAGCTGATATGGTTATTCTAGAAGAGGCCCAAGGTGTTCCTGGTGATAAAAAAGGTTTGCTAAATACGAGCGTTCTTGAAATGGACTCTTCTCTGAGGATTCTTCGGTTAGAGTCTTTAGAAATAATATGTGAAGTCTTTTGATCACTCTAAACTACGGCGATGATTCTAGGTTCTGGGCACAGCCAGAAGTTGGAATTTATAGCCCCGAGGAAACCAAGATACTGCTTGGTTCGGCAGATTGACCACTTATCATGTATTGTGATGGCCAGTATCGCCGTTATGTAGTAATTATCACGGTCATGGCTTTTTCTAACCATATGTCTAGAAATCGCACATCGGATAAGTATTACCTTAAAAGGTGCATAGCATTCACATTAACCAGAAACTGTAGTTAAAAATGTGTATATAAATTCACAATAATAATGCTATACAATGCCAATCTTTAGCTCTGTGGACAGACAAAACAAGGCACCCCAATATGTACAACGCTGTCAACTTTTACAACTTAGCAAGAATACCATCAGAGTTGAGGTACGCCAGATGACTTCTCGAAATATCTTTGATAGTGCGGCACCTAAATAACATCAATTAGTAAGGAGCTTCGGTGAGATCGAAAAAGGACATACCCAGCAAGAGCCATTGCAAGTTTAAACTCGTACATGAGAATCTTGAGAGCAAGCTCAACGCCTTCTTGGCCGTTGTACTATAATCCCAGTCAGCAACTCGAGAACAATACGCAGAACATTTTGACATACCGCTAGACCCCAGATAGGTATCCTACCAACAAAGCAGTGACTAGCACCCATAGCAAGAGCTTTGAAGATATCCGTTCCTCGTCGAATACCGCCATCAACAGCAATGGGAATCTTTCCATTAGCTGCAGTGACACACTCCCGAAGAGCATCCAAAGTAGCCGGAACACCATCAAGTTGTCTACCACCGTGATTCGACACAATAACACCATCGAGGCCATACTTAATGGCTAGTTGAACATCCTCTGCGGCATACACACCCTTGATCCACAGCTGTAGCTTTGTGTGCTCACGAAGCCAAGGAATGGCCGTGTCCCAGTCAAGCGATGGGTCAAAGTCATGCTTGCTGTGTGTAAGATCCTCTGTAGAACCGCTGAGCTCACTCTTTCCGTCGGAGAGAAGGTTAGGCCAAGCCATGTCGTCGGGGAGGACGAAGTTGTTGCGGTACTCGTTAAGTCGTCGCCCCAGCATAGGAACATCCACGGATAAAAAGATGGCCTTGCAACCGGCGGCTAGGATAATAGTTAGCTACATCCTTGTTGAGGGACGACGGGGAACCCACCTTCAGCACGCTTGAGAATCTGGTGCGTTGTCTCGCGATCTCTTAACACGCAGAGCTGCATGACATATGGGTTTCCAGTTCCCTCTGCAGCGACTTCTTCGATACCCGCCGTTGCATAAGACGACAAGCCCATACAAATTCCTATCTTTGCGGCAGCACGAGACGTGGCAATCTCGCCATCTGGGTGTGCTAAGCGGTGCATCGCAGCCGGGCTGAAGCCCAAGGGGAGGGCAGTCTTGTATCCAAAGATTTCTGTAGAGATGTCGACATTGTCAACATTGACAAGGATGCGAGGTCGGATCTTATATCGGTTATAGGCCTCTTCGTTGTCTCGCAGCCTGGGATGTTGTCAGCTTGGTTTGCGGTCGTAGAGTGGGCAAATCATACGTTACAAGATCCATAGCTCCTTCATTGAAGTAGTCTGTGCCATGTCAGATAAAGTCATTGCTATCAAGTATAGGTATTCTTACCTCGGTACATCTTGGGGAGGTTCTTGCTCCCAAGCTCCTTCAAGTCCGAAATGGTGTGAACCTTAGGGTCCCATGATACGCCTCGGTTCGCCATTGTACAAGATTTGCGGCTCTGTAGAATGTCGCTGGAAGTCAACAGAGAAAAGTGAAGGGGATTAGTTGAATTGGAGAAGAGAATTGATCTTGTCGATTAGAGCTATATCTAAATTTGAGATGCGACTAGAAGGCTTCTAAACTGTCACATCCATAACCCCTAGTCTGGGAAACATGCCTAAACCGACGGAGACGACAATTCCATGTGACCATATCGCATATCAAAGAGGTTTGTCTTGCCGCGGTAGCTTGCCAACTCTGGAGAACGAAGCTGATGGGTGGCGGTCTTATCCAACTTAGGACTCGCGTCTACAGAATTCAGAAAGGAAAGTGGGTTACAGGTTTGAAACAACAAAAATGGATCCAGAGAGAGGAGAAAGCTCTTGCTAGGAGCTGGTCTCAGACCTAGTCTTACATCTGTCGCTCAATTTTACATGTTTTCTAAAGCATACATGGAAACGCATAAACATAGGGAAATCTTCGAGTTATTATTACTCTTTTAACTATGTTGATATCTATATGTAACCTTATAAATATTTAGATATTTACTCAACACTTAGACTGTTACATAGGGAGTAAGCTTAACTACACTCAAGAACAGTCAGTGAATTAACGCAAGGGTTCGGAATCGACATGTAACACAGCAATAAACACCTTCGTTCTTGATCTCAGAGATAAACCAACGTCAAAACTCATGCAGGTATACTACTGCATA
Source organism: Fusarium guadeloupense (assembly GCA_021655865.1). NCBI lineage: Eukaryota > Fungi > Ascomycota > Sordariomycetes > Hypocreales > Nectriaceae > Fusarium > Fusarium guadeloupense. The sequence goes on from JAJJWM010000120.1 coordinate 157,510, forward strand.
ACTAACAGGGTTGATGGGCTTTATAAAATCGTGAAATGTCTCGCTGATCTCCTAGGCGCGATTATGTTGATCAAATCAAAGCTCGTGCTCAACATTGCGTGACTGAGTGTCTCTATTGGGTTTGCACAAGGATACCTATCATCCATTACCAACTACGAACCTACTAATGTCTGTGTTTATATAAATATATGACTTTGGGCACTTTTCTTCTTGTAAGATCTATCGTGGTTACTGCTATTACCTTGAGACCACTACAAATTTCGAGATGTGGCTTGGTATCACTACCGTATTTGCACATACGGAAGTCGTCCCGTACCGACAGTTTCCAGAGACTGCTCCGTGCGCTCGGACAGCCATCCGTTCGTTATCTCAACGTCGAATGGGCTTATTTTCAAAGCGTTGCAGTTATCGGAACCGCTTCCGCCGCGAACATTGAACTCAGACACTCAGCCAACGATCCACGCACAGGCAGACTGATAGCTCTCGAAGATATCAACCATTCTTAGTGCGTTATATCTTGTCCACCGATGATTCCCATCAAGAGGTATTACATGCGAAAGCAATGTCTACAATGAACTTAGATATTGATAGTCAAGCTTGAAGCCACTGACACCCAATCTTGCATGAACCAGCCTCGGTGCTTCAGCTTAGCAGCTCAAAATAATGCCGCATTGATCTAGACCCCTTATTCCCAAGTCAAATTCTATCCAGGGGCCTGATCCTTGTCTGATAGAGGGCGCAATGCTGCTCGCGGAGACGTTCCCGATGGGATACCGTCGGGTTAACCTGCATCCTGTAAACTACCTATCTCTGACCGTTCGATCAAGCCGGAGGCGGAAAGCGGCGGCAATGGCCAAGCCAGCCCCCTAATGCAACGCCAATGTTCCAGAAGAATTCCTTATACGGGTAAAGTTTGGAGACAACCCGTGTGGCATCCTCAGTTTGCCGAAAAGCTCTGCCGTCGCGGAACGAAGCACGTGGGATTCGGAAACACCGGTCTCAATGTGTACAGTTTATTACAGTGATACAGTGACTTTTACAGAAGGTAGAAGTGTCATATCATCGAAATCGCCTCGAAAATCATTTTATTGTCTTACAAGTCTATCGACGTTGCGTGAGGTACAGTTTCTCCTGGTTAAGCTACTTGGGCTGGAATCAGTCATTTTCAATGACCCATGTCGAATTCTCTTTGCTATGATAAGTAAATCCTGATTGCAATGTTCCCACAAAAAAGCGGATACAATTTCCCTGACTTTGAAATGCATTCGGTGAAGCCATACTGTAGCAGAGTTGCTCGCAGGTGGCTGCTCAAGTTGGGGTCATATCCCCGGAACCCCTCCCGAGGTCTCGACCATGAGGAGGTCTCAGACCAAATCAATTGGATGAAAACTTAGCTGATGGCAAGCTAGAGGCTCCGAAGTGGGGGATCATCTCAGACAATCGGCCGAGTCTCCATGCCGCGGAGTGTCATCCGTCGCGGATGCTTACCCTTCTTTGCCTCCTCACCAGCTCCTGTGGAACTCTCTCGTCATAGCTCAGAGCTTGAATGTACTTGGACCGTTTTCTTTTACGTGATGGCAACTCTATGAGACACATCTAGACTGATCCCCATCAATCACTGCTCTCGACCCTCAGCATCGTGCAAGTTTGCCCCATTGACTCCTCTTCTCCGCAGACAGCTCCCCTCTTCCCCATGGGGACGAACGGCAACCAAGACGTGCCAATCTTTATCGTGAAAACTAGCAAAAGCCATTCTCCACTCCCACAGTACATCCAGGGCCCACTAGGCCACCTCGAGATAAGCCTCCATGCAGGCAATCGCTATCGCGGACACCGGTTGAGGGGGTGAGAGGCTGTTGATCTTTTCGTTAAGCCCGGTAGGCATTGCCGGAATCTGCTGCAATGGCACAACCTGTTTTTCCTATCGCAACTAAGCCCATATGGGCAAACCACCACAGGGATCTACTCCATAACGTAGGGGGCGACTCAACTCATCAGAGCTTTGACTGTTTCCAATCTGTATAAGTTGAGCCCACTATCCCCGGATTTTGATCATCTCTCTCTCCACATCAGTCTTCACACATTCTCTTCTTCTTCACCTCTTTCCTCTCCACCTCTCTTCCCCTCCCTTCCCTCACTACAGCTACTCAACTCTCAATCATTGAGTTGTCTAGTCCTGTTTGCTTGCTTGTTTGTTGGTCAAATCCCAGTTTGCGCATTCAACAACAACCGACACCATGTCGCACTACTCCAACGGTCTTGTCGAGAAGGACTTGAAGCACGACTACGAGAAGAACGCTCCTGAGCTGAACCATGTCCCTTCTGCAGCTGGCGAAGCTCAAGTTCATGATGATGTCTTTGGTGATATCACCGATGAGGGTCCCAACTACCGAGCTGTAAGTCCAATCGCCACATGATCGACAGCTAGAAGTTTGACTAACATGGTGTAGGTGGGATGGATCGGCACCGTTGCCCTCATGATGAAGACCCAGATCGGTCTGGGTGTTTTGTCTATCCCAGCTGTCTTTGATGTTCTCGGCATTGTCCCTGGTATCATCTGCCTCAGCATCGTCGCCGGCATCACCACCTGGTCCGACTACATGGTCGGTGTCTTTAAGCGCAACCACCCCCAAGTCTATAGCATCGATGATGCCGGTTACTTGATCTTCGGTCGCATTGGTCGTGAGATCTTTGGAATTGCCTTCTGTCTCTGTATGTCTCCTCGTCTACCTTGACGTCCATTCCTCGCTAACATCTTATAGACTGGATCTTCGTTGCCGGCTCTGGCATGCTTGGTCTTTCCATCGGTCTCAATGCTGTCTCTCTCCACGGCACTTGCACAGCTGCCTTTGTCGCCGTTGCCGCCATCTGTGGATTCCTGCTGGCTAGTGTCCGTACGCTTGGCCGCATCAGCATCCTCGCTTGGGTCGGCCTGGTCTGCATTCTCACAGCCATTTTCACAGTCACTATTGCAGTTGGTGTCCAAGATCGACCTGCCGATGCCCCTCAGACCGGCGAATGGAAGTCCGACTACAAGATCATCGGCAACCCATCCTTCACTCAGGCCATTTCATCAATCTCGTCTCTCGTCTTTGCTTATGCCGGCACCCCAGGATTTTTCAGCATTGCAAGCGAGATGAAAAACCCCGCTCACTATACCCGAGCCCTGATTGTTTGCCAGACTGGAGTCACCGTCACCTATATCGCCATCGGTTGTGTCGTCTACCTGTACTGCGGATCCTACGTCGCCTCTCCCGCTCTTGGCTCCGCAGGCCACTTGATCAAGCGAGTTGCTTACGGCATCTCTCTTCCCGGTCTTCTGGCTACAACTGTTCTGGTCATCCACTTCGCTGCCAAGTACGTCTTTGTCCGTATGCTCCGAGGCACCAAGCACCTTGCCTCCAACAGCGCCATTCACTGGGGAACTTGGATCGCTTGTACCTTCATCACTACTGTCATTGCCTACCTGATTGCTTCCGGCATTCCCGTCTTTGGTGGCCTCGTCTCTCTCGTGGGTGCCCTCCTCGGTACTCTGATGAGCTTCCAGATCTACGGTTGCATGTGGCTCTACGATAACTGGGCCAAGGGCCGCCAGCAGCCTAGCACACGCTGGTACATCATGGTTGCTTTCAGTGTCTTTGTCATTGTTTCGGGTACTTTCCTCATGATTGGTGGAACATACGGATCCATTGTCGGCATCATCGATTCATACAAGGCTGAGGGTGGCTCTGCTGCCTTTTCTTGCGCTGATAACTCGAACTCTACATAAATTTAGCGTACACTCATTTCATTATTGTATTTAGCGGGCGGAGACAAACTACAAAAAGAGAGGTTACACAATCATGTATTAGCTGAGGTTGAAGAATAGATTTCTACTATCCTTTGTCACATCGTGGTTTATACTTGTGAAGTCTTACATGCTAAGCTGTTCACTAAAATTTCTTCTGAAGGCATGGTAAGTATTAGAATGCATATTCATGTTGTTGAATCTTGTCTTGATACTTATTTGCGGTGATATGGCTATTGAGAAGTAGATCGATAATCATCAAAATGTGAGATTGTTGACTCTCACCCCTGAAGTCATAGCATGCAAGCATGATCAAATGACCGTCCACTCTGACGTCTGCTATGTTGAGAGTGGCTGATTTACGAGCAGTAAAAGCTTGCTGTGCATTGGCTGGAGGCGGCACAACGGCTTGCATACTAAAGTACAGTACATATATAAGCCATGCATCTGTGGTTCAAACCTTGAATTCATGTCAAATGCCCTTTACCTCATATGGCAGGTTAATAGACAGCACCGAGGTTAGCTCGCCACAGCACCAAAACCTGAGTTCTGTACATTTAGTGCTTGAAATCCTATGCAGCTCCCCTCAACCTAATTTTCGAAACGATCTTGCTTGCTATTGGTTATCTTATGAGCATCGCAGTTTTAGTATTATTAAATAACATGTTCAGCATTGCGTAATTACTTTGACGGTGGAAACTATACTTTCTATCATATCATACCATTCATTCGGACCCTAGCCCTGTTCAAATCATAGGCTTGAGGAGGCTTACGATAAGTCGAAGCAATTAAGTTAATGAATTGATAATATTTCCAAATTTGCCACGCTCCCATGTGTGTTAAGGTCATATGTTGACATCTAGTCTTCTTTCTTATACACAGCAAACTCATCAAACAACGCCACCTCTTCAAACTTCTGCGCAACAGCCTGTACCCCAGCCTCATGCCTATCAGTCATAGCAAGGTCATAGTCAACAATTAGACTTGTCGAGATAGCTGTATCTGCCAACTCATGATGCTGCCCCTGTCCCGAAAGCTCAGCCATCAACTTCTTAGCCTCCCTATTACTCAAAAGTCCATTGTTGATAGCCATTGTCAAAAAGGCTTGCGCAATGTCACCAAATACTGGATAGCCGATGTACATATGCTGCCAGAATCTAATACACAGATGGAAATAAAATCTGGAACTGGGGTCTTTGGTTTCTTTGCATATGGTGTTGCCGATGTGTATCAAAGCAATATTGATATAGGGCATGTAACTAGCAGGCAGCTGTCTTGTCCTATACAGCAGAACCAGTCGCTTAAGTTGGTTTAGTGAGGCTGAAAAGATGGCTTTGGGAGTGCTATCGTGCGAGTTGAAGGAGTATAGCCTATCGCTCGATTGCCCCTGGATAAAGGGACGAAAGATGTCCAGGACAAAACAATGAAACCACATGCTGGGATGAAGTCAGCTGCAAGGCCCTTGGAATGCATCGTGGTATGTACTTACTGAAACAACATAACATGTTCAACACTGTTTTGATCCCATGCCATATCCTTGCTCAGAGAATCCGCCCAAGCAAGAACTTTTTGATATTTGGCTTCTGCGAACGCAACAGGGACTCGATCAACAATGGGCACGCCATCTGTTGAGAAATATACCGCAGCAACCTCTTGGACTAAAGCAAAGAACTCGCACAGATTTGTGAATGAGCGACCCATGTACTTTGGCAGCGGGTGTTCAGGCCACCTGTCCTCAGTAGGGCTACCACGCCGATCATCTCCCGGTATGGGCAGAGCAGGAGGTATTGCAATGCTCTCGTCGTGATAGTATAAGACGTGTATCCTGCGGTGACTAACTCAGAGAGTGTTTGATAGCTTTCACCAAGGTACTTACGTTAACCAGTTGTAAGTGCTCCATGCAACATGTGCAGTCATACGAAGCGAGTCATCCGATAGTTTTCGAAAGGCCCGAGACGATGGGCTTCTTAGCGGAACGCCATATAGGCCCAATCTCTTCCCCATCTGACGCCCAGCATTGAGGAGCTCTTTGGCTAGCTTATCCTTCCCATGGAAGAAGCATCCTAAGCTAAAGATATTGATCGCTGCCAAGGTAACAATATCATCAGCTGATTCTTCAGCGCGAAAGAGCCTTTCAGCTTCTCTGAAAAATAAACCTCCCAAAGCAACAGACGACAGGTCCGACGCGGTATAAGCGTGCTAGCAACGTGTAAGTGGTGTTTTACAAAGGGATACAAAGGGCTATACTTACACAAGCTACATACAATATCGCACTGACAAGAAGCGCAGAGCAGAATCTTGGTTTTCTGCCAACAAGGTCCTCCAGAAAAAGGTCAGCATCGACAAATCCAAGAATAGTCTGATCAGTCTCAAGAAAAAGGGAGATAAGCGTAGCGGCAGAGTCGTTGCTGATAGGGACCTTGGTCCAGTATGGTATAACGAGCTTTTCCAGCCGGTCATCACAGTACGGCCGAGAACCAGCAGACGAAAGCACGACAGGGCTTGTTGGTAACTTGCGCGGTAAAAGAGTAGCAGGATTCAACGACTGCGCCCAAGAAGGAACAGCAGGCTTGTTAAGGGGAGAGCAACCAAGTGTCGAAATATCGATGGGTATCAAAGTCGGATAAACAATCCCATGAAGAGCCGTAAGTTCAAACTCGAGTCCTGAACTCGTCCTTGGAAGTAGACTGCGAGAAGTCTTGAGAGTTGATGGTCGTAACTTTGTATTCAAACCCCCCTGCATCGACGAAAAGACACCGTCTACATCGGAGCGTGATCTCAGTCGTTGCAGGAGTGTTTGAGCATCTTGCTCCGGCAACGTCCGTAGTTGATCTAGAACGTCTGAGTAGTGGTTGAAATCTTGCTGTAGACTATCGAGTTGCTTTTGGACTTTGACAGTTGCATCGACAGTCTTTGGTGGAACTCGATAAATACACTCTAACCCGCGTTTCGTACAGTGATCGCATCTGGGCTCAACACCATTGCACTTGAGAGATCAGTAGCTGATATAAGACAATTTAACTTGTCAAAACTCACAGCGCGTTTCTTGTCACGGCAGAGATTACATGCTACCCTGACATTTTGTCGTTTCCTCTTTGTTACTCGAAACTGACGATCCGAGACGTCCGGGTCCGGGTCCGTGTCCCGATCCGCGTCGTCTCGTGGCGCGGGCTGAATCTGTCTGTATTTCTCTTCCATGATACACCACGACGAGGTTTCATTAGTTGCTGAGTCATTGTCGTTGGCTGCCCAATACTACCCAACAAAGTCGTTGATCTTGTGGGGTTGAGTGTGATGTGGTTACGTGTTCGGGGCGGGTATACTTTGATGCGAGCTATTCTTGGGTATGGATGGTATATCACTGAAGCTATCGCAACGAATTATTCCCTACTTCGTTGAACAACAACAGACTAGCTACTAAAGTCATTTCTCGTCAAGTTGCCAGGCCCATCAATTCGTGATACATGCATGATTCAATTGAAATGAAAACTATTCCTTAGCTTCTCTGAGCGTATACATAGAATTACAAAATAAAGGGCCTACTATGTCGTGTAACAACTATCATGCCGTTGCTGAAACAACAGCACTGACATGTATCGGCAGGTACTCGGCATTATACATTTTCAGACCAAGACGCTAGAATTCCCTAAAGAATTCCATCGACAAAGAAATACGGGGTCGCCGAGGTTATTCGCCTTCATCTCCGTAGCACGGATAGTAGATGTCCCGTCCCCGTCTTGGCTCGGTGTAACGTCAGCGTACCTACCACGTAAAGATAAGAATCTGACAGCATGGAGACAGCACTAGAAGCGACAGTAGGCGTGTATCTTGCATATTAAGTATGTGATATTTGACAAAATCTGATATCAAGTTCATTATGTCCCGTTAATAACAAACTTTGGCAATGGCATCATCAATGCAATTCTTTACCACTTTGGGACCCATCACCGACACTGTGGAGCTGTGTAAAAACGTGCAGTGGTGGGTGACGTTTTACGAAAAATCTCCATAGTTAGTTTGTAATTGCATTGACCTTACAAATCAGCTGTCGTCGAGCCTCGGCATAGCAGATTATAGCGCCACTTTGACGTGTGTATACGGCACTTGTAGATTGTATTTAAGATCTACAGCCTTCAGTGACGTCGTCATCTATCCTCATACTTTTTTCTTTACACTTATACCCATCTTCTTTCTTCATATTCAACTCATACCCATCACTTCCTCTCACACACAACCGCCAAAATGACACAGAACAAGACCTTTGTCTACAAGAAGATCCCCACCGGTCTCCCCGTGGCCGGTGAGCATCTCACCGTCGAGGATCGCCCTGTCGACATCTCCTCTGCTCCCGAGGGCGGCCTCGTTCTCGAGATTCTCTATGCCTCCTACGACCCTTACCTGCGCGGTAAGATGCGCGACACAAGCGTAAAGTCGTACGCCCCAGCCTTTGAGGTCAACGACCCCATCACAAACAGCGTTCTCGGCAAGGTTATCAAGACCGATGTCTCTGACTACGCCGAGGGTGATCTCGTCGTCGGCTTCCTCCCCATCGCTGAGTACGTCCGCATTGAGAAGGACAAGGTGCAGAGTTCTAGCTTGAGGAAGATTCAGAACCCTCACAACCTTGACCTTGGTCTCTTCCTTGGTCCTCTGGGTATGCCCGGTCTTACCGCCTGGTCTGGTCTTCACAAGATTGGCCAGCCTCAGAAGGGCGAGACCATCTTCATCAGCTCTGCTGCTGGTGCCGTTGGTCAGATTGTTGGCCAGGTTGCCAAGCGCGAGGGCTTGACCGTCATTGGCTCTGTTGGCTCTGATGACAAGCTCGACTTTATCACCAAGGAGCTCGGCTTCGATGGTGGTTTCAACTACAAGAAGGAGAAACCCCAGGATGCCATTCCCCGACTTTGCCCCAACGGTATCGACATCAACTTTGAGAACGTTGGTGGAGACCACCTCGAGGCCTGTCTCGCCAACATGAACGTCAACGGCAGAATCGCTATCTGCGGTCTGGTAAGCAAATCTCTTCTTCCACCAATCAACTATTTACTAACCATTGCCAGATCTCCGAGTACAACACCCCTGCCGAACAACGAACAGGAGTCAAGGGCCTCATGGGCCTTATCGCCAAGCAGGTCGTTATGGAGGGCTTCCTCGTCGGCAACCCCAAGTTCGGCCCTGCCTACGCCAAGGAGCACCAGGAGAGTCTGCAAAAGTGGCTCGCTGACGGCAGCGTCAAGGCCAAGTTGTACACCACCGAGGGTATTGACAATGCTCCCGAGGGTTTCATTGGTATGCTCGAGGGCAAGAACTTTGGCAAGGCTGTTCTCAAGTTGAAATAAGTTAATGCGTCATGATGATGAACTGTATGATATGAGATTAGAAAAGGGTCAATGAACCCGATACTAGATAGAAGAATTAAAAGTAATCCATTGATCAACTCAGCGACTATGGCCTTATTTTAATTTGGAGAGGAAATGAATTTGAATGAACAAAGATCCTGGATAGCTTGGTACGATATCGGAAACTTATCTTATGGATGACAACTGTGTCATTAACGTCTTTACAGACCAACTAACATCATGCAAAGAAATGGTTATGAAACTGAATTCTATTATTCGTCCTGTTCTCTCTTGGTTTATAGCTGTGTAGACATAATGAGGGGATTTCTTGAATAGCTTGATAATATCCAGAGATAATAGTGCCTCCCTCTGTAGTGACACTATGCATTAGGAAATTTCAAAGGCCCTATTTGTTGAAGATGCTCAAACACCAAGTAGGGTGGGAATGCCTTGCTTCTGCTCGTAGCTTTGTCTTGCGGAGACTGAATATTACAGCCACCGCAAGTAGCCGACACTGAGAACATTCTGAGTTGTAATTATAAAGCATCACCAGGTACATACTGACATGGGATGCACAACTAATGAATCGTGTAAAATAGTGTAGGTAGATAATCATCTCGAGAATAGTATCAAATCAACGCAGTATCTAACCTGCAAAACCAACGGATTCTCATAACCGGCTGTCTATCAAATAATACACCAGAATATTCCAAAAAGGCTCTGTTTTTCCTTCGTTACTCCGTCACTCAACCCTCAAAAATAGCCTCCATCATTTCTCCAAGACGCCCAGACAGTTGATCAAAGTGACCATGTCCCAATTGATGCACTTTCCCACCCATTCATGCAAAATGCTAATACGATCTATCGGAAGTTGTTGCTTGGCCCAAGATGGCCGTGCTGATCATGCTGCCTCAGGTTCTTGTTCGGCAATATTCTCACTCGAGCCCTCCCAATCATCACTCTCGAGGCCGTCACCATGGATAAACAAGGAGATTACCCAACCGACAATGGCCAGGCCTCCAAAAATACTCCAAGCCAAAGCCTCGCCCTTAGGACGAATGCCAATAGACAAGCTAAAGAGGCCACCGGACACAAAAGGGCCAAAACTTCGGCCCAGAGCTGAAAGAGTTTGCGCCATGCCGTTGAGACTGCCAAGACTCGAGTGCGATGGTGCAGAGTTGGTGATCTATCATGGTAAGCAAAAGCGAATTGAAGAAAATGACGGGTTGTAACTTACCAAGAGCATGACGCTTGACAAACCTCCGACAGCGCAGAGGTTCTTGAGAATCAGCACCACACCAAGTTCGATGTAGAGCCACATCTTGCCAGAGCCAAGGCCAAACAAGGGCTTGTCGTCTGCATAGCCAACCCACGGCATGAACAGCATGCTGATTCCCAGCCCCAAAAGAGAGATTTGGTAGGTGCCGAGGTTGCCCAATTTGGACTTGAGATGCTGGAACAGGAAAGCTTGGAAGATGCAGCTTGCTAATCCAGCAATACTCAAGCTAACACCAATTCTACTGGGAAGCAGGTCGCGACCAGCAGGTGGGGGCGTGGCGGCAAAGATGGGGTAAAGACTGTTGAAAGAGATGTTGGAGAGCTGGAATACAAGGTAGGTGAACAATACAAGAATGGTGGTCCGACTGAGGTCCTTCCAAGCCGATATCGCGGGGTCTAGCTTGTTGTCGCTATCATCATCGTTTTCGGTGTCGGAGTCAACGTCGGATTCGGGTTCAACTACCCTACCAGAAGACAGAAGGGGTTGGCTCTGTGATCGCGACCGAGGCCAGCGTGCGCTCCAAGAGGGACGTCGCGGAGATGGTTTGCGCGATGGGAGCCATGAGAGGATCCTCTCCACCCATGCAGGCTTCTCATAGTCGACCTGGGATTTATCGAGAGTCTCTTCAAACCAGATGCCGACCACAACAACGCTAACAGCAAGAAGCGCAGCAGCAAGAATGTTGGGAGCCAAGTAAGGATACTTACTACCAGCCTTGCCGACAAGGATGCCACCCAGAGCAGGACCAGTGATGCTACCAAGGGAGTAGATGACGGGCAAGTAGGTGAAGGCTCGACTCTGGTTTGATCGATCGGTAACTTCTCCCAGGACGGTCGGAACACAGGCGGCGTTGCCATTGAGGAGACCCATAGCTACATGGACAATGACAATCTGCCAGTACTCTTTGCAAAGTCCAAAGACAGAGAAGCAGCCCATAAGAGCGATGGTACCCATGACAAGGACGGGTTTCCTTCCAATAACATCCGAGGCATATCCCCATAGGAAGTTTGTCGACAACTGAGCCAGGGCAAATGCGCTCGCAAGGATTCCGACGTATAGACCGGCCTTGTCAGGCGGGATACCGGGCATATTGAGCACCATATCAGGAAGATACGGGGATATTGAGTTCAGCGCCGTCTGCTCGGCGAGGGACAGAAAAGCCAGCAACAGCAGCTGGCGTACGGGCAGGGGAGTCTCTTCGTGGTCATCTTCGTCGGAGGAATCGCTCGCGTTGGAAGGAGGATACGGCTGTTCGGAGGGCGTCTTAGGCGGCGTGGTAGGAAAGGTTTGGTATCGGTGAGACTGGCGTCGCATGGAGCTGAGAGTTGGGATCGGCGCGCCGGCGTGGAATGAGCCTGAAGAGGTCGTTCGATTAACGGCTCTCATGGCGGCGGCGTTTGACGAGATGGTTCGTGAAGGTGCCATAGTGGGCAATATCGATCCTTTCTATCGCCTCTGAAGACCAAGAGCCTCTTGAAGGCCTTGGAAAGGCTTTGTCGCTGGTGATCAAGTCTCGAGATCCGAAGTGGTGACGTAGCCAAGGTAGCTCAGCTGGACTGGCTGTAGGCAGGGCAGGATTTGTTTTGGCGGGGCCGACACGAGCCACAGCGAGGACAAGGCTCTTTGACGCGACAAGGGTAAGGACAAGGGCATTTGAACAGCCAGTGGTATTGGGTGTTGAACTGAATCTGATATTAATGTTCAAGGTGAGAGTAAGATTACAAGGGGATGCAAAAGGATACGAGATTTTCTTCTTTTCCGAATATCGGCCGATCATCTGCAAGTCATGGAAAGACCGCGTGAGCCTGTTGGGAAACCACGATCACAGATGTGACTGCGGGGCTGTAAAAAATATCCAGCCAATGAAATAAGGCCATTGCCGATCAACCGGCGGTGCGCTCCGGGAAAGAAGCTTAACTTCCAGGCACTCAATACCTTAAGTTGGTAGGTACCTAGGTATTCATTATGGTCAAGTACTTACCTAATACACAGATAGAGGAATACATTGCAGGTCGGATATCCATTGCACAATATATGATCTTCTAAACAGTCAATACTCTTCTCAACAAACTATAAAGAAATTCTAAGCCACATCCAGAGAGATATTGCGGTACCCTATCCCGGCTACCCTATTGTTGATGATGTTGAACAAAATCAGCCATGTTTCACATCAAGACAGCCTATCTGACCAATCACCTTGGCCTGATTTCAAATAGTTTACCACAACACAGCTCAACTTCAACAATGCTTATTTACTTCGGAAATCCAATATGTAGACACTCAGCACTGGTGTCAGTATTATTATAATTAGGCTAAAACAAGCACCACTCTCATGACCTTCTCAAATTTAGTCCTACGCTTAAAAATATTCTAAAAGTAGCTTATATATGATAGAAAGATGTAAACCAAGTAACTCGAGGAGTAACAAGTAAGCAATATCTCACGTCTGCAATGTAAAAAAGCTTAGGTATAAATAGAAGCGAACTGTAATTCTTTTAAATGAAGAAGTTATTTATAAAACAGCTTGTAACCCAGGGGCTTGCCTCAACTTATAAAATAGTTTTCCTGTCATATATCCAGAAAGACTTTGTAAATAATCAGCATATATTAACATTGGGCCAGTATCGTCACATAAAGTATACGAACATCGCTTCTTTTATCTTATGTTAATTGTCAGTTCTTTAAAAACGCTAAACAGGCTAAGTAACAATTATGCACATATGAACCATAACTTTTCCTTCTTCTACCCTCTAATCCTCAATCTCATAAATCTCCTCCAGCATATCCTCCAAAAAGTCCTTCTGCTCCTTTATCCACTTACGAGCAGCAGCAATATCATAAGGTCGCTTAGCAATCTCACGTCCACGCTCCTGCTTCTGAAAGTGACGAATGCGCTCCTCAAGAATTTCGAGTCGATACTCGGTGTACTGGTTATACAAGGCAGACAGGTCCGAAATACCGCGTACACCAGTCAGGACAGTTTCATCCTTGACGAGAGGGTTCTTGGCACGGAACGAAGTCACCATGGCGATACGCTCGCGGCCGCCAAAGGCCTTGAGGGCTTGGTGCTCGATGTATCGACCCTGCATGACAACAGCTGTTCCTTGAACAGGACCACGGACGACCTTTGATTCACCATTAGGAAGACGAAGGGCCGTCTCACCGCCGACCATACCATCGCAGTTGGAAAGCATAGTGACGACGACAAAAGGGTACGAGTCGTAGTGCCATGCGACGGCGGAGGTGTTGGCTTCCTTCTTTGCCTGGTCAAAAGAGTCTGGGTGTTCGACGCTGTTCTCGCCTGCATCGTTAATGGAGATGTTGACGTTGCCAATGTCAAAGTCCATGGCAGGAATCAGTTCTGTGCCGGCAATAGCGGAAACCTTGGCGAGCACCTCAGGGGACTTCCAAGCTGCGTAGGTGAAAGGAGCACGGCTGCAATAGTGTAAGCTAGTGTAAATATGTTTGAGATGACGTCTACTTACTCAGGACCCATGCCACGAACCATGTTCTTGATAAAGCCAGACGTATACTGGCAATCGCGAAGCACAGGCTCGCTAAAGATCTCAGCCCGCATCTGGTCAACAGCCTCAGGGGTAAAGAGCTGAAAAGGATCGCAGACAGCGTTGGGAGCGATGCCCTGACCCTCGAGACCAATCTCAGCCATGGTGTAGATCCTCTTGGGAGGCTCATAGTTGAGATGCTTTTCCGCATTGAAGGGCTCACGGACAGTCTTGGCGGCCTCGTCAATTAGAAATTGGGGCATGGGATTGGAGGGTTTTGTGGCTCGTTTGGTCTTGGATGCGATGGGCTTGGGAGCCCGTGGGATGGGGTTTTCGGTGATAAGGGCAGGCATTGTAGATGGATGTGCGAAGGGTATGTCTGACTTGTGTTAGTGGTGAGTGTGAAGACAGAGTCAAGATTGATGTGTGAAGATGTTGTGATGAGAGGCTTGACGAGGAGTAGAAGAGAAGGTTATCTGTGGAATCTTATATTTATTGAGCTGATCATGTCTCCATCTATATCGTGGTGCCCTTGAGTCTTCCTCCCACCCTCGTGAACTGAACCGACGAGAATCAACTCGTCAGCCACCCTTTCACCCCACACATCCCCAAGTCAAGCCTATTCTTTCTCCGCATCTCGGGAACAAATGTTTCCTAAAATCGGACATATCGAGATTTGACGTTTCGATCTACTCTGTAAACCCTATCTGCTCTGTGTTGACGGCGGGAACCTCTCGGGTTCGGTTGCCGACCCCTTGCACTAAGCCTATCAGAGTCTACGACGCTCTACCACAACACCCTCGGCTTCATATCCGAGGGGTGTAGATTGCTTCTAGAACTTGAAGAACCGAAGAATCCGTTCTTTCGGAATGTATTATACTTGAATGACACATTGAATGGCAAGTTTAGCCGTTGTAATGCAAGCTTTGATGGTCTTGTGATGCTATTTTGGTGGTTGTTCCAGGGGCCGATGCAACCAACTTGCTCAGATGACGTTTCTAGAACACATTGATACGTGTTGCTTTCATATTCCTTGGAAGCCAGCTAGTTCAAGTAGGTCTTGATGCCCGAGTATCAAACCCACTTGTCAAAGAAACTACAATCTCAACATAACTTATCGCCCGTCCTCACGCTGAGTTGGTTCTACCTCAAGCCCAACACTACCAGGTCACTTCACCATAACACAAAA
Source organism: Fusarium guadeloupense (assembly GCA_021655865.1). Classification (NCBI taxonomy): domain Eukaryota; kingdom Fungi; phylum Ascomycota; class Sordariomycetes; order Hypocreales; family Nectriaceae; genus Fusarium; species Fusarium guadeloupense. Next base: position 172,607 of record JAJJWM010000120.1, read on the forward strand.
CACATTCATATCTCAGTCTTCAGAAAGTTGAAGCTTCCAAAAATGTCACCAACCTTCACTCAATCTGCCCACCTCTACAAGAACATATGCGCAGCTCTTAAAGAGCGACGTCGCTTTTCAGCAGGGTCTCAACAAGATCGCCTGGACCTGTCAACTGCTTTTGCCAACGCATCTTTTGGCCCATCAACTTCCACTCTGACAACAAAACTCCCACCGACTGGAGTCTCTCTACAGGGTGCACAAGCCGCTGCGGCATGGGATTCAACTCTTACACAGCCGGCCTATGCGGATCTCCGCAGGGTATCAACTAAGTAATTGGAAAAGGCGAGGATGACGGGATGAAATAACGTTAGTTTATTCAGTTAGCGACAGTTTTTGGGCTTGAATCGAATTCTGAGGTTCTTAGGAATTTAAAATAATGTTTATAATGATTAATATGAAAAAGTTATTGCGGGATGTCATTGAGCTACTGAGACAGAACCAATGTTTGCATGCACTACCAAAGTTTCATAACCCTTTTTTTATGTTAAAGGAGGCCTGCTACTACTTCGGCAAAGCCAATTAACAATCCCAGAAGTAAAAATCTTTTTTGATATTCTGCAAGAAACATTGCAATGTGGTTAGCGCTGCAGTGGACTGTGACTACTCTCGTAGATATGCCAACTCGAGTGGTCACCAGGCAAATGAAGGTCAAACGAAGATGCCCGATGGTCCTTTTTCCGGGAGATCTATGAAAGCTTTGTCTGTGGAGTGAATAGTCATTCGGATGCTGCTTTTGGAAGAGATGCGAGATAAGAGTTCGGGGTGTCGGATCGGGTAGCCTCTCCGTTCTGATATTCGTTGACAAGACTCAAGCCAAACATGACTATAAACTATCATATCCGTGTAGGGACCAGCAGATCTTGCATGGTAACCCCCAAGACGTATGTTGCAATACACTTTGACTTACCCCTGTTGAACAAGCACGATGCAAGCCTCCAACCGCCTCAAGACATCATTCCTACAAGGAAAGCAAACCTTTGGAGCATGGCAGATGCTCCCTGGCGCCAACATTTCTCGTCTTCTGGCTCGCTCAGGGGTCGATTGGGTGCTTGTTGATTGTGAGCACGGCAACATCGACGGTGAGTCAGCTATCCGCGTCAGATCTATATCAAGGATAAGGGTTAATACGTTGGTTGGTCTCTAGATGGCGCGATGCATGATGCGGTTCCTGCAATTGCAGCATTGGGTGTCTCACCACTTGTCAGACTACCTGACATACATGGATGGATGGTAAAGCGTAAGTCACAATCTCTTTCCTGTTCCTTTGAGCTGGCAATCCATTTCCGGGTTGGCTAACGTCTCCAACTCCCAGGTGCTCTCGACAGCGGAGCCCATGGTGTAGGTAGTGTCTCAACTAGAATACTCCAGCACTGACACGTCCAAGATCATCGTCCCACTCATCCGCACAGTAGACGAAGCCAAACAACTCGTTCAAGACGCAAAGTTCCCTCCTCTAGGCCGTCGCGGCTTCGGCTCCCTCATCGCTCTAGAGAGATTCAACCCCAACCCCACACTAACCGAATATCTCAACCAAGCAAACGACGCCCTTGTGACCATAATTCAAATCGAGACCCGCGAAGCCTTTGACGCCGTTGAAGAAATTGCCGCAGTGGATGGCATCGACGCTCTCTTCATTGGCCCGTTTGATCTAGGTTTGTCCGCCTCCAATCTGTACGTGGGCTATTTTAACCTTTTCAGGAAATAACATCGGATATCCTATCCAGAAAGGTGTCATTGGTCCCGAGCTTAAAGAGGCACTTGGTCGGATCCTCGCTGCGACGCGGAGGGCGGGTAAGAAGTGTGGGATTTACTGCAAGGATTCGAAGCAGGCCAAGGAGTTTGCTGATTTGGGGTATGATATGCTCGTTGCTGCTACGGATTACACGGGGCTCCAGGCTGCCATTAACTCGGAGGTGGCAATTGCCAGAGGTGTAGATGGTGGGAAAGGGACTTGGTAATAGCATCCTCACGAGTCCCTTACATAGCATCGAACAGCTTTAGGAATGAAAACAGAGCAAGATAAAATTGACAGGATTCTAAAGCTTTTATCTATAGATATACAACAGAGACAGCCAGTCCTTCACCTAACCCACCACAATTAGACACATCCAACTCTATCTCTAAACTCTTACTCCAACTTATTCCAACGTCAACATGTTCGCTGGCATGATATCCGGATCCCCAATCTGATGCACAATAGACAGAAAATCCTCAGACGAAATACCAATGTTATCAAGAAATTCCATATCGCTCGTCATAGGAGCCTGGACACAATGCAAAGGAACCGCATCTGCTTCAATCCCTATAGATTCCGCGGCTAAGAGACGCTGCTGCTGCTCCTCATCCGCCTTTCTAGCAAGTTCAGATGCAGTCTCGTCGGTCACTGCGAGAGAAAGCGTCTGTAAACCTTGCTGCTGTACCTGTGCGACGAGTTCTTGGCATTGTGCTTCGAGATAGACTAGCTCTTGTTTTCGGACTGTAGCAAGGCGGTTTCCTCTGGCAATCATGTTGTCTAGAATCTGATGCACGAGCTGTCGACAGCCCTGGTCATCGGCAACACCGGGGAACAATGCCGTAGCCATGTTCAAGTGCAGTGCAGCACCGAAAGTGAATTCGAGATCATAGGGCAGAAAGACCTCTGCAGTTTATCAATATCTAGATGCTCTCTACGCGGTGTTCAGAACGAGAGTACTTACCGAGAAGACTGTACTCGCTAGTCAGAATCTGCAACGTCTTGACTGCCGATTTGATACCAGTAGAGATAACAGCTGCTGTTTGGCCAAGAAAGCTTTCCCAGTTTTCATCCCCTGGATGACCCAATATGTCTAGCCGTTCTTTGAGAACTGATAGCAACAGAGGCCGCGTAGCAACTATCACACACTGCGATGACGGTTAACATTCGGCGCATGGTTTTGTGAAGGCAAGACACTTACTTGATGGTACAGAAGCGTGATGTACCGTGTACCTCGAGGCATGGTATCGACCGAATTCTGAAACTTGAGCGAGATGATTCTCTCAATCTCCTGCGCATGATGGGCCAAAGTATGCAAGATGGCCTTTGTCTGTTCAAGAAAAGGTCCAAGAGGTGTCTTTTCAGGCTTGTAAAGTGCTTTCATTATGTTAGATATGTTAATAGTAGAATGGTATGGAAACTTCAACTTACTTGTCAAAATGACCGATAAAAGATGCGACAGATTGACTTGAAGACTCCGAGCGCTGTCTCCCTGCGAGCCGATATTTGGAGGGTTGACAGTTGTAGAAATATCACTATCCTGCACTGACATGGGTAGTCCCAGAGAAGATGAGAAATGACGATCCATAATGTACAATGTCCACCAAAGATCACGGCATGAAGTAACTGTTTCACTACCGAGCTCGCTGTCCGGTAACTGTGTGTGTAACCCCTCTAACTGAGCGATGCGAATAGCCTGGCCGAGCTGCCATCTGTCAGTCTTGATATGAACCTACGGAGCCAATGCACCTACATATACATGAGCCGACTCCCTCTCATCAATGGAATACAGATACAAGCCAACCATGGCTAGAACTTCAATGGCCAGCAAGCTATCCTTCCAAAGAGCTGTATGATCCGGCATCAAACCCATCGCTCGCACAAAGAACTTTGACCCTGGAGGCTCGCCCGAGAGTATTGGCTGAGACGAGTTCAAGGCTGTGCCAAACGCCAGGATCAAGAGAAACTTGACATACCAGAGGCGGTTCTCAGCTGCGCTTTGCTGCGCATGAGCGTAAAAGTCGCGAATCTGGTTGACAAACTCTACCTCGTCAAATAGGCGATATGTCTGGCCTAGATGGAACTTGAACGTGTGGAAGAGGTAGATGGCGTAGTCGAGGGATGGTAGACCAGTGACGTCGGGGAGTTCATGCGGTGGACGAAGGTTCCATGATAGAGTATAGACATCATTCTCTATCAACTGGGGTGGAATCCTCTGGCACTCGGGCTGTAGCTTGTCATCCAGCATGAGCATGAGGCGAAGAGTAAAAGACCATGTTGACCAAGGTGCCAACCAGACTATCACAACAAAGTCAGCATATATCTGCAAAAACCAAAGGGCACTCACTCCAGGTGCGCCTATTCTTGCGAGTGTTCTTGATGATCTTGGAGGGAATAGTGAAAGCGCTGGGCCAAATGCTCAAAGGCGATTCACTTTGCTGGTAGGAGGAAGAGGATGGCACTTTGTTGGCAGGGTCAGATTGTTGTTGGGAGCTCTCCACCGTGAGCGCAGGAGAAGCAAGGCTAGTATCGATCCTGCACTCACCATTGACATCAGGGTTGGGGCCAAAGGCAACATCGCTGGTGCGCTTGAGGCCAGGGGAGAAGTTTTCTCTGAGCTGAGGTTGAGATTGAGGGGAGCAGTATGGAGGATGAGAAGTTTGGGAGCTGACGGAAGCTGTGTCTAGTGAGGGACGGTACGGAGGCGGTGCGGAAGAGACTTGGGCTAAAGGTGGTGAGCGGTATGTGAGAGGTGAACCTATAGGTTGTCTCGCAGAGTCGAAGGTGTTGCTTGATGGTGATCGTCGATGTTCTTCTACTTGTTTTTGGAGATCTTGAAGGTATCTGGAATCGACGTCAGTATGAATACAACTAGCAAGACGAGATGGCCAACTTTTCAGAGACCATGACCTTGGCGCCCCCTTCCGTGAAGCGACATTGCACCGAACGGCGCTGGCAATTCTGACAAGGGTCATCTCCAGAGCATTTGATCTTGCTCTGCCTACAAGCGACGCAGCTGCAAAGAAGGATTCGAAGTCAGAAAGAGAGCCGATAAAGTTGATTGGGTGATATCGTACGCGTTGGCAGTTCTGCGTGTCTTGCGAGGTTCGCTCTGTGTCTCTGATGCCATGCTGAGAAATGGCCTGAGGGTCGGTGGACAGCGATGAGGATATCTTGCGATGAGTATATCTAGTTATGTCCTGAATTCGGAGATGTAACACAAATATTGCTTGGCTTGCAGGGAGTGGAGGTGAATGGTCATAGAAGGTTGAAAACAACGGTTTTGGCTGCAGCTCCTGCTGCAAGGATTGAACTAGTGAGTCCCCGCACGTAGAGTAACTAGAGTTGAGAGCAAAGTGATTGGTCTGGCGTGTCCGTTACCGGGGAATCTGGGGGATGAAGGGGGGGAGGGTTGCCTCCACAAACTACCGGAGATGGTATTCCAGAAGCAATTGGACTCTTGATTAGTGGAGACGCCCAAGGATGAGAGAAATTCTACAGGGAGATGCTAGATGATGATGATGACGATGGAGGATTGGGGTTTGCGGGGTAATATGGCTATCCTTATCCAAGTGGATATGCAGTCGACATGATAGACAGATAGATGATAGATATCTAGAAGATAGATAGATAGCTCTGTTCCTACCAACAATGAAGTTGCTATCATCGTTATCTCTCTAAGAACAGATAGCCAGTGCCTCCAAAACGACCCCCAACTCATCGATAAGAAAACTCTTCTCCCTACCCAACTTCACACAACCAAACTCTATCACATCAACTGACAGTCCCCCGCACTTGGGTTGGATAGCAAAAGCTTTGACCACCACTACAAGATCGTTTAAAAGATGGCGTTCACCACGGGATCGCTTTTTGGAGCTGGACCTTTTGGGAAAACAGTTTGCAAACCTCACATGAGGACAAGCCACACGCCGGCTCCGAAAAGATAGGTAAACCGGGATCGGCGGCCGGAGGTGAAGTCCATGACAAAGCCTGTGTCCAGCTGACTGTGGACTTGTTGCAGGGATCGGGAACTATGCCCTTCCGATTGGATAATTCACGTCAGAATTACTCTTTTAGAAGTCATCTGCGAGACTACTGCTGTTAGTTGGCCAATGCAGCTTTGGCAGGGCTGGCTAGTAAGATTTAGAGCATGACTGTATCCTACAGTACCTCACGCCTTTGAACCAACGGTTTGATGTGTCTAGTTGTCTCGTTTCAAGGAACTGTGATTCTACTGGTCAAGATCAATCTTATGTATCTTCTAGAACACATCATACATGCAAAGAAAACAATTATAGAAAAGCCATCAACGTAAATTAAACTACTTTTCGAGAACATCTTATCGAACCCTCCCTATCTACATCTCAGACAACCTCAAACTCAACCGAACCCCAACCCTCATACGTGCACACCCACTTGCCCTTATTCATAGGCATGGCCCTCAAGCAACTGCCGGGCATGATGACCTGGCCTGCATGCAGACCGATATCAAACTCAGAGATGCGGTTGACAAGCCATGCAACTGCCGCCAGGGGGTTGCCCAGGATGTTGCGGGTATTTCCGCTCATGATCTCCTTGCCGTTGTGATAAAGAAAGCCGTTTGTGTTTCCCAAGCTCAGATCGGTCAACTTGCGAGGAGTTCCTCCCAGAATGATCAGACCAGTTGATCCACTAGATCTCATTAGTATTGCAAGACTTATAGGCAGTAGGTGTCTTACTTGTCTGCCAAGGTATCCTCAAGAGTAATAGTCCAATTCTTGACCCTCGAGTCAATAATCTCAACAGCAGGAACAGCATAATCAACCGCATTAATAACATCCGCCACGGTAACATAAGGCCCCTTAAGATCCGACTTGAGCACAAAAGCAGGCTCCAGCTCAACAAACGGCTTGATATAGTTATCCAGCACAAGAGGCTGACCTTCATGGTGGAACAGACTCCCAAGGAGATATCCATAGTCTGGATGCTCGAGACCAAAGGCGTCTTGCATCACTTTTGCGATGTTGCCGAGCTTGTAGCCAACTAGGCGGTCGCCATCTTTGTCGATGGCTGTTTTGACGGTGATTTTCTGGACTTCAATGGCGCCTTTGACATCGAGATGAGGAAAGGTTTGTGTAGGAGCTGGGATGGGTTCTTTGGTGAGACGAGCTTGGCGGAGGGAGTCTGCGATTTGGTGATAGTCGGCGGTGCAGGCCATGTTGATGATGTGCCACTCTTTGGTTATGTAGCTTGAGTCTGTATGTTCTGAAGGTGTTTTGGACACAAAATTTCTCTACTTTGATCCTCAATTGCTATCGTGATACAAATCTCTATCTCATCATAAGGGAAATCATTTTTATATCCGTTCATCAGCTTCCGTAGTTTCACGATATCTGGGCCAAAACGCATTTCGGGAGGTTATTGCGACGGATAGTCTACCGATGTGAAGCCATAGCTAATTGACAAAGAACAATGGCTAGCTAGTTCATTCTACAGTCTTCTTCCCGTGAAAAAATTCGTTCAAGTGCTATTCTCGAAGCCGTCTATCGATCGCGACAGTCCCATGACAGTGGGGGTAGTGCACTCTCGGCTGCTACGGGATCTTGGCTGGAGAAGCCGAGAGGGTCGGGTTCATTGATTTACAGTGGAGGAGATCGTATATTGTCGGGTAATTTACAGGCTCTTCACAGCGGGGTACAGATAATTCCTCCCCTTCTCCCCACGCTCGGCTTCTCGACCCAGAGACATCCGAGACGACAGCCAATTATTGGTCTTTGCTCTGTTTTTTCCCGGTGTATTAGACTGTCTATCAATAGTTGGTCCATCAGGTGATCTGCAGTGAAATTCATGTTCTGGCTCTCATCAAAATTGCCGAATTCGGCGCCTCCCTCGGGGTTCTGCAGCCCGCCTGTAAAACAGAGGCTTCAAAAGCCAATATATAAACACACAACAGACAGTTCAAGTTCTTACTCTTCACTCTATAAACTCGGCATATTTCCTCAATAATACAAGATAAACACCAATCATACAAAATGTTGGATCTCGTCGTCGTTGGTGCCGGCTTCAGCGGTCTTCAAGCCGCCTACTCGGCTAAGAAAGCCGGTCTATCAGTCGCCGTCGTTGAAGCAAGAGACCGCGTCGGTGGAAAGAGCTGGACCGTCCCACTCGAGAATGCCAAAGGAAACGCCGATCTAGGAGCTGCTTGGGTCAACGATGAGCTTCAGCCTATCGTCTGGTCATATATCCAACAGTTTGGTCTCGTTGATCAAATAGTCAAGCAGCGTCTTGGCCACAAGGCTGTCATGGTGACAACAGAAGGTGGAAGAATTGAGTTCCCTCATGGAATTACTCCAGAGGTGAGTAGACTTGTTGTACGTGGAATGTTCAGTAACTGATAATTATAGTTCACTCCGGAGGAGAAAAAGAACTTGGAAATGGTTCGTGATCACATCCAAGCCGAGTCTCTAAAAAAGAATGGTCTCCGCAAAGAAGACGACCAGATTAGTCTGGACCAATACGTCCGTAACCTCGGCGGTGGCCCCAAGACTCTTGAAATGGTCAACCTCTGGGTTCGAGTGATGCACGGCCTCGAATCAACAGAAGAATCTGCTGCTTGGTTTATTGAATACTGCCGTACAAACCATGGTCTCCTGGCCATTCGCGCTGACGATCGCACTGGTGGAAACTACATGCGCATCAAGTCCGGCACGCAAGCCATCGCTAAGGGAATCGCTAATCTCGTCGGCCACGAGAATATCCACCTCTCGAATCCCGTCTCTTCCATAGAGCACACAAAGTCTCATGTTCTTGTCAAGACTGCCACGGGTAACACCTTCAAGACCAAGAAGCTCATCATCTCAATGCCCTCAGCCATGCTGAAAGAACTCAATTTCTCACCTCCCCTGCCAACTCGCGCTCAGGAAGTCTACAACAACACAAAGCTCGGCCATTACAACAAAGCCATTGTCTTTTATAAGAAGCCCTGGTGGCGAGAAAATGGCTTCAATGGTTTCTTCATGGACTTCCGAGGCCCCGCCTGTGTTGTTCGAGATACCTCGTTTGACGAGGACGGCATCTATGGTTTCACCTGCTTCGTCAACGGAAAGGCTGGTGAGACATGGAGTAAGCAAGAACCTGAGAAGCGCCGAAAATTGATTCTGGATCAGCTTGCTCACGCGTTCAACGCTGGCGAGGACTCAGAAGCCTACAGACCCCTTGAGTTCGTTGAGCAGGTCTGGCAGCATGAGCAGTTCAGCCGTGGCGCCTTGGCGCCCGTTACAAAGATTGGTCATCTTACCAAATACGCCGATATCTACGGCAAGCCCATAGGTAATATTCACTTTGTGGGCACTGAGTATGCTAGCCATTGGAAGGGTTATCTCGAGGGTGCTTTGACGTCGGGTGAAGCTGGCGCAAAGGAGGTTGTTGAGGCTCTGAAGGAGCAGTCTCCCAAGTCCAAGCTGTAAGGGATTTCCCGTCGTCAAAAAGTCCTGCTGGGATAGATTGGGCGTTTAGCATTGGATGTACTTAGCATTGGCTTTTGAATGATATCATGTTTTCGTACTCTTCGACCAAGTTTCTGATGCAAGGTAATAATAATAAGTGAAGAATCAGGACTGAGGGATGGCATTTGTCTTCTTTAAATACTTGAAGGTTTGTATTGCGACTCGGGATTCATGTCCGCATTCTCCCGAACCTGAGCTGGTAACGATGTTCAGTTCAGGTCCGCCTTAGTTTCATCAAACGCATATTCTCACTAAGTCTTATAGGGAAAGGCACCTAGCGAGTGACTAGAAACAGTTCCCAGATGAATATCTTTTGTCATTTTCATTTAGTCCTACATCACGAATACCGGCTGTCTCGGTAATATCCTCGTCCAATTCTCATCCCCATCCCGTGCCCAAATCCCTCTCAACGACTCCAAAGCCTTGAGGATATTAACAAACCCATTTCTACGAAACTGCCTCTCCAAAAACTGAGCAAAGAAGGCCTGATGATCTGGTATATAACTCTCGGAAGCCGCAATGAAAATGGGCCAAACCAACACATGCTCTCCCGGAAGAGCTTCTGGAAACGACTCAATCATCTGTTTGAATGTTCCTATAAGATCAGATGATGAAACGGCGCCAGGTCCCGCTGATGATGCTCTTTGGAGATAGATCTGAAAGGCCTGATCTCGAAGGTGGGATATCAAGCCCAAAGCATGGGAGTGTGCTGGGTATGATTCGTAGAGCTGTTGATCAGCCCAACTTTGTTGGACTTGAGTAGCGATAGCAGAAACACCTTCATCTTGGCTGATAAAAGGTGAAGCATAAACTCTCATTCTGTTAAAGGCCATATTAGACACCCACAGCCAAGTTGTCCAAAGACAATGACTTACTTGCGAATCTGCTGCGCTGAAAAGTCAGCAATGACCTGACTCCCAACACGAAGCACACCCTCTCCCCCAACCATATCCAGAGCTGATTGCAGCATGCGAAACATGATAGGAAAGTCCGAACTTCCATTGACAATCATAGTCAGTAGCAAAACAACAATTGCAAGAATAACCCGATATCTCGTGTGAACATCATAATTTTGCAGATCTTGTCTCTTTTGTAACTCGCGAATCGCTCTGGAATAATGCATGCTGGCACCAGCAATCTTTGGATCTATCCCCTTTTCTGTGAGGTGAAAGGCAGATACTGACATCACGGCGCTCATGACGAGTTCATCGGCGCAGGCGAGTGGGAGGACTAGGTTTCGCCAGCCGTTGGTGCGGTCGTCGATTACGACCATTTCTGGAGCAATATGGTCTGAGACTTGACGGATTTAGTAAACGGACTTGGGAGTAGTAAGATATACATACAGTGTTTGAGGAGATATCTCTGCCATGGTGTGATGTGGCTCAAACCTTTGACTGGTGATGTAGACTGAGTAGTCCCATCCCTTGGGATAAAGGTTGGATGAGCTGCCAGTACTGCTTGACTAGCATTCTCCTCGCTGACCTCTTCGTGAGAAGTAGATGTTTGCAGCTTTGACTCTGCATTCCTCTCTTCTTCATCTCTTTCCTCAGCGTCTTCAGTTTCTGTATAGATGAGCACTTCATTGCTCAACGGACGAAAGACGCCGCCCCTCAGCTGACCCTTGTTCCGCTTGGAAGCAAATCCATCACGGAATCTATACCTATGTCCAATGCCACCACACTCGAGTCCTTTCGATATACACTTTCCACATTCCGGCTCTCCTCTGTCGCAGTTGATGCGCCTTTGAGAGCATTGGTAGCACCCTAAAGAACGTGTTGTCAGTCTGCTGTCTGATATGAATATCCAAATCTCCACTTACCTTTGACCTTTGGCACGTATTTTCTCGGCATCCGTGGCATATTCACTATAATGGTTCTTTCATCGGAGTTTCTACCCAAAAAGGAGTTCGAAATGAGAGCCAACTGCGGTCTTCAAGGTTATAGTCGTTGTTATTCGGCATCTGGCCCGAAGTGGGGATTATCTTCGCCTTCTCTACCCGACACGCCCTAAGATGCTAACTCCAGTCTTTCTAGCAACAGCTCTTCAATATCACTATGATCTTGTGTCCTAGCCCAATACAGTGCTGTATTACCATTATCATCTTGAGCCTTCAAATCTGCCCCCCTTTTCAAACGTATCTCAGCAGCTCGTCTGTGACCTCTAGCTGCCGCCCATATAAGTGGCGTCCGACCGGATCTGAGGTTATGAACCTCCGAATTAGCACCGCGATCAAGCAGTGCTTCCAGAATACCCTTGTGGCGCTTCTCTGCTGCCCATGGCAGTGGTGTCCGTCCATATACATCACTGTGTTCAATCTCAACGTCTCGTTTCAACAGTAGCCTCACGATGGTCTCGTGGCCCTTCTCACAAGCCCACAGCAAAGGTGTGCGACCATCGCAATCATTACTCTCAGGATCAACGCCCTCTTCAAGGAGAAGTTCCACCACGCCGGTCCAGCCCATCAGCGCAGCCCATGCCAGTGGAGTTCGGCCGTTACTGTCTCTCGACTCTGGATCAGCACCCAGCTCAAGTAACCCCTTAATGACCTCCGGCGTTCTATTTTTCGCATTCATAGCTGCCCAGGACAGTGTTGTCATATGATACTCGGTCGCCTTCTTCTCCAGGCTTGCACCGTACTCTATCATCCACTTCGCAATCGCGACATGGCCGCTCTGAGCAGCCCAGAACAGTGGCATTCGGCGATAATTGTCCTCCAGCATCGGATCTGTGCCGTGTTCAAGCAACAGCTCGGCATGTTTCTCATGACCGCGAGATGCCGCCAATGGCAACGCCTTCCTTTGTTCATTATGCCTATTATCGTCTTCTACACCCCTTTCTAGAAGCAGCCGTAGAGCCTTTTCGTGACCATACCTATCGGCCTGCAGGAGCTGCTCATTGTTGTATTCATAATTGTCTATAGTCAACGAGGTACCAACTTCGAGGACAACATGGCTCAATTTTGGATTCTCATCACACGCAGCCCTACTAAGAGTCGTGTGCCCATCTTTGTCTTTAGAATTCAGCTGAGCTCCGTTGTCGAGCAACAGTCTCAATAGGTCCTCATGCCCGCTGGCTGCAGCGTACCATAGGGGAGCCCATCCCTTGCTATCCTTTGCGTATGGGTGCTGATCAAGTATTAGAATTTTGAGTACTTCGGCAATACCAAAATGTGCCGCCATGTGTATTCCCGTCATCAGACTCGGGCCTCTTTGAGGATCGGTTGAATCTTCAGGGTGATCCTTGCAAGTCATCATGGCTTGGCTTGATGCTTTCACATTTTCCGTGCGTTTTAGAAAGCTCAAGGTTTCTGATGGTAGAGTCAATGCGTTGCAAGAATGATGTCCCCAATTGTGAGCGGCATAACCATAGAGCTAGTTCGATTCGAGCCATTCCTTAAACTCTTCAACTGTTTGGCAAGGGTCGTTGGCGAAAGCATGAAAAGAAAGATAGGTAATACATATCAACGCAATTTCAGAATTGGCGCCTGTGAACCAGTGTTTCTGCGCTTGGTTAAAAAAACTCCTTTGCTGTGTAATGAGTCCATTCATTGCCGTACGCAGAGCTACTGGTGGCTGGTTTAGATATCCTGTCATGTGGAAACGCTGCTGTTGGACTGTCTTACCAAAGTCATACTGCAGTACCGCATTATTTTCATTACGTGATGCCGAGACAACAACGTCACCTGATCGAACATCATGTCGACTCGGTGAGCCACCGCCAATGCCAATCATCAAGTCTATCTTGATATTTGAAAAGCTATGTAGTATATCCATGGCTGTTGTGGCTGCTGAAGATAAGCCATATTCGCCATCGGGTAAAACAGCATTCACGACGTAATGCGACCCAATTCTAGTGAGAGTTTAGTCGTTGTGATCGTGCGTTGATGTGTATTCCGGCGGTTCATATTTCTCATCAAGAATAACCTGCGCCGCCACGTACTCTGCAGTGATAGTGCAGATCCATCCAACAGTATAGTCTTCATTCGTCGCACACTGAGCCTTGTTGGTGGCTTGGGACTCGGGAGGGTCTATTGCTGTCTTCCTTCGTTTCTCAGCAGTCAGCCCAAGATCAGAACTATCATTAGATACGAATTCTCGTTTTGACATGGTGTTTCAGAGTAGATGTGCTGCAACCTTTCTTGAATTTAACTCTAGACTGAGTCTACAGTAGGTTAATAACCCTGCTCGAGCAAGCTGATGTTACTTCGAGCGGGGTATCAGTGGGAATATCTTGTAATAAAAATAGAAAGACACTCTATCAGCTGCTTCGTATATAGCGTAGTAGCATGGCAATAACTAGCTGGGCAGAGATATGTGAAGGAGAGCCTTTCTAGACGACAGCTCATTTTCTTGCTTTATAAAAAGTGAAAAGTCATATCGTCACCATGAACGAGCGTGACATTGTTTGTCCCACGAACATTGAAGTCGACAGCCATAACATTCCCCAGCATCTCAGGCATGACAAGCTGTCCAACATCTAGACGGTCTCCAGCTGCAACGTAGTAGACAGTCTGGGGCATAATCTGGTACTTGGAGTTGGGATAGGGCGTGAAACTACCGATGGCAGTAGCCATATCACCGTCCCTTGGGGTCGCGATACCAACGAGCAGGTTGTCTTTAAACAAGATCAGCATGAGGAAAGTTGATTGAATGAAGTGACTTACTATCTTTGGCCTCTTGAAAGGTGAACTCACAACCCGGCCGAAGAGCCGTATCCAGCTGGAAGCTACCAAGCTTTCCCTGACCACCATTGTTGGCGGGAGCCAAATCTCCAAATGACTTGTCCATAACGACAAAGTTGACACTGGAGCCAGGTGTAATTTCTCCTCCGCCATTCCTGGAGCCGAGGGTAATGGGCATCGTTTTGCTGATGGAAATGTTGGCACCATTCTCAGGTGAGCCGGTCGAGTTGCCGCAGAAAGCAAAGTAATTGGCTGAGACCTCAAATGAAGCCATGCCATCATTGGGAACACGCCTGGCTGACTTCATAACAGAGCTCCAGACTCTTCCAGAGCTAGCCCCAGATACGGTAGGAGTAGCTGAGAAGAAGCTGTAGTCTTGGCTACCGCCAGTCTGATTCTTGATGCTAATTCTGTACGAGTTGGGCATTTTGACAATGGGAATTGAATATCTGGATGGGATAGAAGAAGAAGTTTGTGGATTTGAGGGAGAACAGACTTGTTGTAATCTCTTGACCAGGTCTGGTATGGATCCTTGGTATCCGTTGGTCTTTATATACGTAATTTAAAAGTCACTTCGCCGATCTAATGCTCTGCCTTTTACAATGGCTTCAAGTCAAAGCGGTGGCTCGTACCAGCTACAGGACGCAGATATAGTGGTAAAGACATTGTGGCTGGCTGGTTGGCTCAAGCTGAACAGTATAGAGGACAGACTATCTCTTGATGTTCACAAATAGCATCCGTCTTACGAAGCGCTACGAAACATGCCATGCATATAATCAATAGTCTGCCTATTGGACTGAACCTTCTGTAGCAGATTTGGCCCGACTCTTCTGGCCATGATGCCTCTTTTGCATCTGGACTGGCCACTTCCATATCTCATATTCATATAGATCGTTCGAGTTCAGGCTTCTTTAGTCGCGAACGCCAAAAGTAGAGCGCAAACGTATCGCGGCGTTTATATATAAGCTGAGTTGAAACATCGAGCTGGTCTGGAACAACATGGATCATGTCATTAGTTCAACCGCCCGTTAGTCTATAGTACCAAGCAAGATTGATAATAATACGATGCTCTGACTGGCCGACAAAGTCTAGGAAGAAAAGGTTGGCCAGATGGAGGCGTCGGCCTAGAATTAGCACAGACTGAAACTATAGTCGATTGGTCTGAGAACGAACTGCGATCTCTTCATCCTAACTCACAGAACTGGCTAGACTCGTCTGCATTGCTGGTTTTTAACAGCCCAAGAGCTGCAGTCTACTACTTACTCTGGTAAGCTGCCAAGACGTATACAGCCAGAGTCATAGCGCACGGCTCGGGCCACGGCATCTCTTTATCAAGCAAGGCTTTGCGTCCAGCAGTCACTTATCGAGACAAAGGCAAACCGAAGGTTGATGACTTGTGAAATATTACCCCCAAGCCTGGGACTGCTTTGGGTCAACTCATTCTAGAGGAAGCTACAAGTTCGCACTGATTGATGGCTCGTACGCTAAACATTCAAACCGACTTCCAGAGAGTTGAGAAAGACGCCATTTGAGACCAGGATACAAATCAGTGAAGGCTGAATTGAGGCAGCTAGTAAGTAGCTTCTGAATCTAAGGAAATCCGTACCTAAGGCGCCTGTCCGGTGAGAGTGCTCTGGTTGGGCCTTGATATGTTCAGAACAGTATCCTCTTTGGATTCAGCTCAGCGAAAGCAAGTTAACCTTCCAGGCTTAGAGGCCAAACGTGAATTACCCAGCGTCTGTTGAACAGAGTAACTACATATAAGATACCTAGTCTAGTTTCAGGGATTAATTTATATAGGAGAGTGAACAGAATAGCCTGGTGTTAACTAAGACACTATAAATCTTGTTTACTTAATTTTAAATGTTATAAATTTGATAAAGAATTATAGATAGCGGCTAATTCTTCCTTAACCTTGGGACTAGGCAAGAGATATTATTACATTCTCCATCGCTGAACCCTTTGTAAACGTTGCTATTTACATTCTGCGCTTTCTTAATCCCTTACGCTTTTGGGTCTCTTAGTACTTAATTTGATTAGTTTTGCTGGCATCGAGATGCTCAGATTTCCGCAAGTTAAACATGGAGTCTCACCTCTATAGGTATTTACTCGAGAATAACTGCATTTTCTTTATCTACCTTGCGGAGAATAGCCAGGAATGTTCTTAAACTCCTAATTTAGTATGACCGAATGGCCTGCTTTCCAAGAGAGTTTGTTAGAGAAACCTGCCATGGTTATATGTCAAGTTCGGGAAAATTAGACACCCATGTGTCTGCAAACAGAGCTTGTAGAGAACCATTCCAGAATCTCTGGGAAGCGTTCCGTTGAAACCTCCGACGTTACCTAACCCACGTCATGCATGCTTTTGCATGTCATTCGAACACATCACCCAGATACGTGGATCACTCAAACAAACGTAAGCACCAAATGTCGGGTCTGCCGACAAAGTGACATCTCACCCGCTAGTCAAAAGCAGACGGGTTCGGGTTCAGAAGCCGAGACTCCAACCACCCGCGGGTAGACAAGGATAATGAGTGAGGACTCGAGCAATGAGTTACCAAAGTTTGTTTGTTTGCGAAATCTCGATTGCTCCAAAAATGATGTGCAGCGTTTTCTTTATTCCCGCATCATCATCTCCCAGCAATCATCCACAATACATACCAACAAAGACTCTCAATCGGCTTCTAGAACCGACACTAGACGTAGCTTGACTACTCCAACTGATGCCGAATATCGGAATAACCTCCGTTGGACCACAAAGACATTGTAACCGCAGTCACCACATCTCAGTGAATCTTGGAGATAAAGACTGTTAAGACCGAAAGACCTACCAAGCAGCTGCTATATCAAGGTTCATCCCATTCCTATCCTCTCTCCTCCTCAACACAACATTCACAATGTCTTCCCTCGCCTCCACCCTCAAAGACCCAAAGCTCGTAGTCGACAAGTCCTACATCAACGGCGAATGGGTCCCCTCCATCTCAGGCCAAACCTTCCAAGTCCGCAATCCAGCAACGGACCAAGTCATAGGCTCGGCACCAGAGTCCACGGTCGAAGACCTCAACAAAGCCATCCAAGCAGCTTCAGAAGCCTTTCCCCTATGGCGCGCACAGTCCGGTCGTCAGCGCGCAAAGATCATCCGCAAGATCGCTGACCAACTCGCTGAGAATAAAGAGGATATCGGCAAGATCATCACCGCGGAGAACGGCAAGGCCAAGCCTGACGCTGAAGGTGAAGCGCTCTTCTCAGCTGGTTTCTTTGAGTGGTTCGCTGAAGAAGCACCGCGACTCTACGGCGATGTCGTCCCTCATGCTCAGCCCAATTCGCGGATTCAGATCATTAAACAACCCGTGGGTGTCTGTGGTTTGATCACGCCTTGGAACTTCCCCTTGGCTATGGCCGCTCGAAAAGTCGCTGCTGCTTTAGCCGCTGGGTGCACTGTTGTCCTCAAAACGGACGGCGTCACTCCCTACTCTGGAAATATCCTTGCCGTCCTTGCTGAGAGAGCTGGACTGCCCAAGGGTGTTCTCAACATCGTCACCGCCCTCGACAACACGCCCAATTTAGGCGTTGCTCTATGCGAGTCTGATATCGTCAAGAAGATTTCGTTTACGGGGTCCACTCGCGTAGGAAAGATTCTCATGAAGCAATCCGCCGACACCCTCAAGAAGCTTTCACTCGAACTCGGCGGCAACGCGCCCTTCATGGTCTTTGACGACGCAGACGTTGAAACGGCTGTCTCCAGCGCAGTCATCGCCAAGTTCAAGGTAACCGGCCAAACGTGCGTATGCGCCAACAGAATCTACGTGCAAGAGGGCATCTACGACAGATTTGCCAAGCGCCTAGTCCAAGAAGTCAGCAAGTTCAAAGTCGGCAACGGCGCAGACGCTTCTGTTACCCACGGACCCATGACGACGAGCGTAGACAAAGTCGAGGAGCACGTTCAGGACGCCCTCAGCAAAAAGGCGACCCTTCTGCTCGGAGGCCAGCGTCTACCCGATCTCGGCAAGAACTTCTTCCAGCCTACCATTCTGGGCGACGTCAACGATAGCATGGCTGTTACGTACGAAGAGACATTTGGACCTCTTGCTGCGTTGACAAAGTTCAAGACGGAGGATGAGGTTATTGCGCGCGCTAACAAGTCCGAGGTTGGATTGGCTTCGTATATTATGACGACAAACTTGGCTCGGTCGTATCGTGTGCAGGAGAGGTTGGAATTTGGTATGGTCGCCATCAACACAGGAGTCATTGCCGACTGGGCAGCACCGTAAGCACAGACACCTCTCAAATATGAAAAGTACTAACGTTTTATAGATTTGGTGGTGTCAAACACTCGGGTATGGGTAGAGAAGGCAGCAAATATGGCGTTGACGATTACATGGTTCTCAAGACCATCGTCACAGGAGGCATCAACACCGTGTACAACCCCCGATTATAGAGAGCAAACAGCGATGGCGTAGATGATGAGTGTCAAAAGTGAGCATGAATAGACAAACACTTTTTGATAACTTGTTTGTTGCTATGGGCGGCTCATGTGATTCAGCAGTGCCGGTGTTTGTATTTGGCAGTGACAACACCTGGCAGGGCAATTCAATTCTCATCAACCTCCGGCTTCGCAACAACAACAGATTCTTTTCCTCTTCACAACCTCCAAATCTTCAATCACAACAAATCCTCGAGTCTACAAACCCAAGCGAGTCAAGATGCAGCCTACATCTCCTATCCCCATCAGCAACCACCACCGCGGCCGATCGCAAACCCTCGACTCTCTCCCTCGTCCTCATCCCCCTTCATCTCCTCATCGCTTCCCCGGCGCCGATCTCCGACAAGTCCCCTGGCTCGAACCTACCACACCCGCGCTTCCACTCCCAAACCTCAAGAGTCCCTTCCCCGAAGACCTGAGCCAGTCCAACTCCAAGCCCCTCGCCATCGTCGACTCGATGCGTCTCAAAGTCATTCGCGACAAGGACGGGAACAACCTGGGTCTCAAAGTCGTCGACTTCAACAATCCGACCGGAAACAACGCCAATATCTGCGCTCCTGTTTCCCTCGCCAAGGCCAACACTGGGATGGTCTTTAGTGTTGATAGCGCTGAGGAACTCACTGCGGCATACAATCGTGCAACGGTCATCACGGGCTCGAAGAGGATCATGGGAATCATGTTTGCGCCTCCTTTCGAGCCTGGTGTCACTACTCAGGAGGTCAACTGGTCTTGCTTGACTCCTGAAGCCGATGGCAAAGTGGAGAAGACAAAGATGGTGGACAAGGTGCCTAGCGCCCAGACTCCTACCCCTGGGTTGCCTTCTCGCATCGAGGAGTTTAAGTTGAGGTTTAACGACTAGATGCGTGTCTCTGGACAGGCGAGGAATGGCAGTCGTAAAGGTGTGGTTCTGGCAGACATGTCGGGCATTTGGAACACATATACTTGTTGTTATCGACGACTCGACCCTCGAAGGAAAATCAACGGTCTTGGGTCATTTTGGTCTTCTATTTTGGAATGTCACAGGAGCATGTATCTAGCCTTCGACATAGGCAGCAAATCTGGCTGACCGGTTCTATGCTACCATGGCTTTTCAACGTAGCTTTTATCAACCTCACGTGGGAAGGCCTCTATTGTTTTGTTGCTTTTTGTTTCGGCGGTATTGGTGCTGTTGGAATTACTGGAAGTGCTGTTCCTTTACATTGGGCTGGTGCTCTTATGTAACCCTTCCAAGGCTGGAGAGGTAGATACCAACGTCTCAGTTGTGAACGTGTCTATAGTGTATGCCCTCGTATGAATGTCACTCCCTCGCGGCCTTGATTTCATTAATTACATTTGTAACCCTTATTCATATTTATCAAGCTTCTTTCATGCCCTATATTCGCTGCTATTGTTGGTCGACAGTGATGGATCATGTATTCAAGGGATGTGAATAGCGGTCATTCTCCGCCCACGAACGAGATTACCCACCGTGATTCAGTTTACAAATGGTACACTGAGCAAGTGAATAGGCTCTTTTATCTGTATAACTTTTATATGTGGTTCTCTGTTTTCTTGCAGCTTAGGCTTTTTCTACTTACATAAATACAAAGGCTCGTCCAACCATCAACCAGACTTTTCAGTCAACCAAGCACCAAGCAAAACAAGGGATCATCTTTCGACACAGATCACTGAACTTAACACAAAGTACTCCTACCACACCCATCTCCCAACAACCAAAACCTTACCTCCATGCCTGAAAGAACCACCACAGTACGCGTAGACCACACCTTATGGAGATGCGAGCCGCTCATTAAGAAGCCGCTCTCGAAGGATTGTGTAATCTGCTACGAGCCTAACAGCATGGCTGGCAAGACGTGCAAGACTCGCAAGGCCGAGAGACCCATCGGGCCACTTGCCATGTCAAAATTTTGGGCGAGAATTGGGGAGCTTGTTGAAAGGGACGACCAAGGGGTTGAGACTTGGGAGTATAAATAGAAACTACCAGTACCGAGTGTGCGGTGACGCAGGGGCTTGATAGACAAGGAACAGCCGAAACTAGAACAATAGACTACCGAATAAAGGATATTTTGGTCTACTTGTTTTACATTGAGCAACAACACCGAGCCCGATAGTGCTATGACGATCAGGCATAAGGCCGTGATTAAGTGCAATCTCGGTTGACATATAAATCCTCGAGCTTAAAATTCTCTTCCAACTCTATCACTATCTACAAACAATGCCAAGCTCATAACAAACTACAGCAAACTTTTCCAACCTTTACAACAACAGACCTCTCACATAGAACAGAATCCTGCCATCATGCCAGAGACAACCACCACAGTCCGCAAAGACCATACCAACTGGCTCTGCAACAACCTCGTGGATCCAGGAACTTCGACCTACTGTGGAGAAATTAATGAAATGATTGACAAGAACTGCGGCGAATGCGCCGCTGAGCGGACAGTTGGCTCAGATGCCTTGGATGCGAACTGGGAACCTATTGGAACTCTTAAGGGCAAGGATGACGATGGCGTTGAGACGTGGGAGTATAAGGAGGTACTTACTAACGGTGTTTAAGGTGAGGATTTGTCAAGTGAGGTCCGGTAGTGGTAGCATGTGTCAATAAAGCACATAATTAAACTATGTTTGCCAAGGAAGCGAGCTTATTGCCAAGTGAAACTCCTAGTCAGGAGTCTTGAGCATGATGCAATTTGACTTTGTATTATCTTTCCGCTGCGGATCCCTCTTATTGTAAGATAACGCGGTTACCTACGTCACAAGTATCATACCCAATGTCCCAATGTTTGCACAATTGTTCACTGTATTAAGCCAGCTACTTGCCAGCTTTGAGAGACAATGATTGTAAGTTTCGTGGACATGGGTGCATATATGAACAACGACGGTATTCAGTCTTTCACTCAGTGACAGAGAGGTGCCCTTACATATATGTGCAGCGTCACTGCCGAACATGTGAATTCGATTCATGTATCGTATCGCTCCCTGGATTTGTATAAACCTGATACTGTTCCATGCTTCTCTTCTTCTTGCCGCATCACTCATTAACTTGCATTGAGACTATTTTCTAAAATCCACGCAAACCGAAGCTTTAGAGTTACATCTCCAACCCCCTGACAATGTCTCAGACCACCCAAGTCCACGAGAACCACACCCACTGGATGTGCAGACATCTCCGAGAACCTGGCGAGGGCCGCTACTGCAACGCTATCAATGAGATGGGCAATAAAACGTGCTATAGGTGCAGCACTCATCGTGAGATCAATTCAGCTGCCATGACTGAAGCATGTGAGAACATTGGGACTCTCATCAACAAGGACGCACATGGCACCGAGACCTGGGAGTATGATCAGCCGCTTCTTACAAACGGTGTCCATTAGTGATGAAGAGATTGAATCGTCATCTAGCGAAGACGAAGACGAGAATAATGAGAGGGGTGAGGAAAAGGTAATTACTAACGGTGGTCACTAAATTACGTGGAGTAAGAGGCTGCTTGTTCTTCTGGGCCGGTGCTCGATGAGAAGAAAGAGGATACATTACAGCAGAGATGCCTCAAGTGACGGTATGATAGCAAACTGAGATCTCATTGATTTAAGTTTAAACATTACTTCTTTCCTAGTCTTGAAAGTGATTCCAATAATATCAGTGGCAAGCATTCTGAAGATTGTGCAGATGCTAATTGTTCTTTCAGACGGGAATTACTTTTTAGCGACAAAACTGAGAATGTGCTTTTCACTGCATATAAAGTATCGTGACTAACGTCTTTACCATCCACGGATTGCATATAGTTTGTTTTTAATTTAGTATATGTCAGTAATTGGCTATAGTAGAGGATGGGAGTGAACAGGCACATACGAGCAACCATGATAGACTGCTATTCAAGTTTAGAAACAGCGGTTCACTTTGAATTTCCAAAAATCCCAATTTGATTTCTTTGCCATTAGTTGCTCTACTTTTGTAAACCATTAAAGCTAAAGGAATTTCCTACATCTCGCTCTTCCCTCGTCAGACAACATCAACATCAAACAGACAACACCGAATCTTTCAACATCCATACAATCTACGCTTTACAACTACTAACGAACCACTTTCATACCCGATTACGATGACCTTGCCTCTAACCTCCGACGTCCGCGCAGACCACACTCACTGGTTATGTAGCCAGTGCAACGATGCCATTGCCATGCAGGACAAGTCTTGCACCACGACCGATTGCAAAGGTGAGCGTGCCATTAACACGCATGCTTTGACCGAAGCCCGAAAGAAAATCGGTACGCTTTTGGCTATGGATAGCGACGGGACCGAGCATTGGAATTACACTGAGCCTCAGTCGTAACTCAGACAATTTGCATTAGCAGTGTATCTGCTATCAATCAGAAGTTAGTAAATTTAGCTGCTCTTGCCTGTGTCGCTTTGATCAACACGAGTGAATCAAAACTCAGTACTATTTTGGGCAATCACCTTAGACTCATTTCGCATAGCTTAGCCTATCTCTCGTGTTTGTTTATTAATTTTATCCCAAATTTTCCTAAATCCCTAGTTTATCGACAAAAGCTCACGCAATCTCTGTAACATATTAGGCCTTACGTGGTTGTATCAACAATGAATGAGCGTGGCAGAAGATGTGAATGGCGACGGTAGAAAGGGGCAGTTACTCAAGCCAAAGGCAATACAGTGAATAAATGCGGTCGCCGTGACAGTTCCTACCTGCCAGATACGGTTTCTTTATCTCTGATGGTCTTGCACAAAGTTCTATAAAACAAGGCTGAACGGTGCCTTGCTGCTTGTTCCCTTTGCATTATACCAACGAAAGTCAGCCTTCAAATCCCACAGCACCTTCACCATATTACATACTCGCACAAAGCCAACAATTCATCTTTTTCAAGTTCCTCGAAATCTTCACTCAAAATCCTACCACCATGCCTGAGACAAATACAACTACCATACATCGCCCGGACCACACTCACTGGCGCTGCTTAAAGTACAATTTTGGGCGGGGGGAGCTTCGCCAATGCCGCACTGTGACGGAGGTTACCAAGGACGTCTTTGATGGCTGCGGTTCTGGCCGTTTTCCTGGGGTTGAGGCTGTAGCCGAAAATGGAGACAAGCTTGGAACTATGGGGAGCGTAGACGGCAGTGTCGTCGAGGTTTGGCATTTTGTCTACTATACCAACGGTGTTTCTACAAGTCATGGAGGGAGTTAGATGAGGCAAGCGTTTCATGGCAAGGGGTTGTTCACTTGGAAAGTCATACTTTTGCATTCTCAATATTCGATAAGAACTTGGAGTTCGCATTCATAATCGTTAAAATCTCTAAAACTTCGTGCTATGACTTTGACGTCTCATCCGTAACGTTACCAATCCAGTCTATCCATATCCATACTCTACAACTTTTAGTCCACTCTAGTACACATAACGGAA
Source organism: Fusarium guadeloupense (assembly GCA_021655865.1). Lineage (NCBI taxonomy): Eukaryota > Fungi > Ascomycota > Sordariomycetes > Hypocreales > Nectriaceae > Fusarium > Fusarium guadeloupense. The sequence goes on from JAJJWM010000120.1 coordinate 196,443, forward strand.
ACTCAAGTTCTCCTTGTCCGTAAGATCCTCCCAAGCCTGGCCAGTGTAAGTGGAACTAGCCTCAGCAACGCCCTGCGCAGCCAACTCGTCACGCTTCTTGTTCTCCCGGCGGAGATACCAGCGCAGAGCAACGATAACGATAACAAGAAGACAGTAGCAGCCGAGATGTGTGGCAAAGGCGATAAAGTAGCGAGGTCCGTCGTAAGAGAGAAAAACCTGAGGACCGATGGCGTTTCCAGCGGCCCAGACGATGAAGTTGATGGCGACAACAATGGTCTTCTTTGTCTGACCGGCAGTGTTTCGAGAGATCATGGAGAGAGCGAGAGTCTGGGCTGACCAGAAGGAGAGTGTGATGTAATAGGAGATGAGAAGACCAACGTGCTGAGCCATGGTTTCATTGGGGAGTGTCATGAGAAGAATGGTGCCGATGAAGGAACTAGACTGTTAGCAGGGCTTTGAAAAGACAAAGAGGTTTGACTTACGGAATACAGAAGCCAAGCATGACCCAGAGATTCTGATTGAATTTCTTGACAAGCCAAGCAGACGAGAGCAGCACGATAATAATATAGAAGCCAAGCACCATAGCAAGCAACTGCGTCTCGAGGGTGGTGAACCCAAAACTCTTGATGATAATATTGGCAAAAGCACCAAGTCCCGAGGTAGGCAGCGTAGTGCATAGCGAAATGAGAGCATAGCCCCAAGTCTGAGGATCCTTGAGACCCTCCATGAACTGCTCTTTCTTGAATGTCTTGTTCTGAATACCGGTCTGGTTATCACGGACACGCTCAACCATCTCGTGCTTTTCCTGCTCAGTCCAGCACTTGGCTCGCATGGGAGAATCGGGCATCCACCAGCCTACAAAGAGACCAAAGATGACTGAGATGACTCCGTACGTGAGGAAGAGCCATTGCCATGACTTGAGAGGGCCGGACTTGATGAGGGAGAAACAATAGGCGAGGAGACCACCAACGATCTGCTGAGCTCCATTCATCATATACCTTGTCCATTTTTAGCTTTCTAGATTGTTATAATGATATGAGAACGTACCAGTAAGTGACGCGGGATGCCTGTTCCTCACGACGGTACCAGATGGCCGACAGGATAACAAAGCAGGGCTGGCAAGTCGACTCAAAGATTCCGAGAAGTGTCCGCACAATCAAAAGGCCCTTAAAATCCTTACAGGCAGCATGGCATGCCAAGCAAATACCCCAAGCAATGATACAGAAGCTGAGCCATTTCGCGATCCTGACTCTAGCAATGAGCCAATTCTGGGGATATTCGACAACGAGGATAGCGAGGTAAATACAGGTAGTTAGCCATGAAAACTACAAGCCGTTAGCATTGTCCAAGGTCTTATTAGTAAAGTAACTGACCTGCTGAGACACTGTCCCATCTGGGTTCTCGAGCCCAGTGTCAGCCGTCAAGCCCATGATGGACGCAAACGACAGCGTGCCCTTGTCGATAGCCTGGAGAAAGTATGTAAAGATCATAATAACCAAGACACGCTTGTCAATCATCTTGCGCAGCTCAGCACTACGCTCAGGCGTAATGTCGATGCGTGCGTCAGAGACATATTGCGCAAGCTCCTTGTCGACTCTCTCAGAGTGCTGAGTGGGCTTTTCGAGGTCCTCAACTTCATCGATGGACCTCTTGCGCTCTACTTCTGAAGCCATTGTGTAGAGAGGATGGTATGAAGAGTGAAAAGAAGATGATGAGAGAGTGCTCTGATCCAAAATTAGAGCTGGGGTAAGGTCTTCTTTTATCCTACTCTTGGTGGCTTGCAAACCCGGGGTCCCCAGATGTAAGCGTTACGATATCAGCGGAGATAAAGACCCATCCTCCCACATCCCTAGACTCACAACTAGGTTTTCGACCAAGAATCCCATCTTTTCCCCTCGCCACAGGTTTCGCCCGAGGCGCCGAATGATGATGTCTCACGGCAACGCGGCAACGACCCCAAAGAAAAGTCTCCAACTGTTTGCGCTGGTTGGTCTACTCAGGGGCTGCATCTCCGCTTTGAGGGGATAAAGTGAAGTTAATTCAGGGGGGAAAGCTGCAGCAGGATGGATGCGACCTTGACCAGGGACGGGTACGATCATCAGAGATGGTCTGATTTGTTGAGTGTGGTACATGTAAAAATGAGGACGGTGAAGTTTTTGGTGATGGATCTGGGGCATGGATGGGTTCTATGGATGGTGGTGGCTGGTGTCGATGTAGATCTGCTCTTTTGGGAGACTGATGCTTGACAAGCAAGGTTTACTTGGCTATATCTCAACGATATCTTACAGATTGAAGCACATGCTGTTACAACAATGACGACTGCCGAGCCAGATTATTCCTCCGACGGCACAGAAACATGGGCATGGGTATCAAAGAGCCGCTGCGGCTGCCGGTGCCTGCCATGGATCTTGGCAAGAAATTGGAGAATCCAAGCGACGGTCTCAAATTACTCCGCACGATTATCAACCGCTTATAACCTATCGCGTAGAGAGATAGAGGCGAGTCTCAGGTGGATGCTGACATACAAGGACACGAAGAAGCGAAGCAATCACGACGACAGAACAAAGCAGGGAGACAGAGTTACCCGCTAATTAGCGGTATAATTAAGGTAGATCCACTGTATCCTCTAACGGAGCGGTAAATTCTTTAACAACGTCAAAGCTCAAGCTCAATTGTCTGTCTCTCAATGTCTCGGATTGTATCCGTACGCTCGGGACATCTCAACTCCATTTACATCACTCACCACTCCCCCAACTCCATTCCACCTTCAAAAACCTTTCTCATCACCTTTTCCCTCTTCTCCTAAACCTTGATCACGTTGTCGGATCAAAATCCCGTCTCCGCCCCCATCTCTCTCACTTGAACCCCCAGTTTCCAGCCCCACCCCCACAGAAGAAAAAGTGCGGAGAGAGGGCTGTGGAGGTGAAATTGCCAGCTCATCATAGGACAAGATGAGAGAGACGCTCGGTGTGCATCGGACCGAGGCTTGTGCGCCAAGAGGACAAATGGGGGAGTAGAAAGTGTTGGAGCGGCTATCAAGATGCTGAGTTAAAGTCTCATAATTACTCTCACCTCTTCCCACGATCACCTCATCTCTGAGAGAACAACCAACGTAAACTGAACACTCGTCAGAACATCCATCATGCCTACACACGTACACGACATCGCGTCGGCAGACGTCCACAAGCAGATCCGACAGCTCATCCACGAGCTCGTCAACATCAAGGACACAACAGGCGAGTTCCTCATGACCCTCGCCGACGGCCGCATCATCGACACAAAGGGTTGGAACGATTGGGAGTGGACGCACGGCATCGGCCTCTATGGCATCTGGAAGTACTACGAGATGACTGGCGAGGATGAGTGGCTCAAGATCATCGAGGACTGGTTCCAGGCCCGCTTCGAAGAGGGCCACAAGGGCAAGAACATCAACACCATGGCCGTCTTCCTGACCCTGGCTTTCGTCTACGAAAAGACCCGCAACCCAGTCTATCTCCCCTGGCTCGACAGCTGGGCTGAGTGGGCCATGCACGACCTCCCTCGCACCCGACACGGCGGCTTCCAGCACATTACCTATCTCGAGGTCAACGACCAGCAGCTCTGGGACGACACCCTCATGATGACCGTCATGCCTCTCGCCAAGATCGGTCTCGTTCTCAACAGGCCTCACTACGTCGCCGAGGCCAAGAAGCAGTTCCTCCTGCACATCCAGTATCTTTTCGACACAAAGACGGGTCTCTTCTTCCACGGCTGGACCTTTAACGAGGGCGGACACAACTTTGCCGATGCTCGCTGGGCCCGAGGAAACAGCTGGGTGACGATTGTCATCCCCGAGTTCCTCGAGCTGATCGGCATCCGGGAAGACGACCCCATCGGCTCACACCTCATCAACACCCTAGAAGACCAATGCGAAGCCCTCTCCAAACTCCAGTGCTCCAACGGTCTATGGCGCACTCTCCTCGACATCCCAGAAGAGGAGGGCTCATACGTCGAGGCCAGCGCAACAGCAGGTTTCGCATATGGTATCCTCAAGGCAGAGCGCAAGAGATACGTGGGCAAGCAGTACAACGAGGTAGCTGTCAAGGCTATCAAGGCTGTGCTGGAGAACATTAGCCCTGAGGGAGAGTTGCTAAACACGTCGTTTGGAACAGGTATGGGTCATGATTTGCAGCATTACAAGGATATCCCCAGGACAAGTATGCCATATGGACAGGCCATGGCTATGATGGCGCTGGTAGAGTTTTTGAGGGCGTATAATTAAGAAAATTAGAAATGATAATGCTTTAGTTAATGAGACATTAAGAAATGCCATGCATCATGCGTTTCGGACAATTATGTGTTTAAGTTGTATTGACATTCAAACTCCATGCCAATACTTGACATGCGAGCATTGAATTCTCGTTTCTTCGGTCTAATCTCTTCGTAGCGAGTAGCTCTACACCTTAGCACCAGCATCAAACGTTCCCTTCAGCTTCAAGTCCCTCGAACTCTCCCCCAAGGCGATAGTAAACTCCCCATCCGTCACCCTCCAATTCTGCTCCTCCACATCCCAATAACTCAAGTCCCTCCTAGTAAGCTCAAACTCAACCGTCTTGCTCTCACCCTTCTTCAAAGCTACCTTCTCAAACCCGCGCAGAACCCGAACGGGATGGTCCACCTTGGAGGTCTCGGGGTATGATAGGTAAAGTTGCGGCACGGCTTTACCATCCACGGAACCACTGTTGGTGACAACAACCGAGACGGTTACTACAGTCTTCCAAAGATCGGGATTGCCGCCTTCTTCGCCTCCGGCTGCCGAGGGGGGCTGCTCGATATCGTAGCCATCGGGGTAGGGATAATCGCCGTGCTTGATGTCGTCAGGCGAGTTAATGTAGGGATAAATCCACTTCTTGAGTTTGCGAATGTTCTTGGGCCAAAGGGCTTCCTTGACATCCGGGATCTTATCATCGAGCTTAGGCGGTTTTGCTTTCGAGGACGAAGCCCGCAATGCTGGGAATTGCGATACTGCAGATTCCCGAGTGATCTTCAAATCCTTGTACTCAAAGGTAGTGTACGACAGTCCAAAGCCAAACTCGTAGCGAAGATCAACATTGTACTTGTCAAAGTGACGGTAGTCGACGTATAGACCCTCGTTAAAGTCCTGCTGCGGCACCACGCCGTTGGGCAGATATAGAACCTGACCTCCTTCGCCGTAGTCAGCGAGGGCCTTACCAATCGTATATGGAAGCTTTCCACTAGGGCTCTCATCGCCCAAGAGGATGCTCGCAATAGCGTTACCACTCTCTTCGCCAGGAAGGTTAGCTGTCAGCACAGCCTTGATCCGCGGGTGATTGATCCAGCTCTCCATAACAACAGGACCAACAGCGTGAATGACCACGATAGTTGTACCAGTTCCGTCTCCACAGTGGTTCGCAACCTCGCTGATAAGTGCATCGCCTCCCTTCTGCAAGAACAGATCATTTCGGTCGCCACGGACATTGCTCCACGAGAGATATCCCTCGCCCGAGTCTGCGTTGGCAAACACCAAGCAGACATCCTGCTCTGCTGCCTTCTTTGGGTCTTTGACCTTGTTGGAGAGGAACTCGCTAACTTGGACCTTGTCCTTGTTGAAGCTCTCGCGCAGAGCCTCAACAGGAGTGATGAGGAATGGAAAGTCGGCTGCACCACTACCCCAACCGGATCCAAGAGTACCGTCGTTACATCCTTGATCAGCGCAGTAGTTGAGTCCATGGCCAGGACCAGCGTCTTCGCCGAAAATGCCAATCTTGACCTTGCCATCCTTCTTTTCGGGCTCGGAGTTGGCCAATCTGCCCCCACGGCTCAATGGAAGTACGCCTTCGTTCTTGAGCAGGACAGTTCCCTCGATAGCAATCTGACGAGCCAGCTTGGCATGATCCTCTTGCACATCCACGTAATGGTTAACCACCTGCTTCTCCTGGGGCGAAGGACTTCCAGGTGCAAGTACTCCTTCCTTGTCATAGGTCCAAGAGGAGAAATTCGGGCCCTTGTTCTCGTCCTTGTCCTGTCCAAGCTGGTAAAACGAAGCGACAATTCGAAGGGCCATATCATTGAGTCGATCAATTGGCAAAGATCCATTGAGAACAGCCTGAGAAAGACGTGGTCCCCAGAGTGATTCTCCATCGGCCCATTTGAGTCCATCTCCCGGCATACTCATATCCAGTCCAGCCAAAGCACTCGCGACGCCAGACCGTTGAGCCAACCAATCCGACATGACAAAGCCCTGAAAGCCCATCTCATCTTTAAGAAAGCCGTTAAGAAGCTTCGAGTTCTGACAGGCATAAGAGTTGTTGACCATATTGTACGAGCACATGACACTCGCAACTCCAGCCTTGACAGCGTTTTGGAAAGGCCAGCCATAAATCTCGTGAAGAGTTCGATCGTCAATGTTGGATGAGATGGCGTTGGGAAGACCCCATTCCCAGGCCTGGCGGAAATGCTCCTGTTCGTTGCCCACAAAGTGTTTAATCGTAGCCATTACCCCTTCATCCTGGATGCCCCGAATGGTCTCTGCACCAGCAATGCCCTGCAGGTAAGGATCAGGACCAAAGCCCTCCCAGTTACGCCCACCAGCAGGAGCTCGTCCAAGAGGGCCGATAGCGGGGCCAAGGATGACATTGACACCCTTGGCCTTGGCCTCTTTTCCATGACCTTTACCACGCTCATACATCAACTTTTTGTTGAACGTAGCTCCCACCGTAATTCCAGCAGGCCAGGCGGTTGCGTTATCAGCGAAGCGCACTCCAAGAGGCCCGTCCTGCAATGCCAAAGCTGGAAATCCGACGTTGACAGCAGCGCCTGTGTTGCCGACGGCCAAACCCATACTCCATCCTGTTCCAGTGGTGATGTTGACCTTCTCAGCCAGCGTCATTTTACCAACCAACTTGGCTGCCAGGCTATAACTCTTTTCCCAATTCTTAGATGTACCACCTTTTGGACTAGGATACCAGGGCGGTGATTGTCCATCAGCGGGCGGTGTCTTGATCTTGTTCCAAGCAAAAGCTCCAATGGCCGAGATGATGGCCCAAACAAGGACAATAGTAGCAACAATCATTAAGCAGCACCTTTTCGGTGATGCACGCCATCGTCGGAACAGTCCAGTAGGTCGCACTCGGCGTTCTGTGAGACCTACTGACGCCTCAGATTGAGAAATGACAGCATTCTTGTTGAGATAATCTGTCGCATCAAGATCAGAGTAAGCATCAGAAGCTTCACTCTCGTCAAAAGATGCCCGATCGGCCGCTTGGAGAAGGTTTTCCCTGCTGGGATCCATGGTGTGAGACATGAATTCTCTAGGAATGAGGCATGTTGGAGGAATAAGCAACTTTGTGCGAGTTTATCACTTCAGGCTGTTTAGCTAATCTTCCCCAAAAGACTTGCGTCACTTTACATTCCGAACCGCAGAATCCCCTGGACGCTTTGGGGATCGTCCTCGGCAGTTCCACCTCCGCAATAGACGTACGGGTACCCTAGATCACTTTAAATTTTGGATTCAGATTCAGGTACAGAAGCGCCGGATTGTCTAAAACACAGTGAATTGATCTCAGATTGTTTCCAAGAACTGCATATTATATAAGAGTTTTAAGTATCATTTCATCTTCTATAATGAATGAAAGAATGTCCTTTCGGATTTCATGTATTTGACCAACGGCTAAAAGGGCCCGATCCCATCAATCATTCATACGAATAAACCACTCAAACATTTTATCAATAGTGCAGCTTGCATTCATTTGAGACAAAGAGAATATAAAGCCATTATAATTGATCAGCACATTATCATAAGTTTCTACGGAATACATACCAATAACCTGATAACTTGAACAAATCTTTGTAAATCTATTCCTGAAAGACCCCACTCTTCCGCCAGAGCAGAATATCACTCCGGCTTTTCCTCGGCAAACCCAAATCCATCTCGACATTGGCTTCGACGTGAGCGTAACATCTCTCAATCAGCCTCATCACATCCAATCGCCCAACATGTCCATGTTCCGCGCCAAGAAGCTCGATCTGGGCTGTTTCGTTAACGTCCGTACCTTGCGCGACCACACAAAGCGCAAGGTTTTCGAGGCCCACGAGACCGAGCGGTGCGCAAATCTCTTTTCCATGACGAACAACCAACAATTGCTAACTCAAAACCTCGCAGACAAGCCCTCCGATACATCATTCGCAACACTACCCTCCCTCCCCGAGTCCGGGCTGAGGCCCAGCTTCAGCTTACGCAGATGCACTGCTACACCCGACCGACACAGATCCGAAACCGATGTATCATGGGCGGACAAGGGCGTGGTGTGCTGAGCGACTTCAAGATGACACGAGTAAGCCGACGAACGAAGCGATGTAGATATTATACGAGACTAACGATTGCAGTACAACTTCCGAATGGAGGCCATGGCTGGAAACTTGCCTGGTGTCAAGAGAGCCAGTTGGTAGAGAGTGGAGCGAAAACGAAGGAGGAGCAATGTACGACTAGGCGTTGACTTTGAGGAAGCCAGGAAGACGAATCGACATCTCGGCAGATTATAGAAATGACTGTACAATACAACGTAAAAATTTGGAAATACTTCAAATCATGGTTCGGCAAAGCTAGGATCTTGAGCTGCATGTGCTCTTGATTTGACAGCTAAGGCTGGACGCATGCGAAGGGCTGCAAGAGTTGTGTATGCACAGTATTGGGAGCGATGAGTGGGCTCTTGGGCATATCATTGACTGTGCTGCAAGTCATGCTTCAGAGTCTCACACGACATCAACTGTAACAGGCATCGCATGATCCTTTGTGGTTTCAAAAGCGCACCTTATACGGAGGACGAATCTTAGCAAATCACATGTTATAATCTTGTAGAATTACCATTTTCAATTCAAGCAGCTAGGTCGAGTAAACCAGCTCACTCAAGATTACAAGAGCGCATATCTTATTATCAGTTTCACATGCTGTTTCTTAAGCTTAAATGTAGCACATAAAGCCATAGTATCTCAGCTATACAGCAGTTTAACTTGCTATTTTTGTATGTCTTATTACTGAAGATATCGTACTTTATGGTATGCCTTCTTTGCCGTCGGTAGTAGGTAGGTTAGTAGGTAGGTATACTCAATACATCGAATCAAGTCAGGTCGGAAGCGAGGGGCGATAAGCGATAAGACTTGTTTTCTGGATCGTGGCTGAAGTGGCTGCCTTCAATTGTAGTCTGACTGTCGAGAGCCTTGGGAAACTTCTCATATTTTCTCATTTCTGCTCTAGGGTTCCTCATCATGTGAAGAGAAAGAAAAAGAAACTTTTATGCATTTCTTACTTGTTGTGAAGTGCCTAGGAACTATAGTTTTGAGATCTCCGATTTCCATGTATAAACGGGACCCTGCCCCGCCACTCCCTTAGCCACCCAAGCCACCCAAACAATCCTTCTTTCATCATTCTTCATCTCACATCTTCTCTTCCCAGTCATTCTCCAGCTTTTGTCCTTCTCTCCACATCAACCTCTCAGTTCTTTCAGATCTGTTCGCCCCAACTCTCTCTTTCTTGAATACTTCTCTCTCAAATCATTCACCATGGGAGGCGGCGATCTCAACTTGAAAAAGTCCTTCCACCCTGCCCTGCGGCGCAACCAACAGGCCGTCTGGGATGAGGAACAAAAGGCACTCGCCGAGCGCAAGCGCACACAGCAACGAATCAACGAAATCAAAGAGGAGCGCGCAAAGGAGGAAGTACAGCGCCAGCTCGAGGCAGCAGGAGGAAGGAAGCGCGTTGATCGTGTTGACTGGATGTATCAAGGCCCGACCGATGGACAAACAGGCACCACAGAAGAGACCGAGGCATACCTGCTAGGCAAGCGACGCATCGACAACCTTATAAAAGGCACAGAGCACAAAAAGCTGGAAAAGGAGGCTGGCGCCGAGAGTTTCATGGCTCTGCAGAATGCCAATACTGCACGAGATACGGCTGCCAAGATCCGCGACGATCCACTACTGGCTATCAAGCGACAGGAGCAAGCCGCCTACGAAGCCATGATGAACGACCCTATCAAGCGACGCCAACTACTCTCATCCATGGGTGTCGATGACGAGAAGAAGGATAAGGAAAAGTCACGGAGGAGGGAAGACCGACATGACAGACACAGGCGGCGGCATCACCACCGCAGTACAGAAGACGACAGACATCACAGACGAAGAGGCTCTTATTCACGATCACAAAGCCCACGACGTCGCGATGACTCACGGGAGGATCGACACAGACGCCGCAGAGATGACAGTCCCCGAGAGCGACATTCACGAAGGAGACGTGACGAGTCAGATGATGACCAAGAATATCGGCGCAACCGACGCCAACATGACAGTCATAGTCGTAGAGATGCACGACGAAGCTACCCTGGCGATGCACGTGATAGAAGATCACGTTACAACGAAGAAGATGAAAAAGTCAAAGAGGAGGAGCGTCAGCGCAAGCTTGCAGCAATGCAGTCTGCAGCCACAGAGCTGGATGATGATCGTGAAAAGCGCCTTGCAGACCTGGAAAAGCGGGAACAAGCCTTGAGAGAAGCGGATGACAAGGCGAGAGAGCGCGGAGGTGATCGCGGATTCGTGAATAAGCTGCATCAGCAGGCGGGACACAAGGGCTTGGCCGAGCGCATGGGAGGAGCGCGTCGTGGATATCAGAAGGATGATGATTAGGTGCATATGACTATGACACGGCGTTTTTGGTGTTTTATTATGATGCTTATCTGAGCTGGTCATCTCATTAAGTCATGGAGATTCAGACTGTCTAATTAATGTCATTCACATACATACAATACACACAAGACTCTTACATTCAACCATATACCCGATTCTCACAAAATCGATATTCGCCTCCCGTGCAACGTGTCGGAAATAAATAAACGAAGCCACATTCGCCAAGCCACCTAAATATGAATAGTCAAACCCAGAATTGCGCTGTAACCTTGTGAGAATAATATTTTGATCACGTTACGTAGTGACCGGATCATTGACCGGATCATTGACCGAGTCTATTGAATCCAGACTGTTTGAAAGGAAGCATTCGAGGGTTGTAATGGGCCAAGCCAGAAGTGAGCTACTGTAGACGCCGACGGATAAAGTGGCCAATTGAGCGGGGGTGTTTAGTTGCGCTACTGCAGAACGAAGTGCAGAAAAAAAGGGGACATTTAATGGGGACAGAATGATGATGCAGATGATGGTTCAAATTAAGATGCAATATGCATTATTATTTATGTCCAGATGACATGTCCCCCAAACTCCACTGGAAGCGCCGAGAGAGATGCCTGTTTAAACTTGGCCTCTAGGGCTCTAGGCTGTTGACTCCACTGTCTTTAACCTGGGTGTCCCTCCCTCCCCCGATTTTCTTGTCCCTCTGACTTCATGGCTCCTGCTCCCTCTCATTTCCTGTCCCTTGACTGATCCCTACCCATTGATTGCCTCGCCTCAGCTCACGATCCAGATACCAATAATTCAATTCCCTTTTCTCTCCCAGCGCAATATTCACAATTACAAACAAATCTCACCTGCTCCGCCACGTTAATGCGCCTGCGCTGACGACTCTACGCCGACTCGATTGATCTGCGCGCCACCTGGCGACAAGTTAACAGGGTTTCTTAAGGGAGCACCACCACGAACCGAAATCACCTCTTGGGGCCAATTATCTACGAATTTCTCTCCTTAAACAAAAAATCCTTCACGCCACGAATCCGATACGATACAATACGATACATAATCAGTCACAATGCCTGCTCTTTGCGGAGGATCCAAAACCGTTCAGCGCAAGCTGGTCCTGCTGTGCGTACATGTCACCACCAATACTCTGCGACTGCGCTGACTCGAATTTCGAATTAGGGGTGATGGTGCTTGTGGAAAAACGTCGTTGTTGAATGTCTTTACGAGAGGGTATGTCTGAGGAGCCAGCAGGTGTCATGTAACGAGACTCATCGAGTACCAGTTATTTCCCAACCGTCTACGAACCTACCGTCTTTGAAAACTATGTCCACGGTAACGACACACCAACACCTCTACCGAAGAGGCCTCACTAACGAAACTGCACAGATATCTTTGTCGATAATGTCCACATCGAACTCTCCCTCTGGGACACAGCCGGCCAGGAGGAATTCGACCGATTACGATCCCTCTCCTACGGTACAACCCCCCATCGCCCTTCCTCAAACGCCTACTAACTCCCCCCAGACGATACAGATCTCATCATGCTCTGCTACTCAGTCGACAGCAAAGACTCACTCGAAAACGTGGAGTCCAAGTGGGTAGGCGAGATCGCCGACAACTGCCCCGGCACCAAACTCGTCCTCGTGGCGCTCAAGTGCGACCTCCGTGAGCAGGGCGACGGCGACGACGACGAAAACAACGGCGAGTCGGGCGAGCCGCGCGAGAAGCGGCCTATGATCCCCTACGAGCAGGGTCTCGAAGTCGCGCGTCGCATAAACGCGCTCCGATACCTCGAGTGCTCCGCCATGAAGAACAGGGGCGTTAATGAGGCCTTTACCGAGGCGGCGCGCGTGGCTCTCAGCGTCAAGAAGGATCGCGAGGAGGGCGGCTGCACCGTCATGTAATGGGACGTACGACAATTACATCGAATACGAGCCACCAACGAAGGAGCGTCGACAGGGATTTCGAAGTTCATCTTGCCCTTTCTCACGGGTGTTTCACTGTATATATCGTGCGGCATATATGCACATAGGGATCTTTCACGGTGTTTATGCGTGTCTTTTTTACTGCTTCTACGCTACGACTGTCTCGGTACAAGTCAAGCATGCAAGAGGCGAGGAGTAGGTTCCTGGGAGAGGATTATACATTTTTGTCTCGTATTTGACATGCCACTTTTTCAATGTCAGTTTTTTTTCCTGTCATGTCATCCTCAGCCAGGCGAGGTACATTCTGTTAGCGCATTTAATGAGAAGTTTACAAGCGTTGACTGGATCGGTAATTGTGAGACTTGTACCAAGACTTGAGGGGTAGAGTTGCACAGCCACGCCGAGGAACAAGTCGATTACGAAAAGACGCATGATATGACCGGGAATACGGTCTTTGCTGGATCGGATCAAGTTGGGTCCGTCTATTAAAATATAGTTTCCTGACTTGTATCAGATCTTGATCCACTGAGATCTTAGTCTATACGAGAAACGGGGCGGGCGTTGAGAAGTCTAAGTTGTAACGTTTTGTATGGATCCTAAAACCCTTACATTCCATTAGACGTGATGGATTTGAAACTGATATGATCTAAGAGGCACTCAATCAAAGTCAAGATGTAGCGCTTCATCATTGCACCAATAACCAACATGCTCGTATCCTCTCTCCCTATCCGAAACAATACCAGATCCATCTCAATGTCGTTAATTCCAACGCCACCTCATGCGTCATTCCAAAGCATCGCACAAACAAAGTGACGCTATTCCCATGCCTCTTAATTCCTTCTCTTGTCAGTTGTAAGCCATGATTGGTTCGCCAAGCCCTGGACCCTGGCTACCCTGCGCGCATGGATTGACGTCACATGGGAAAGCAGGTTTCAAGAGTTGACGATCTTCGAGACTGGATGGCATCAGGGAGAGAAAAGGGAGGGTCTCTGAAGGATATGTAAAGGGCCAAGAGTCCCTGAATCTCAAGAGATTTATTCTATTCTCCATCAATACTATCCACTTACACTGATACCTTCAGAAGGTCAACCACTTACACCACCTACACCACTTATACAAACCACTTACACTTATATCCTCCAACAACACCATCACAATGCCTCTCTTCGGATCCCGCCGCGAACCCTCCCCCGAGCCAATCCGGGAAGAACCCCCCCGCAAACACGGCCTCTTCTCGCGCAATCACGAGCCCACCCCAGCCCGCACCTCAACATCCTCTCACCACCGCCACTCGCGCGGCTCCTCCTCCTATGACCGCCGCTCATCCTCATCCTCTCGCTCACCCAGCCACAACCGGGGCGGAAACTTCCTGTCCCGAAAGTTCGGTGGTGACCGCTCCGAGCACGATCCTGCTGTTCTTGAAGCCCGCGAGCGCGTTCGCAGCGCTGAGATGGCGGAGCGACAGGCTGATCGCGCGCTTGAGGAGGCGAGGATGAGTGTGCGCGAGGCTAGGGAGCATGTTAAGAGGCTTGAGGTTGAGGCCAAGGAGGATTCTAGACGGGCCAAGGTTAAGGAGTCGCAGGCTAAGGAGATGTCCAAGATGGGACGATCTCTTGGACGTGAGTATTCATGAAGAGACTTTGAAAGATGCGATACTAACAAGGATTATAGGCCACGGATATTAAACCAAGCCTCAAAGATCGAAGGAGTTGGAGTGTATGACTAGGAGTATTACTGTATCATAATTGTACGACACGGAAAAATAGGAGTATACGACGGGAGATCGAGGAGTAGTCAAGCATCGTTTCTAGTTTGATCAGTTTATCTTTTACAATACCACTTTGCGTTTTGAGTACCATAAGCCTTCCGACTTGCCATGCCAGTATGCTCATATGACCTGTCACCTTAAAATCCATCACTTATGTAAATAAACCAAGGCCATGTCTTTTCTCTTAAGTGTTTATACATATCTCCCAGGGACCTTCGCGCTGCGCACGACTCTTCCCATGTGTACGCACGTCTTTTGAGCCTCGCGTCCTCACGCCAACTCTAGATCACGTTCTCATGAAATGTCAGGGGTTTGAAGGCACCAAACCTCATTCCTATTCCATTTCTTCAATACGAGTCACTCCAGCCAGAGGCACATAGTTTGTTCTGAGTGCGAAGAGCGTGTTGGAGGCACAAAGAGCAAGTTGCATAGGCATGTCACGTTTCTTGATAGCGAACTGAAGCGATAAGAAGAGTTAGCAATGGCGTCCATAGGAGAAATCCAAGGTTTGTTTGGGTAAGAACTCACAGCGTGTCCGTTGACACAATTATACCAGTGGTCATCGTTCATCGCCATACCACTAATTCCGCTAATCATTGCGGATTTAATCGAAGCCAGTTCATCCAGTATCATATCTTCATGTTTAGGATCAAAAAATTCTATTGCCTCTTGAAGTTTCTGTCCCAACTCTTCGACATCGTTGAACCTGGCACAAAGAGCTGATGCGGCATTAAGAAACCTACGGGCAGTTTTAGTGTGCTCTTCAACAGTGACCGAGTCAACACCACCCTCAACGCCCACAATGTCCTTGTAACCATGGCAGTAGAGGTGTGGCGTTGGCAAAGCATAGAGTTGCTGCAATGACAATCCGTGTCAGTTTTGCGCCATCCGCCTTCTTGATGGTATCCTTGCAGCTGTCCAGAAACTCAAATAAGGACGGAAGCGACTCAGATCTTAGCCATGACCAAAGACCGCTATAGCCATATAAGGCCTCGGAGATCTGCAACACAGTAAGACCATCTCGTAATTGCACCTCCTGGGCCTTGATTTCGACAAGGCGCGCTGTCAGATGCAGTCAAGGCCTCAAAGGCAACCCCAGCCTGATTGTCTTGATGAGTTCGAAACCAAGAGTCCGCAAGAGCGTATCGCTCTCCACACAAGAGAGAGTGAATATTTCTCTCGGTGCTTCGAGTCAGCGCTTCCAAGTTGTGTGTCTTGGAGCCAACAGTTGCTGGCCGTGTCCCGAGCCAGTCCAACAAACTCTTCGCCGAGATGAACTGTCGGCGAATCTGGGGGCTATTCTTAGAGATGAACTCCAAAAAGCTAGGATCGCTCATACATTTTCGTGTCTGGCGCAAATCTTTGACAGCCAGACAGGTTGTGGTGGTGCCTTTGTTGAGATTATCATATGCTTTGCTCAGAGCCTCGTTTTCCTCCTGCGTGCTGGCAAACTCTTTCTTGACGACTAGGAGATTCTTGTTTCCTAGTTCTTTTGCGGTACAACGGCGTCCGATGCGAATAATCCCCTCGATTCCTACATCGAGGAGATGCTTCAGAAACCGGTCCAAAGCATGGTTGGTGTAACAACTAGGTTTTTGTCAGCTAACTGATAGATCAAAGGCAATGCCTGAGATGACAACTCACGATACTACGATCGGACCAAGCTTCGCTTCCTTTCTCACAACCAGTAGAACTCTCACGAGCTGGACGCCAAGGTACGACTCCCTAGTTCCTGGTGGACTTTAGATGAGAGCATACTCCCTAGTGAGAGCAGCAACCAAGCTGTGGCATTGACCACGATCCAGCCCTGTCTGAGCCTCCAGCTCATCAAGACCAATCGCATCAGACCCTATGGCGGGGTCCAGCTCATGAGTCGTCTCATTGTTCTTGGCTATGCAGTCCAGAGGGAATATAAAGCCTTGTTTTCGGGTATATAGAGGCGGGGGTATATCGTTATTCCCAGAACTGGTGGGCAACATCCATCTGCGGAAGGGTACATAGTTCATGCGGCGTATCCGTTGAAGATTCTCAAAGACTGGCATGAAAGTCTGGGGAAGAACACCCCTGAAGTCAATCAGCACACCTGTAGTGTTATTCGCGAACAGTCGACCCAACTGGCCCACTGTACTTTGAAAGAGAGTTGCCAGCTTGACCGTAATACTGGGTCGACTCTGAGCAGATACAAGACTGCTCTTGGTAGGATCTCTAACACCATCTTTGTGAGGAACCTCGTTGACTTCTTTGGCAGTTACCTCAACAAATAGCAGATCGTGGCCTCTGGCTTGAGGAAAAACCAGGCATAGAAGCCATCCAACTTCCGGGCTCGAAGATTCCAACCACCAGCCCCTCTGCTCCTCGTGGCATTTCAGAAACCCGAGACGGAGCACGAAACGACAATATGGCGTGGATTCCTCGCCTATTCTCGTGAAAGATGTGCTCCACTTGACATGTCAAGTACGTATCGGCACGAGGGCTGTTGCTCGAAAGGCAACCGCGCAATCGATTTGGGGAAGTAATCAGGTCAGCGAGGACATCTCTGACGGGGCCGATAATTTCGTGGCGTAGAAGTCGAAAGCTATAATTAATGTGTCTTTGTAGTGGATCTTTCATCGCATGAGGATGAAGAAGATTGGTCGATGGGAGATAGGGAACATGATATCGAATAACCTCCTCTGCAGTAGGTAGAATACGAATGTTGGTGATGTCCGCAAAGTCGTTGTCGTGTCTGCCACCAGGGCGTTGAGCTGGCACTGGGGTTGATGAGGACGTATCGCGCAAGCTTGTATCTGACTATTCTGTTGTATCGAGCACCAATCTCTTGAGGACGTCCATGCGAGACTGAAGGCTGTCCAATTCAAAGTTCAGGAACTTCTCACGCATCATGGAAACAAGCTGGTCGAAGAGCTCTAAGAGTTGGGGTAGACCATCATCAGATTGTACTTGAGGAACTCTACGAAGCAGTTGATAACATGCCTCAAATACAGCGAAAACGGCCTTCTTGACGTCATCTGTGAGAGTACCGGTGAAACTCTGCAGGCTGGCCAATCGTTGAATACACATTCGGGCCAGAAAGATGACACCATCTTCCCCCTCAGTGCCACCAAAATGAGTGTACACGCGACTGATATGCGCGTCAATAGCACTGCAGGCAAGCGAGAAATGGGCGATGACTTGTAGGAACATAGCAGCACAGTCACTGCCAGCTTGGTCCGTGAAAGAAATTCTTGAAACAATTGCGATAATATATTTCGAGCTGTGTAGTGTGACGTCCACGAGAGCATTGGCAAGCTCTTGGTGATGGTTTCGACAGTCGCTTTCTAGAGTGACGAGCGCAGCTTTTGTGTCAAATGGAGAAGATAGCACATTCAAGTCATTTCGTAGGAGGTTCTTCAGCTGAAAGAGGCATCCGAGGCATTTATTGCATCGCTTTTGTCCCCATTGTCTTGTATTGCTTTTGTTGTTTCTCGAGACGGAGTGCCTGCACGCTCTCCGACAGCCATAGCAGGCAGGAAAATGACGAAGGAGGGTGACGTTCTCGTGAGTGACACGTATGGTTTTAATGTTGGAATGAGAAGGAAAGTCTGAGAGAAAAAAATGGTAGAAGTGTACATGAGAGAATGCTGTAAGGCGGGCAGAGTGGCGCCTTCACCAGATGTTGCGGATGGAGGTGGAGGAGAGGAGATGTGGTGTTTCAAGATGAGGGAGCCGATGCCGCAGTGATTCATGACCCCTCTAGGTAAGTAGCCAGCCACCCAAGACTCAACAGCACAACTCGAATAGGATTAAGTTAACAGTGTTTACTCAGTTGTCGACCACTTGCAGTGCCAAAGGCACTTCTCCGCCCAAGGCAACAGGGCAGACGCAAGCATTCCGGTTTGAACAGGCAAGTAGGTCAGAGATGTAGAGAACTGAGGTAGCCATGTTCGGAATGTTTTATGAGTGTACCTCAAAGGTCGATAACATCATGAAATAAACCCTTCTCACGCTAGGTGATTTAATTGATAGCTCTTGCCCCGCAAGATAACCTGACATGCTCCTTTTGTAAATTGATTAGTTCTGATTGCACTTATTCTACGCAAAGGGAATTATTGCTCTTTGTCCATCAATTTTAACATCCGTCGGCCGGCTTTCGTTGTGGTCCGGTCATGATGTGGTAGCGAACTCTCTCCGTTTCGCCAACATGCGGTATGCCAGCATCTCTGTATTCCGAGCGAGTGATGGGACCAACAGCTTAGAGCTTTGTTTTCGATCATCCGCAGAACTCAAGAATTACCTCATTTATTCTCTCCTCTTCTCAAGTATGATTCCGCCACTGGGCGATGAAATATGTTAGTTGTCGCCGGGCTGAGCCGTTTGTGTAACCGACACACTCACTAAAGAGACTGAAAGTAACTGATTCTTTGCTGTCAGGCCCGAACGTCCACAACGGAGGCCACTTGGCATAAGACTGCCTTCACTTGAGACTCCATCCCACAATGACTTGATACTTGAATCTTCTCCTCTCTAGAGAACATGAACAAGTGCACATATAGACGTGTGACGCAAGATACAGCACATGCGGCTGATTGGTAGCATGAGTTGATCGCTGGTAGTCGTCAAGTCCATGGCAGATTACCAATGGCCTGAAAAAAACATGAACTTGACCCCAAATGCTCATGAACTGTTGGCCAAAACGTAAATGTGTTTCATGGACTGAGGACACGAAAGACGACAAAGAAAAGTATGAAGTCTTGCCCAAGTGTTCACCTTCAAGTGAGGTGTCGTTGTCGGCCACTAGGTATCTTGAGAGCCCCAAACTAGCGCGGCAAGCCCCAGTCTCACGTAAGAAGGTTAACCGGCAGTTCAACTCGACAATTACCCTTTTCAGACTCTAGGTCAGAGACAAAACATCGATATATCCAAGACTCACCTTCAATATGCCAGAGAGACTTCAAAAATAACCATACAAGATCTTTAGTTCCACCATCCCATCACAAGCGCACCATTCAAATGACGCAACCCTCGGCCTCCCACTCACTCCGCGCTTCGGCAGTAACACAAAGCCGATGGTGCAATCATACATGGCAATGACAAACCAAACCGCCGAACTAGCGGTGCCTTTGAATTATAAATGCTGTAGCTGAATTAATAATGCTCTGCATGACGCTATTTTACCCCAGGTTATGCTATTTACCCGTATATAGCTTCCTTATCTATGGCCTTTGTCCGCTCCAGTCTCTGTAGAAATCTGGGTCAAAGGTGGAATTCACTTTACTTTCAACACAATCGTCACTTCAACACAACAGCAGTAGCAAAAATGGGTTCTCAACCTCAAGCAGATATCACTCTCTACACCAACCATTTGTGTCCCTGTATGCCCTCTCCTCCTCCCCTCCTCTCCTCCATCACCAACCCCGCTGACCCCTCCAGTCGCTCACAGAGCACACATCACCCTCGCCGAGCTAGGCCTCCCCTTCAAGGAAGAAATCATCGATCTCACGACCCCCCGCACAGCAGAGTACCTCGCCATCAACCCGCGCGGCCTCGTCCCCACCATCGTCTACAACGGCGAGATCATCACCGAGTCGGCCATTGTGGCACAGTTCCTCGCGGACGCGCACCAGAGCACCCTCCTCCCGGCATCCACGGACCCAAACGGTCCTCTGACCCGCGCCAGGATCAACTTCTTCGCCGACACCTACTCGAACAAGGTCCAGTCGCTCATTGGCAAGGCGGTCTACCTTGCCAAGTCTGATGCCGAGACTGAAAAGGCGGCGGACGAAGCTGTCGCTGCCATCGTCAAGGAGATTGAGCCCCTGCTCAAGAACGCAGCTCCATTCTTTGGCGGCAGTGACAAGCTCACATTCGCAGAGGTACGATGAACCATAGTCCGTGGTAGAGAGTGATAGTTAACCAGAGGATAGGCCCTCACTGCACCATTTGTCATCCGCCTATTCGGCTGGGCCAACCATGGCCTCCTCCCCAAGAGCGTCCTCTCGCGACTGGAGAATGAAGCTCCCAGCTTTTACAAATGGGCACAAGCTCTTCAGAAGAACGCCAGTGTGACAGGAATCTACAATGAAACGGAGACGGTCGAGGGAACCAAAAGGAAGATTGCCCAGATCCGCGCGGGGCAGTAATATCAAGTCAATCTTGTAGATTAATAATGACGGTCCGCATTATCCTTGCTCGACACTAGCTGAACTTAATCGCAGTGAAAGTTGATAAGGAGCGTAGCGTCATGCTGTTTATTAAGGTAGGTTAAACTGCGATAGACTTTTGATGCCATGTTTCATCGTGCTGAGTTTGGTCTGAATAGTCTCATTATCTCACTTCCAGAAACTTAGAATTGTACATCTCCCGATAGTCCGTAAACAACACCAATAAGAATCGCCATCGTCACCATTTCCTCAAAACCCCCAGGCTCCTTTTCCTTGTAGCTGCTAGCTCAGTTGTTCCTGCTAGGTTCCATTGCGATAGACATAATTAGCAACACAATTTCGACAGCGAGATTTCAATGCCTGCCTAGCCCTCTAGTCCCCCCTAGCCCCTGCGAAAAGCCAAGATAGCTCATGTGGATCAACTTGTCAGTTTAGCAGTCGATCCATGTCTCGAATCCGTAACCAACACCCGTCCTAATCCCTAGTCTAATTTTAAAATCCTCACCTGTTAGCCGAAATGCCCTCTAGTTTCCTACTCTCCCGGCGCCCTTCCCGCCGAGACTTCTTGGCGCGTCTCAAGGGCCCTTGGCATATACGTTCGAAAACAGAAAAGAAAAGAGGCGGAGTTTCTTAGTGGTCTGAAATTGCAGGCCCATCGATACAGAGGTTGGCGATGACCTCCTGAGTCCCTTGTAGATGGGTCCCAGAGGCTCGGCACTTTGTCTCCTTTTCTGCCGTCTCTCCGTCGTTCGTTTCATTCATCTTCCCTTCCCTTTCCTTTTCTTCTCGTTCATTCCTGTCAAAGAAGCTCTGTTTTATTTCTTTGAGTCTTTCCTTGTCTTTCCTTGTCACGTTATAGATCCTTGGGTGTTTCATTCGTTTCATCGCCCAGTCACTCCTTGATCGCGACAGATAGACACTCACTTGTATTGTCATCGCCGCTGTTTCTTCAGATTGTTTTACAAACCCATTGCTTTGAAAGGAGGAGATTATAGCCAATATGCTCTCACGCTACATTCTACCCGTGGCCGCCATCTTGGGCCTCACGGCCGCCCAAGTCACAACAGATTGCAACCCCCTAAACGAGACCGACTGCAAACCCAACCCAGCCTTTGGCACCAGCCATCACTTCCACTTCAACGAGACGCCCTCGTTCGACCTGTGGGAGACGCACGTCGGCCGTGTGCCCTACTCGGAGGAGGATGGCGCCACCTTCACTGTCGACAAGCAGGGCGACTCGCCCACCATCCGGACCGCCTTTTACTTCTTCTTTGGCCGCACCGAGCTCATCATGAAGGCCGCTCCGGGTCGGGGCATCATCACTTCCATGATGTGGCTGAGCGACGATCTTGATGAGGTCGACTGGGAGATTCTGGGCTCCAACGACACCCACGCTTCAACAAACTACTACGGCAAGGGTGTTACAGATCACACGAGGGCGGGATGGCACTATGTCAAGGACGGCATGCAGGCTGATTATCACAACTACACGACAACATGGACAAAAGACGAGCTCAAGTGGTATATCGACGGTGAGGAGGTGCGAACCGTTCTTTACAAGGACGACCCCGATAGTTATCCTCAGACACCCATGAGACTCAGTATCGGTATCTGGGCCGGTGGTGATCCTTCTCTGCCTGAGGGAACCCGTCAATGGGCAGGTGGTGGTGAGTTTTGACATACCCAGAAACTCGACGAGCAGCACTAACCGAAATTGCAGAAACCGATTACACACAGGGTCCCTACAGCATGCACGTCAAGGAAGTCTACGTGGAAGACGCCAGCTCTGGCAAGGAATACGTCTGGGGCGACCAAACCGGCAGCTGGGAGAGCATCGAAATTGTCCCGTAAGTCTTCGTCCCCCTCAACCTCCTATCAACGCATACTAACATCCCCAGTGGCAACTCAACCGCCTACGAAGCCCTCCACTACGTCCCCGAAAAGACCACCTCCGAGAAATGGGAAGCTCTCCCCACAGGCGCAAAGACAGCCGTCTACGCTGGCGGCATCGGTGTCGCAGCCCTAGGCATCGGCGCGCTGGGCTTCTACTTCTGGCGTCAACGAGCCGCAGGTGCCAACGAGGCCAAGCTGGCGGGCGAAAAGGCCGAGACAGAGAGGATGGATCTCATGTCGTACCGTGGCGGCGAGGACACGACGAACCAGGGCTTCGAGTACAGCGCTGCAAAGTGGCAGAAGGTTCCCGACTCTTAGAAAACTTGAGGCTTGGGGTAGATATTCCACTGGATCGTGATACTTGACCTTGATATCTTTTTTCTTTCTTCTTTGGTGCTCTTTAATTGGCATTTCAGGTATATACACATTTCACAGGTCCAGTCATACATAGATACACAGGAACAGGGACCTTTATAGCAGGCTTGGCGTTATCAATCGAGATCCATTGTACATTGAAGATTTTGATCCAGGAGGTTCTCAACTAATATGTGTTGAGTGGCAATTTTGAGCATCCCGAACAGTCTACAACTCGGCCAAGCCGTTAAACGCTAGAACCTTTGAAACCTGTTCTAATTTAGCCCCAGTTTCCATGTCGAATGCATGTCAATCGAGTCGTTGGAAGGGCGTGTTTCTCCACTAATTTACATGCATCGGCATTCATTATCGATTCATTCTTGTTCCTGTATCGGAGCCAGACTTTTTTTTAAAGATTTACAAGAAGCCACTTCAACCCAGACTAACAAACATATCTCATTCTTTAACAAGCGAGCATTATACCCAAGGCATACACCACTGAGTTTGGCATTGTCATTTCAACTGAAGCTATTCACAATATCACTTATACAACATTGAACCTCACTTACACGCTTTCGGCCTCATCTACACCAGTCTCACTCATCTGCACCAGTCTCACTCACTTACACCGTCTCACTCAACATGTCTCTCACTTTCCGCCCCGCAACCCCCGTCGACATCCCCTCAGTCCTTCCCCTCATAATCTCCGCCTACCGCGGCCCCTCCTCCCGTGAAGGCTGGACTACCGAAGCCGACCTCGTCGCCGACGAGCGCATATCCGCCGACGGCCTGTACGCCAAAATTACCGACCCCAACGGCGTCATCCTCCTCGCCTACACCACCTCTCCCGTCTCAACCGGCACTTCAACACCCGAATCGGAAACAGAAGACCCGCGCCTCGTGGCCTGCTGCGAGGTCCAGCTCAAGAGCGATGGCCGCGCCTACTTTGGCCTCTTTGCGGTGTCGCCAAAGCTGCAGGCTGGTGGGATTGGACGACAGGTTTTGCAGCGCGCTGAGGAGTATGCTAAGAAGGAATGGGGGGCAAAGGTTATGATGATGTGGGTTATTTGGACGCGCGCTGAGTTGATTGAGTGGTACATCCGGAGGGGATATCGTCGAACGGGCGACAAGAGTCCCTTTCCGTATGATGAGCTTGTCAACGGCAAGGCGTTGAGGGATGATTTGTACTTTGATCATTTGGAAAAGGAGTTGTAAAAGGGATGCATATTGAATTCTCTAGAGACGATAGATTAGATGCACCCAGTAACAGAAGGTTGAGTAAAATATGAATTGGTACGATTTAGACCTAATTGAATCTCATTACATTCACGCGATTGATCGTGTATCTCGAGCACTGAAACGTGTAAACGTGAAATCATCATAGCTATGTTGGTCTGTTGCGACACCCTAAATGTTTGAATAGACCTTCCTTGATCGCTTATAACCAACTTTTAGACTGGGTATCTCTGGCTAACTTATTGACCCTCAACCTGCTTGAGAATGCCCTCGAGGTTGATGCTCTTGGGTCGCTCAATAGGCAGACCAAGAGCTCGGTCCCAGACCAGCTGGGCAAGAGGACCAAGACCACGAGACACACCGAATGTGGCAGTGTAGTAGAGGGTCTCGTGGAAGCCATAGTGGTGGAACAAAACTCCCGAACTGCTGTCGACGTTGGGGTAAGGGTTCTTGGTCTTGCCGTGCTTCTTGAGCACCTCGGGGGCGATCTGGCTGTTCTTTTGAACCAATTGGAAGATGGGGTCGTTGGCAATCTCGGGACGGGCGGCAGCATAGTCCATGAGAGCTTCAAATCGAGGATCGGGCTTTCGGAGAACGGCATGGCCGTAGCCAGGAACGACGCGGCCCGAGTTGAGTGTTGACCAGAGGTAGTCGTTCACATCCTGCTCGGTGTAGTTGGAAGGAATAGCCTCCTTCATCTGAATGATCCATCGGAGAACCTCTTGAGCAGCGAGACTAAGGCATGTCAGTATCACACCAATACGAAGAAGAGAGAAAGCTTACCCATGGAGAGGTCCGGCCAGACCTTGGAGACCGGCACTGTAAGACAGGAAAGGGTCGGAGAGGGCGCTGCCTACCAGGTGAGTGGTGTGAGCAGAAACATTACCACCCTCATGGTCTCCGTGAAGAGCAAGGTAAAGACGGAGAAGATCTTGGAAGTTCTCGTTCTCCTTACCACCCTTGCCAAGCATGGCAGCAAAGTTGTAAGACCAATCTTGCTCAAGGTCAACCTCAGCAGGAAGGGCACCACCGCCACGGTACGAGTTCTGGTAGATCTTAGCGGCAATGGTGGGCAGCTTGGCCAAAAGGGAAATGCAATCGTCAAAGGTAGGCTCCCAGTAGTCGGCCTTGTTGAGGCCCTGCTCGTAGGCCTTTGCGAACTTGGACTCGTAGTTGAGAGCAGCCACAGCGATGGCAAACTGTGTCATGGGGTGGAGGTCCTTGGGAAAGTTGTCGAGCATCTTGGAGACAAAGTCGGGAATCTGGGCCTTTTCGGCGAGCTCGCGAGAGAAGCCACGGACTTGGTTGACAGACGGGACCTGTCCTGTGAGGAGCAGCCAGAACATGGCCTCAGGGAGCATCTCAGTACCAGTCTTGCCCTTGGGGAGCTCCTTCTGGCAATCCTTAATTGTACGGCCGTGGAAACGAATGCCCTCGTTGGCATCAAGGACGGAGCCCTCCCAAACCATGGCCTTGAGGCCTCGCATGCCACCTAGGGTGTTCTCGACCTTGACCTCGCCGAGAGTCTTGTTGGAATGAGCCTTGACCTTCTTGAGAAGCTCTCGTTTGGCGGGAATGGCCTCACGGAGAGTGGCCTTGAGATCGGGCTCAGCAGTAGCATAGCCACGAGCGCCCGCAAGAGCAGCACGGGTGAGGGGCTGTTTGAGACAGGATAAGCTGGTGATGATCATGTAAGTCAGTCGCGAGACGTACCTTGAGCGAGCCGAGGGCCCGGCGAGAAGTTGTCAAGTTGAGAGCCATTATGATGTGTGAAGAGGGACTGGATAAGAAACAAAGAGTAAAAATAAAAGCTGAGAGGACGAGGAAAGCCAAAAGATTATGTGAACTTTGCTGGGCCGCGGCTCCCAGCTGTAAACCAACAGAAGAGGCAGGTGGGGGTCCGGGCAATCTGGGGTAGCAGCCGGGGGAGCGGGGGAACCAACAGGAGCTTTTCCTTTTGATTGCTTGATTTATTTTGTCACGCGGGGTTGGATCATGACATGACGCACTGCTAGTGCGGAGACGAGACTGAGTAGCCGAGGACTCGTTTTGATTAAGTACAGTTAAGGATGTCGAGTATTATAGTGTAATGTGGTTTATTTCAAGTAGAATATAGCATTCAGTTGATCCATTGCTCAGACATGACGTCCCCTCCACAACTACACACCCAAGTTAACCTGCACTTCCACGGCTATTGACCACATTCATAACCGAGGGAACCCGCCATGAACCGACTGCTCAATGCCACGGCTCAAAGGCGGCTTCAGACCAATCAGCTCCTCGATCCTTTGCCGGTGGAAGCTCAATCATTGGTCAATTCAAGATGATGTTGCTCTTAACCATTGAGGTCACTGCTGACATTTGCGTTGTTGAGATTTTGTCCACGGAACTATCCACGGGCTTGAAAACATACGATGTTAGTAATGAGAAAAGTACTAATTTCTACTCGGCTGCAAATCTCGTTTTCGGTAACCGTTCGGTCATCGAGTTCAGTCAGACTTGGACGTATTTGCTGCCTCTCCCTACCTGGACCTAGGTAAGGTAGACGCTGTATGTAATGTCCCGACAAAATGTCAGCGCAAGAGTCTTAGAAGAAGAGAAAGGGAACCATTGATAGAATGGGCCATAGACGAATAAAAATTATGTGATAATTTATGCCATATCATCAATCAACAACCCTGCTTAATAAAGAGCTGGCTGTAGCTTGGTTATCACGGGCTCTAAATCAGCACCCGAAGTGCTTGACTTTATTATTCACCCACCACCAACCCAGCTCCATCACTAATCCCAGTCCCGCCCAACCTTCACTTCTACACCACATCCTCTCTTTCCTTCCATCACAACCACACACACTCAAGATGTTGCGCAGAATATCGACAAGAGCCCCCCAGCGATTCCTCTCCGCTTCAAAACCTCGAGGCACCACACGCTTCCTCGCTGTTCGAGCCATATCCACCTCATCCGTCGCAAGAATGCCCATTCTCAGCACCCACGCAACCCAGCCCGCCGACGCCTTCCAGCTCCTCCCCGAGTCGCAAAAGCCCGGCGAAGCTGAAGATCGCCTCTACGAAGCTACTGTACACGAAATTGAAGCTTGGTGGGCATCACCTCGGTACCAGGGCATCAAGCGCCCTTATACCGCCGAGGATGTTGCCTCCAAGCGCGGCACCCAGAAGATCCAGTATCCCAGCTCTGTCATGGCCCAGAAGCTATTCAACCTCATCCGCGAGCGCGAGGCTCAAGGCCAGCCTATTCACACCAGTACGTCTCCTAGTACTCTTCCAACGTACTCTTACTGACACCTTCCAGTGGGCGCCATCGACCCTGTCCAAATGACACAGCAAGCTCCTCACCAAGAAGTCCTTTACATCTCAGGTTGGGCCTGTTCGTCTCTGCTCACCTCTACCAACGAAGTCTCCCCCGACTTTGGCGACTACCCCTACAACACCGTTCCCAACCAGGTCCAGCGTCTGGCCAAGGCGCAGAATATGCACGATCGCAAGCAGTGGGATCTCCGTCGCAAGATGTCTGCTGAAGAGCGCGCAAGCACTCCGTACGTCGACTACCTCCGACCCATCATCGCAGACGGCGACACCGGTCACGGCGGTCTGTCCGCTGTTCTCAAGCTCGCGAAGCTGTTTGCCGAGAACGGCGCTGCGGCCGTCCACTTTGAAGACCAGCTCCACGGCGGCAAGAAGTGCGGCCATCTCGCAGGCAAAGTTCTCGTCCCCATCGGCGAGCACATCAACCGTCTGGTCGCCACACGCTTCCAATGGGATGTAATGGGCTGCGAAAACCTCGTTATCGCCCGCACAGACTCCGAATCCGGCAAGCTTCTCTCATCCGCCATCGACGTGCGCGACCATGAGTTTATCCTTGGTGTCTCGGACCCTTCAATTGAACCCCTCGCAGAGACCATCCAAGCTATGGAAGCCAAGGGTGCTGTCGGCGCAGAGATCGACGCCTTTGAAGCTCAATGGGTCAAAAACACCAAGCTCGTCACTTTCGATGAGGCCGCTGTTGCGCACATGCAAAAAGAGGGCGTCGCACAAGCTCAGATTGATGAGTACCTCGCCGAGACAGCAAAGGACCGCGACATGGGTATCTCACGCCGTCGCGGCCTCGCAAGCAAGTACACTAAGGAACCCGTTTATTTCAACTGGGACGTCCCCCGCACCCGAGAGGGTTTCTACCACTATCGCGCCGGCATGCAAGCCGCTACCAAGCGCGCTCTTGCATTCAGCCCCTACGCAGACCTCCTCTGGGTCGAGACAGGCGATCCCAACGTCGAAGTAGCCACCAAGCTGGGCCGCGTCGTTCGCGAGGCGAACCCCGGCAAGGGTCTCGTGTATAACCTATCACCCTCGTTCAACTGGATGGCGCATGGCTTCACCGACGAGACGCTCAAGTCGTTCATCTGGGATATTGCGCGCGAGGGATTCGTCTTGCAGCTCATTTCTCTCGCGGGTCTGCACTCCAACGCGACCATTACGACGGAGCTGTCGCGCGAATTCAAGAAGGATGGTATGAAGGCGTATGTTGACATTGTTCAGCGCCGTGAGAAGGAGTTGAAGTGCGATGTCTTGACACATCAGAAGTGGAGTGGCGCGAGCTACATTGATGGTATCCTGGGGGCTATCCAGAGTGGAAGTTCGAGCAGCAAGAGTATGGGTGAGGGTAACACTGAGGGACAGTTCAATTAAGAGGGAATAGGTTGTGGATGAGGAGGTGGAAAAGCATGCACTGGAGTTTGGGTATCTTTTTGTATATTCACGAATACCTTGAAAATGACATTCAACTTATGATCAGCCAGGTGTATCCTTGCAAAGATGATTCATGTCGGTCGTGATATGGCAGATCAATTCCTTCATTATTGGTTCATACTAATCGTTACTACAGATATCTTTCACTCTGTCATGTTTATCCCCAAACATCCACCTCTTGTCTTTCCATTCCTTACAATGAGTCCTTACTAGCATTGTTCTGAGGAGGAGGGTTCGCGGGACCCTCAGCAGTAACATAGGCCTTGGTCATGCCACCATCAACTGCAAAGTCATGTCCGTTGACAAAGCTAGACTCATCACTAGCCAGGAAGACAACAGCATGAGCCTGCTCAACAGCCTCGCCAAACCGTCCCATGGGGAAGTGCACCTCACGCCTGTGACGCTTAGCCTGGTCATCACCAAGCCAGTCCTGCAGCAGAGGGGTATTGAGTGGCGCGGGACAAAGGTTGTTGAAGCGGTATCCCTCGCGGGCGTGGACCATGGCGAGTTCACGGGTGAGGGCAAGGACAGCGCCCTTGCTAGCGGTGTAGGCGAGCTGAGGAGTAGCAGCGCCGACGAGAGCGACGACAGAGGCGGTGTTGATAATGGAAGCCTTCGTCTTCTTGTTGCGGCGCAGAGAGAGAACGGCGTGCTTGCAGCCAAACCAGACACCCTTGACGTTGATGTTGTGGGTAAGATCCCAGATGTTCTCGGGCGTGTTGACGGCGTCGTCATCTTGGGCGTGCATGATACCGGCGTTGTTGAAGAGGACGTCTACACCGCCCCAGGAGTCAACGGACTCAATCATGGCCTGGACCTCTGCTTCCTTGGAGACGTCGACTTTCTACAAGACTGTCAGCAATGTGCAGTGTGAAGGGTTGAAAGGCGAGCGTACCAAGATCTCGATGCGGGGGGCATCGGGGACGAGCTGCTTGACCTTTGCGGCAGCTTTTTCGAGAGCGGGCTGAGAAATATCGGACATGAGAACTGATGCGCCCTCCTTGGCGAAGAGGATGGAGGTTTCGAGGCCAATGCCACTGCAATTGTTAGCTGCGTATGTCGTTGCTGAGGGCCATGACTTACCCTCCAGCACCAGTGATGATGGCGTTCTTGCCGGCGAGACGGCCACGGGGCTGCTGAGAAGAAGACATTTTGTGCGACAAGTGGTTGAGTATGAGATGCAGGGAAGAAGAGAGGAGGATCTGGGTTCAATTAAAGAAATAAATAAGCAGAGGTTGGTGATACAACGGCAAGTGACGAAAGGAGGGGCAGAACGGACGGTGGGGGAGGGGAGCTTTAGCTTCTTATCTGGAATACCTATGGAAGCTCCGATAAGACTAAAGGCGGTATAGAAAAGGTCGAGTCAGGTCGTCTGATGTGCGCCAGAGAGTGTATGATGAGTCAAGGAAACGCAATGGGTCCTTTCATGAGGGGCTCTGAGACCCAATCCCGACAACGGCGGAGGGCGGCACGCGGTTCGTGGAGATGAGATGGAGATGCTTTCATCGCGGCTATTTTGTATGGAATTGGCGAAATAAAGAACTATCTAGGTAGTTTCTTAGCTATTGAGGGACCATCGTGAAGCTAAGAGCTTATCAGTTGGTGGGGTTTAGCTTAAGTCTTGGACGGTGACTTGGATCTGTTGTCTATGGATCAAGTATCTAGATCGATTGAGGCTGAACCAGTGTTTTGAAGTCATTCGATACCCCTACTGACAGAAACAGTTGTAAACATTGTAGTCATGACCTAATTATCCTTTCCGAGGCTTCCGTCAACATCCAACTTAAGCTTGCCTTATCTCTAACTGCCGTCAGATCAAGGGTCCTTATTTTAATGTCAGATCTCAAGCTTGCAGCTGAGCCATGCATCACCCCTGTCCAAAGCGATGTCGGCTAAAGTCACGAGGCAATAGCTGTTGGTATAAGCGCGGCTAATCTTGCTCTGAAATATGTGACAATTGTCAAAAATGTGATAGTAATTGTCTCCAAGAGAATCGATCTCATGGCGGCTCGCCCAGGGCCTTTAGGTTAGCCTGTGTTGGTCGAAGCTTTCCAAGATCCAATCTAGATTATGCGGGGAACCAGCTCTGTACCTTATTGTAATCAACTGATCAAGCGCGGCAATACGAAGCTATTCATCTTGTATCATGTAAAGAGATATCTGGCTGAAAGTCCTCGGCCCAAACTCAATTGGCTCTAGAGCGGCACGCGCACCGAAACACCCCAACCCCCACATTCCCGCCCGTCCCATACGTCACTGAAGCCAAGTCTTATCGTGACATGCTTCTTATCGTAGCCGCGCTGTGCCAACTCCCAGCTCCAACTCCAACAAACCTGATTGTTCCGCTGTCTCACCCGCATCGCTCACACTGGGACTTGACTTGTCTCTCTTCCCCTCTTTTCCTTCTTTTGGATATCTTGGTCGTCACTATTGTCGCTTTGATCCCTTCGTTTGAGATCCCTCAGCTCAAACCGCGCGCGTATTGTGAGAGTCAAGCTTCACGACCCGCAGAGCTCCAGATCAGACGGAAGCCGTTAAACGCATCATATATACTAGTCTCATCCTTTCACTCTGCAACCAGCTTCAGCCACTCGAGACCGCGCCAACCCCATCCCCCATTGTCCCAGCGACAGTTTCTTCAACTTCACCATCTTCAACACCCCAAAGCTTCAACAGCCCATCATTAAAATGTCCGAACCTATCACCGTCGACTCTCTCCCCAAGCTCCTCGAGAGCGACGCAATGGTCAAGCTCGCCGGCGTAGACGTCGACGGCATCCTGCGCGGAAAGCTCGTCTCCAAGAAAAAGTTCCTCTCGATCGCTGAGGCAGGTTTCGGCTTCTGCTCCGTCATCTTTGGCTGGGACATGCACGACCAGACATATATCCGCGAGCTCAAGATCTCAAACGCCGAGAACGGGTACCACGACTTGCTTGCCGTGCCCGACCTCTCGACCTTCAGGCGCATTCCGTGGGAGGATAACGTGCCATTGTTTCTCGTCGATTTCCTCGACCCTGATACACAGAAGCCCATCTGCGCTTGTCCTCGTGGGTTGATAAAGACACAACTAGACAAGATCAAGAAGCATGGCTACGGTGCAATGGCTGGAGGTATGTATCTCGTCATAAATCAGCCTTCCTTCAACTAACTTTCCCAGCCGAATATGAGTTCTACCAGTTCAAGACTCCCGATCCCTCAACATCATCTCCCGCCGCCTACCTCCAACAGAACCCTCCTCACCAGCTTCCCGCTCTGACAGAGGGCATGTTCGGCTACTCCCTCACCCGACCCGTGCACAACCAAGAGTACTACTACGATGTCTTCAAGACCTGCTCCCAGTTCTCATGCGACATTGAAGGATGGCATACCGAGTCCGGGCCCGGCGTCTTCGAAGCCGCTCTCGAGTTTGGCGAGATCGCGCAGATGGCCGACCGCGCCGCCCTCTTCAAGTACGTCGTCAAGAGCGTCAGCACAAAGTACGGCATCACCCCCTGCTTCATGGCCAAGCCAAAGCAGGGCCTTCCCGGAAACAGCGGCCACATGCACGTCTCCCTCGTCGACAAGGACGGCAAAAACCTCTTTGCCCGCGACACCATCGACGAGAACCCCAAGTGGAAGGACATTGCCGGCCTATCCGACCTCGGCCGCCACTTTCTCGCCGGCATCCTCGTCGGCCTCCCTGACATCATGCCCCTCCTCGCCCCAACCATCAACTCCTACAAGCGCCTCGTCGAGAACTTCTGGGCCCCTGTAACCGTCTCATGGGGTCTCGAGCACCGCGCCGCCTCCATCCGCCTTATCACTCCGCCCGTGTCTAAGCCCTCAGCAACTCGCTTCGAGATCCGCGTCCCCGGCGCAGACACGAACCCACACTTTGTCCTCGCCGCCGTCCTCGGCTGCGGCTGGCGCGGCGTAGAGAAGAAGCTCGAGATCCCCACCCCTCCGCTCGCGATGGGCCAGGACGTCGGCGGCGCTGCAGACAAGGGTGAGAGGCTGGCCAAGAGCCTCAAGGAGGCGACGGCGCGCTTCATGGGAAAGGACAGCATCGCGCGCGAGGTGTTTGGAGATGATTTCGTAGAGCACTTTGGCGGGACGAGAGAGCACGAGGTTCGCCTATTTGATGAAGCTGTAACTGACTGGTACGTATTCCCTTATTGGGATTTTCGGCGAACTTGACTGACCACATAACAGGGAAATGAAGCGATATATTGAAACTGTCTGATTTGAATAATGGAGTTATGTGATAAATGTACGGGTACACGGGGCGTACTTTGTGGGTATTTCTGTATCATGACTTGTGTGAAATGGAATGGAAACGAACCCAAGCGTTGGGAGTTGTCCTAGATGGAATATTTATACCTCGGGTCAGCATTTCTGTCTTGTCTTGCTCCTCATGTTTGTAGTAATCATGATCATGTCATTGCGAAAGAGGGTTCAGTCTAAATCTGGACTAATATTTGCGATTCTGTTGTTGTGATTAACTCTGGTCTTGATATATATCCAGACTCTAGTCTAGAAGATGGGGTATCCAACTCTGTATCCGTCCAGCGGTACGCACCGTTTCCACACGAGCCCATATTTCCCATGGTACTGTTGAGTCCCCAGAATACCGTGTTCCCGCGATTCTAAACATATACACCTAGTTCTCGACCAATGTAATACTTAAAGCAGAGTCTAGATGTTCTAGGGCATCATCTGAGTCTTGGCTAGGTTCGCATCCACTTGTCCTTGCCTGATATCCGCCCTGCAAAGCCCCGACGCCGTGTTGATCCCAAACTCCGATATATGCGCAAATTCTATCATTTGTATTAAACTTGTTTGCCGTTACATGGGTTTTCGGGCAGTGATGAAAGCTCTGGTTGGAAAGTTAGCAACAAAATCTTGGGCCGAGGCTGAGAACATACATTTTAGCTGAACTACGCAGCATGGGATCTTGCATTTCGGATTTGACGCGATCAATGAGGGTTCTTGTATCCTCTTCAGCCCATCCGGCCATGCCGAACAGCCTTAGGGTCCAGTTCTCCATGCCTATCCGACGATTAGTGCGATTCCAGTCCAGACAGCATTGAACCTACAATCCATCTTCTCCATCAGAGCCTTGCGCTTCTTCTCCGTCACGGGATCATGAACCCAGTTCTGTATTGGCAGCCAATCCACGCGCTCGCGAATCACCTCAGCTCCTAGACCATTCAACCAGCCAGTCACCTTGGGTATAGGGTCGTAATCGATTCCAAACTTGCTGCATAGGTCTTCAAACGTCCTCTCGTACTCAACACAGGCGGCGCCGATTTCGAGTTGTTGGCCAGGCTGGAAATTGGGCAGATTGGCTTGTTCGGGTTCGACGTCGAAGAAATGCGGCCGGACCTCTGTAAACTCGAGTTGGCCTCCAGGCTTGAGATGCGCATAAGCTTCAGCGAGTAAAGCACCCCAGTTGCGAACACCGCCACCAACAAGGTTTCGCATATGGATAAAGTCATATGTGCGCGCAGGCCAGGAATCTGTAGCGTCGGCAATCTCAAAAGTGACATTGGGAGGAACGTCTTTGGGTAGTAGGTTGCTGCTCAAATCGATGCCGAGTATGTTAACCTGGGGATATCGCTTGGCCATGTCGCAAGCCCACACTCCACTACCAGCACCAATATCTAGAATCTCGAAGGGGTTTTCAGGCGTGTATTGATCGAGAGGTAGCTTGGCATCGACAAGACTACCGTCAAGGCACAGCTGAAAAAGCTCATGCTGAACGGCCAATCGATGGGCTTCGGCGGCATCGTTAGGAGTAATGAGCTGGCCGGAGCCAAGATATGTGTGACCGTATGCGCGAATCAAGGGAAGAGCGTCTTCAGAGATGGTCGAGTAATTGGAACTTGTATCGCTAAAGTCGGAATCGTCTTCGGCGGGGCTAACGTCTTCGTCAACAGGAAGTCTGTCGGTTCTGGGCGACTTGTCGTTGGATTTGGGCACATGATGGGCGGGAGTCGCAGATGAGGCTGTTATGTGAGGATGTTTTGAATCGTAGCGCGCCATTGTCTTGGAATCTGTGTTGGAGAGGATCGACAAGGGGTATCAATAGCCAAGACGTGGAAGCCTAGAAGCGAAGCTTGGTAATTGGCGGGGCTCTTGGAAGCTGTACTGCATATACTGAAGAAAAAAAAAAGATATCAATATCGAGATGAGGTGAAGAGCAAAGAGAAGCTATTCAGAAGGCGTAAGGGATCGAGGGAGATTAATTGTCGGCGACGACGAGCATCCATGGCCAAACAAGAAGGAGAGAGGAAGAAGGAAAGAAGAAATAGAGAGGAAGAGAGGGATTAAAGAAGTCCAAGAGTGGAGGGGACGAGGATGAGGAGGAGGAGGAGGAGAAAAGAGAAGACAACAAAAAAACATCCATGGAAGATTGAGACGAGATAAGTCAAGTTACAATACAAAGTGGAAAGTGGAGGAAGGGTAGGGTCAAGGATAGCACTTGCCTCTCCACAACCACAACCACAACCACAACCACCTATTTTGCTACTGTAATTTGCTATTTACCATTGAATCGAACACCGTAAAAGGAAGAATTATTAACAAGCCCGATAAACCAAGCCATCGCCTTCGCCGTCTCCGCAAGCCAGCGCCCAACCTAACAGACCCGACGGGACGTGAAGCCCCCAGTCGCTTAATTACTCTTGTTTTGACAAGCGTCAATTTCTCCTTTTTCCCCCTTGATTCTTGGAACCAGCAACGAGTCTGTTTAGTCTGGAGAAGTCTGGGGCTGGAACTAGAAGAGCTGTTGATGAGTGATGATGGCTCAAGTCACTTTGAGCATAGAATTTGGTTATACAAGTCATGACTCTCTAATATTCAAGTTCCAGTCAAGTACCTACAACAATCCCTGCATGATAAAGATCCCCATGCCGTTAAAGTTAACCGACAAGACACGGCTCGGCCAATTTCCAAAGCGGCCCATGGAGATCATCTTTGACCATTGGTCCTCACAATGATATTTCCTTTAATATTAATATGCAATAGCAACGCAACACATGCCTCCTCAATGAAAAAAAATATCCGAATATCTCAGACTCGTCTAGACCTCAGGTTGCAACCGCTAAGCGACGTTCCATTCCAACGAACCATCCGTAATATCATCATCATCATCCATGACCTAGAACCCAGACCCTTGTCCGGCTCTCTTTTCCGCCCTGTTCCCACGAGGACAGTCGGTAGTTGGATCGTCGTCACATCCCAACCTCAAATCGCCTCGCTAGGGACAGGAGAAGCGTGGCCTTTACTATACATCGTAACCTCTTGTTCCATCAAATGGGTCGCTCAATACCCTCAACCCTAGAAAGACACGAGGGAAAAAGATAAAAATCCATATGTTACGGAGTCCTCGCCTACATCTACCGGACCCTGCTCCCCGGATCCCCGTCCGAAGCGTGGCCCCCCGGTTCGCAGAGCAGGGGATGTTCTAGACCCAGATGAAGCTTTTTTTCTTCTTTGACTTCCAAATGCCACCAACACACGAGATTCGCTCAGTGGCTGTTAATTCCAATTATTATTCGCCTTTCACGCTCCTAGGCGTTAGTTAATGTCTAAAATATCCTATTGGCCGAAATTCTCAACAACACCAACTACGGTATTTTGATGACGCCGTCTGCATATTAAATCATTTGAAACATGCAACAGTACGGCACAGCGGCACGGCTCGGGATCCATCATGTTTCTAACAAAGAAATTAAAGACAATAATGGTATTAAGCTACCTATAACTCAACACACGTGGTAGTCTTGTGAGCCTGAACCAACATAATGCCCAACAGGCGAATTTCCATCCTACCCAACTCAAAGCCCAAGTATTCATGCTGTTCCACACTAGAAACCCCCAAGACCAAAAACACTGCCAAATCAAATAAAGTATGGTGTCAAGAAGAGAAAACGCCGATGCTATGAGACAACTGAGAATGTCAAGTGAGGGCTCGACCAGAGATAAACATCGTCAAGATGAAATTGTCGACAGAAGCCTAATAGCTCCCACCAGCTTCAGCCCTCAGAAGTCAAAGCCAAGACATGGCCAGAGACTTTGTCCTCCTTTCGGTCGCATGCCTTTTTGTGTCGCTTGTCTTGAAACTCTGGCTCAATGAGCCCACAATCGCCGTCCGTACCATAACCAAATGCAAACCTGGTTCCTTGTCTGAGAATCCGTCTCTTGCATAAACGTCGTCACGCTTCATGGTATCCCGTCATAACCGACCTCGTTTTTATCGAGCATAACCTCCAACCCATCCATCCTGTAGCCATTGTCATTCCCTTCACTAGCACAAGAAGCATGCATGCAAAACATTCCCGCCGCCTCCCAATTTGACATGACCCATTAACCGATGCAAAACAAAATAACCATTTCTCGCCAAGCATCGCTAGCCTGCCCAACAAGCCCATGCATGATCTGCCCTAGTTCCTCCAATCTTGGCATAAACAAACACATCTCCCCATCGTCCTTCCTTGCTTGTGCCCACACTGCAGCATCTGTCCGTGTGCTAGGAAGACTCCTTCTTCGACTTGCGTTTACCTCCGACTCTACCGTCCGTATGCTCGTCGTCGGGACTCCATTCTTCTGGATGAAAGTCTGGGTTTCCGTAGTGGGCTCGGTTCCAGACGCTATTCTTGAACGTGTTGGTGGTAACATGAAACGTTGGCTCCGGGAAGTTGTTCTTGCTCTCCTCATAATCCAACTGAACGGGGCTGAACCGGATGTGGTAGTTTGAAGCGGCGCGCATCGGTGGTGGAACAAGCGACTTTTGAGGTCCTAGGCCAGACGTTGCAACCATTGCAGGACTGGGTGTCATGGCGGAGCTACCGGGCATCGAAGCTGGCGGTGTTGGGGGCTGAGGAGACGCCATGATGGGAGTAGGCTGTGGAGGCACGGCTTGCGGCGTCGACGTGTGTAGAGGTTCCGGGAATGATGAAATCCACGGGCTTTGTTGGACGGGAGAGAATGGTTCTGGTGCCGAGCTAGCAGGGGGCGGCCCAAGCTGTGCGAGTCCTCCCATGGCTGGATTGGAACTGAAGCCTGGGATCATGGACAGGGCATCGAAGTTGATGGTCGAATATTGGCCAAGATCCGTTTGGTCGGTTGTAATGTTGGTGTTGTGCGTAAAGCCACTGACGCGGTTAACCTGCAGTGAGATCGACTTATACAGGATATCATAGTGATCTGGTCGGTAAAGTAAGTAAATGATGGGACCCAAATTGTTTACATCTTGACCATTGGCCGCATCGGGGAAACGGTATCGGTTGACCTGAGTACCTGGGCTGCGGTCGAGGTAGGCAATCTCGAGCACAAAGTCGACAGGCTCGAGAAGGACATGGACAAGGGCGACGATACCCAAATGCTCAATTTCCCGGTTGGGAATCTCGACGCACTGGCTGCAATAAGCCTCCACGCCGTTGCCATCCGTCACAAAAGCGTCGTATGAAGCGGCGTTGGCCTTGAGGTGTGTGGCTGCAAGAAGGCGGAGGTAGTAAATGATGCTGCTGGCAATGCCGGGGTCATTCCACCTCTCTTGGATCAACATATGCGCTAGCTGGGGGTTGTTGATGTTCTGCGCGACGTCGCGCAAGAGGTCGAGCATCGCCTCGGCCCAATCTTCGTAATATGCGTAGCCGCCAACGGTACTTAGCAACTGATTCATACTGATGAGTCGAGCCACCTCGCCTTCGATCTTGGCCTGGTTGCCCGACTCCACGAGTTTCTCGAAATAGCTGTAACCAATTGCTGTTGTTACCAGTATTAGCGCAAATCTGATCTGTCATAAATGGTGCCGAGACATGGCAGCAAGACGGGAATGATGTCGTCAAGGATCGCAATCATGTCAAACATGTTTTGGACGGCAGCGAGCCGTGCCACAAAAAATAGAAAATTGTTGACTTACCGCGCCAGCCACAATTACCATCGCCTTGAATAGGGCGATAGTGAGTGTAGGTTTGGGGAAGGGCCTGAGATTATGCGGCATTAGCACTGGGCGGCAAAAGCAACGAGATCCGGGGTTAACGTACGATTGTTTTCTCAACGTAGATGGGATCGGCTTTGGCATACTCGTGGGTGATGGCATCGCTTGAGATCTTGTTTCCAACCTGGAGACCCTGCGAAAACGGTGGTTAGCAACGAAGCAAATGACGCGCATGGAGCCGCCGTGAGAGCTCCAAGGAAATGTGAGTTACCTCAAGAACAGGCTGGTAATCCTCGGCAGCAGCCTGCTGAGCGGCCATGTCATGCTG
The DNA here is from genome assembly GCA_021655865.1 of Fusarium guadeloupense. Classification (NCBI taxonomy): domain Eukaryota; kingdom Fungi; phylum Ascomycota; class Sordariomycetes; order Hypocreales; family Nectriaceae; genus Fusarium; species Fusarium guadeloupense. The sequence continues at coordinate 235,448 of JAJJWM010000120.1, forward strand.
GCCTTGGTCCTCCATCTTGGGAACTACGAGGGCAGGTCGGGATACGTATTGCGTTTGCTGTCGTGCACGTTGTTGGCTATGCAGAAGTTGAAGCTGACGATGATCTAGCCTTTGATGACCTTGTTGCTGCGCGAGACTTGGTGCGGGCGAAGGTTCAGTGTGGGGAGATGGCGAGGAGGAGTAATGCGAATGCGACGATACTGAAGGCGCAGTCGCGGAAGAAAGTTGTTGTCGAGGGATATGCTGCTGAAGAAGATGCGGCTGATGCTGCGGCTGCGGCTGCGAATGCGACTGGGGCAGTTGCGGTTGTGGTTGTGCTTGTTGTGGTGGTGCTCGAGAGCTGTAGAATCCAGCACCTCCACCTCCAGCCGACACGGGAAAGGCAAAGTCCAAGTCGGAAGCTAGGCCATACGACGCGAAGCTGGAGGGGGCAAAGGGCGTAGGTTGAGGCTGGAACATGCCTCGTTGAGAGCCCAGGCAGTGACGAGGAAAATAAAAGAGAAGGAGGAGAGAAAGAGGTGTAGGCAAAACCGAGGCAAATGAGTTGAAAAGCGTCTTCTCACTCAGGTTGTCTGTCACCTCACTCAAAAGGCAAGAGGATGGGAGGAAGAGGCGTTTTTAGGTGGTCAAAACCCAGGCAATGGCGGAAAAGCCACCCGTCCAACACTGATAAAGCTTGCCCAAAGGCCCTGGCCTGGTACTATCTTGCGCTGTCAATGCCCTGTCACGACCAGTGGATCAGTAGACGGACACCGACGTTCCCTCGGGTGCTGGCCGCGTTCAATGATCCCCTTGGATGGGGCCCCGGGGGGTCACTGCAGGGATTGAGACAGGGGTTGTCGCAGGGGCTAGGGATTTAGGACAAAGCACGGAGAAAGATGGACAGCGGGTGGACAGCGGGTGCGCTGGTCTAGCGTAGAGTAATGGCTTCAACGGCGGAACAAGGTGAGCGTGAACTAAGGTAGCGGGAAGAGTTACCCCAGCAGTTGAATCAGGATCCCTGAGCTGAGGTCGTTTTTCTGACGAGAGGGGCTTGCGGCCAAAAGACGGGCGGGGCTTGCGGTACGGTGGGAAAAGACACCCGATGCAAAGGCGATGAAGCTGCAAAGATGATGTCGGCGCGATATGAGAGGATGGATGCCCGAGGGGTAAGAAGAAGACAAAGCCAGCGCTAGAAGAAAATACCCGGGAGTTTATTATGCCAATGCAACCTGACGAATGCAAGCTCTAATGCTCAGTGCCAGTATCGAAGGGAAAAGGCGGCGGCTAGCAGAGGGTGGTGAATGACGGAATGTGTGTCGAGATGGTGGGTGATACAAGACGAGGCTAGCCTGGCTTGTGCGAAGAGTAGGTATTGGGTACGATGATGAAGGTGACAAAGGTTACACAAGAGGGGGGTCGTTTCAAATCCTAGTACTTGAAGCCAGATCAAGTCAATCTCTTGACCTAAGTTTTTAATCTAGGACTGGTTGTTGCTGATAACCTTGAGCTTACCTTAGAAATAATGATAACCGCAGCCTAACCATGATTAGCTCAAAGTATCGGTTAAATGATGAACCATCTTACTGCATACTGGATACAGGTCAAGCTCAGGTACCAGTCTTGTTGAACCTCGTGGCAGCACAATGCAAGAAAAGGCCCAGGGTTGAGTCTCGGACTGGATTCCGTTATGCTCTGCTCTTTAGCTCACGACTCCACTTCAAGATGAGCATCTGGGAGCAGGCAGGGATTGGTGGATGGTTGCAAGAAGGGCGAGCGATGACGATCTCCCGCTGACGATGCCCTGCCGCTACGACAAAGATTATCGATTTGATCGGGACAGAACGATGATGCGTATTCTGGGTGCGGCACGGTCATGTAATAGTGGATGCGGCAGCTCGAGAGATAACCTCTCACGATAAGGTGAAGTGGAGGTGATGCAGTCCGAGTGGACGAACCGGATGTCGTGAATCTTCCTTCTGATGCTGGGCACGAGGGATTCGCCTGGAATCGTAGCGCGGCCAATGTAAAGAAACGGGACCTGAACATCACAAAAGATCTCAGTCGATATTGATATAAGACGGCAAAAGCTATGAGTTGATACGACGAGGTACGAAGATGGCATACATAGGCTGAACGGGAGCTGATGAGGTGCTTTCCTGATTGGCCCCTGTGTCTATCCGCGCCTCATGCTCCTGTAATCTAAGGATCAGGTCAAGGTACGGCGAGAAATTACGGATACATGATTTCTTTTTCTCTCGCACGTGTTTTAGTATATTATCCATTTTCTTCAAGTGATACAACATCTTCTTGCCGTGATGGATCCAATCCACTTCGTGTGGGGGATAAAGGCAGACCGATAAAAAGCAACTAGCAAAGCCAAGATACTTGTAATTAATAAACCCGTCTCTCCCCGGGACCACATCGTTCGTGGAGACGGGAGATGGTACGGAGCATGTAACATCATGTTCTAGGATGTTACCATTCATGCTCTGTACGCATCAGATGTCTACTCAGCGCTGTCAAGAGGCATGCCATACAAAAGTCAAACCGCAACGGAATCCATATATAATGAAACCCGACCGAGACCAGCGGAAGACGGCCCGTCACGGGAGCTTATGGAATAGCTCCGTCAGACGGCATTATTGCGTGTTTGCAACTCTGTGGCTCGCCCAAGGGGAACCAGAAAAAAACTCAAAATGAGGCAACCCTTTTTTGCGCCTGCTTAGGGTTTGTTGGCTGAGCTTTTAATGCATGCTTGTTCTTCAGAGTTTTTTTTTTTCTTTTCCCTTTACCTTGTCAGTGGCGATTTGGTTTGGACCCCTGCTTTTTCATATGGACTTGGCATGGTGTGGCGTGTGATGGCCATATCGTGATTTTTGTATTGATAATGTTGGGATGACTAACTTTGCTGAGTTGGTTATCACTGTTATAGGTCCTATCTGCATCCGCGACAGTGACAGTAACCAACAAATATCAGGTCCCTTTGTCTTGAACTTAATCGGCATCTCCCCATCGCCAGGTCCAGGTCCAGGTCCAGGTCCCTTGACACAGAGCGGTGATGGTGGTGCGCACGTCCCTCTCGAATCTGCTCCCCCAAACGCCAAACGTTGTTCCACCAGGGTCAGTGCTCGACTGATCGGTTCAGCATTGGAATATCTCTTCCTCTCCCTCTAATGCTGTGACACCCAAGCCAGATGCTTGGTTTATTAGAGGACGGCCGATCCGACGCAACGTGGACGGGGGCGAGGTAGAGAGCTGTTCTGCTCGAGGGAGGCATGGAGCTTACTCTGCAGTATGCGTCTACTGTGCCGCGTTTGCTCTGGATTAGGGGCTCACTGGCCGGCTCCTTCAAGAGGTCGTGATACAGGCCGAGATGAGGAATGCCTCAAGCACAACACGTGCAAGCAAATATCGGAACCCAGTCCCGGGGATATCAAGCACGATAGCAACTCCACAACCTCATCAAGATTTACTTTCCTAGCTCACCTCAGATAATGTGATTAAACGCCACGATCTATATAACATCAGTCCTAAATTTAACCTAAACCTTCCATCTCTACCTGCAGCGACAATCACATAAAAAAAGTAAATACAAGACCTTCTCACGCGGAAGCTGTTTCACATCCAACATATCCGGGTAGGCGGGATCTTTTATCTCGATGCTGCGGTGTAAGATTTATGATAAAAAAGCTCTGATTGTAATAGATTCAACAGCAAAAAGTAAACATGTACAGGTAACACTGTAATTAATATCCGTGATTGGACACGCGCCGCTGAGACACGCCCTCTTGGCTGAGCTCACCGCGTAGAAAATCTTTCCTCTACAAACATAAGCAACGGCCCGTCCGTGTCCGTTATCGATGCGTATCAGCTTTAGTATCCGTGATATCACATCGCATCTCCAATCAACATCATACCTCTCACACAAAATGACCTGTCATCGAGCCATTTTGCTCTGGTGTATGGTCCGTCGCATCTATCTCTTGTGCCTGTCCTTCCCCAGGTTTTTCTGTGCGAGGTTTGCTTGTGGCGTATTGTATCAGCTCTCATATTTCCTCCATGGCTAGTTGATTCATGATATCTAGCTCTGACGTCCATCCAAACCTAGATATATACATGTATTCAGTAGGTATACATCCAGTAGCCTCGCCGTCATCTTGACGCAGCCTCCCGTGAACGATCCGGCATCATATTTACTTGTTTCCTCGTTCAACACAGACCGTTTTCCCCATCGTGTATCGTGTGTGCCCTGCAGCCGCTTGCCCCTCTCTCGCGTCCACTTCTGCACACCGACGGACGGGGAACTTGGGGATCAATCCGCTTCCGGGTGCGAGGCAAACAATATATATCTCTCTGGGCTTAATCAGCCGCATCTGCGACTATACATGTGCGTTACTTTACCCCTCGCAGCTCAAGTCCCGGCTTGTGTAACCAGACGCCGTTGCATTGCTTGGCCAGTTCCAGCCAGCGATCTTAGTCTTTGCTACACTATGGTCTGGGTTTGTTGGGATCGACGGTTGTAGTAATTTACCAAGGTCGTGTCCAGACTGGCACGACAACATCTGAATGGCCTGCACAGTTACCAACACCACTTTATTAAGCTCTATGGCTTTTGTAGACACTAGACACATTACTCGTCGCTCTAAATGCTCGCTTTGCTACACGAGACATGGGATCAAGTCCGAATACGGCGTCACTTCGGCCCTCGTCCCTTTGCACACTTGCATCTATTGCACCGTTGCCAATGCCTCGTACTATGCAAGATCCCGTCGACGCATCCCCAAGACGGATGCACCCGCAGAAGATAGCATCAGGATCTGCTTCTCGATCCAGTAAGTCTGGGTTGAACATGGAAAGCCAACAAGTTGCAGAGTTTTCCTGGTTTGCGGTTATTACCGGGTCCTGCTGACGGCGATACAGTAAGTTTATTGCTTGTCTAGCAATACCACTCAAGCCCATGCCGGTGCGGCTGCCTTGCCCTTTTTGCGATGCTGGGCTCCGGATCTGTTACCTCCTTTCCCAAATGACATGCCTTGTGTGTCTACGCCTTGATCGTCTGCTGTAGAGTGCTCAATGTTGCGGAAGCCGTCTCCATCTCTGAAAATGGCACCAAACAGATCGGATATCGATGTTGTGAGCCCTTGAAGAGCTGCAATACGCTCTGTATCGGCATCGGAGGTGATCTCGAGGAGTCCTTCTTGCTGGTTGACACGACCGTTGATCTTACCATCGATGATGAGGAACCCCAAGATGTCTTGTACCTCTGGTTCAGAGATCTTGAGCTGCTTGGCGATCCAACTCAGCTTCATGCGGGTGTAGGGTGCGATGAGTTTGACCACGCCCTTGGTTCGCATGTTTCGCGTGACTTCGTCAATGTTTTCGGCAATGAACGAGTCGTCCAAGATGTCCTGGTTACGCTGCAGGACCTTTTCATAGGTGTGAACATCGTCCCGTTGATAAGCGTCCACAAGTTCCGTCATGGCCGAGATTCGAGGGTCAGTCTTGTAAGGCTTAGTCTCTTGAGAGTCGAAGGGGTTGATGTCGGACTTCATCAACATGGTCGTCAGTAGTAGGTACTTAAGAACTTGAATTCTCTGAAGAGAACCTGCTTCATCGTAATTTCGGAATGATTCAAAAAAGTCGCTCTGGGCTTCCTTCCAGTTCTCCTCGCTCATGTGCATCTTTCCACCGCATTCCCGAATAATGCCCATAATTCGGGGATGTGGCACAGCGGATTTGACCTTCAGAGCTCGTTGATATAGCGCCTTGAGCTGCTTATTGTTTTTGGTTTCGGCAAACATCTGGATCTCGAGGGCGTAAATCTCGAGCGAGTACGTGCCCTTGCTAGGATCGTCGGTTCCATCTTCTCGCTGACAGGTCTTGTGCAATTCCCGTAGCTTCTTAGAGACAGCGGTATACTCTTTTCGGTCGAGGAGCAATTTGGCCAGTTTGATGTTAGTCTTAAGCCATAACCGCTCGTTGTTTGTGCTCTGGAAGCTCTGGAGTGTGAGGGAGTAAAACTGCTCCATGCATTTCACAGCCTCGGGGCCGTCGGCGCCCTTTTCGATGTAATCGAGCATGTTGTTGATGGATTTCTCTGAGTAGTTGCGCGTGACGGCCGACTTGACGTAGGTGAGGAGCTCGGCGTAGTGTTCAGCGGCCTGTTGCTGTGAGCGTGCGAAGACACTAAATAGCAAAGGAACAAACCTTGTCATATTGACCCAGCTTGAACTCAAGCTTGATGGCCTGCTTGATGCCTTTGAATCCCCATTCTCCCTTTTCCTCTTCGAGTGGCGGGATACCTAGGAATTCGGCCACTGCTTCCTCGGGATCTGACAGCTTAAGCTGCTTGGCATTGTAGTACTTGTTCTCGATATCGACATCGCCGGTTTCATCTTCATCGTCTTCTTCGTATTCGAAATCGTACCTGATCGCAATTAGTGATGCACTGCGCTCGCGCGGTTGAGCATGCATACTGCTCCTCATCGGACTCTTGCATGAAATCCTCATCGTCCGACATGGTGAAGAAGCGTTACGAATGGATCAAACAATGGGCGGCGTATTCGGTGAAAGAAAAAAAAAGTGTCCCGATCGACAGGCTTGTTAGGGTGAAACAAAGGAAGTTATCTCGGTATGATGATGAATGTTGTAGACTGGAGAAGCTGAGGTGGAGCAGGCAACCGCGAGGTGGGGGAGCTTATCGATAAGCTCAAGGCCAAGCTCAACACCAAATTGACCATGGCCGTGATGGCACAGGATGCCTATCGAACGTATTCAATTAACCTATACATGATTACTTCAATCTAATATCCCTTCAAATTAAATATCAGGGCAGCCCAGTATTTATAGCTTCTATAATGCTTAGGAATTGAAAGAAAATGGCATCCAGAATACATAAGTTCTATCGAGTTACTCGCGACGCTTGCTCATAGCCCAAGCTCACCTTAACCGCCATGAGCTTGAGCAACACCATTAGCGGGCAGTTTCACTATAAGTAGAAAAACAGCGGTTCCTACAGCCAAGCCGCTGGAAACCAAGAATGGCAACCCCATCCAATCACCACCAAGTTCCATACCCCGACCCAGCAGCCATCCCATAGCGGGCGCACTGAGCCCCATCAGCATCTCAACAAGAGAGATGGTAGTATTCAGCGTGGCAATGGTATGCGGCTCGACCACAGCATTGGTCAAGGCTCTGCTCAGTGCGTTGAAGGAGTTTCCAAAGCATATAATGATAAGGGCGACGATAAAGAGCCATGGCGCTCCAGCAACAGCTACTAGGAGACTCCCTACTATCACGAATCCCATCGAAACGCGCGCAAGTAGCAGGTCTCTGGCAATTGGTCGTCCTTTGTAGCGAGGCGTCTTGTCGAGCAGGTCAGATACGATTGGGAGAATGACGAGATAGCACACCACGTTTGCGATGAGGCCGATGGTGGAGACGTATGTTGCCTGTTGGCTATATTAGAGAGTGAGCAGAGGATTGACGAGGTGCTTACCTTTGACCATGACCAATCAAATCGTTTGGTCATGTATTGAAGTATTAGTCCACTGTTGACTACTCTGACTGGGAAGAAGAAAGCAACAGAGAGTATGAGGAGCATGACGCTCGGGGACGCAAATATGAACCGCCAGACATGTTGCATGTCATCCTGAATGCTGCTCCAAATTTGTTTCACGATATTGTGCTTGCTCAGATTAACGCCATGTCTTTGCGTCTCTTGGTGCTCGCCATGGCGGTGCTCGTTGTCCTTGCGCCCAAGATGCATCGTCTCCGGTATAAGAAGAATGGACAGAGTCCCGGCTCCCATGATAGCCCAGCCGATCCACATCGACAGCCATGGGTCAAACTGTAGAAGCCAAGCAGAGATTGGGTTGACAACAGCATTCAGGATGAGGACTGACGAGATGAGGCGGTAAAACATGTCTGTTCGTTCCTCGACGGGGATAACGTCGGCGACGATAGTGTAGACCATGGCAGCGGCCATCTGGCCTCCGCCGCCAATCAGGTAAAAGAGGGTTCCAGCAAGCATGGTCCAGATGGAAAAGACGCCTGGGAAAAGCACTTGGGATTGTGAGATCCAGCTATGGGGTTCGATTTGGATGAGCACTTACAAACCATCATGATCCAAGACGTCTCGAGGAAGCATCCAGATACCGCTAGAAACAGGACAACGCGTCTTCCGTACTTGTCAGCCACGAGGCCGAACGGGAACTGCATCAAGATTGCTAGCACTTGTGAGCAACGATCTTCTTTATCAAAATTGGTTCACCTACGGACAACCATCTCGAGTGCCTCGATCCAGCCATACACCATGGCCAACGTCTTTTGAACGTTGCTTTCCTTGCAGCGAAAGTCCTGTATCTGAGGCGTCCTGAGCTCATGATCCGGGTAGTAGTTTCGACAGATGATATCCTCCATGATACTCTTTGTTGGCGGAGCCATCAAGAATTGCGACAGTTCGACCATCAGAAGGGCCATGACGCACATGAACAAGACGCGTCGGCGGAAAGCTTTGGGAAGTTTGGGATCGTCAAGTGCATCGTCTGGTAGGAGAGGCGACTCCTCTGACGACAAACGCTCCCTTTCGTCCTGTGAGTCGTTTGGTAGAAGAGGCGACTCTTCTGATGAGAGCTGCCCCCTTTCATTGCTGTGATTCCTTCCTATGTCTGCTTCTATTGCAATATGGACGTTGTTGTCCAATGGTCTAGTTTGCGCGTTCATGACTCAGGGCGGTTCAGGAGATGAGGCAGGGAGTGTGAATTGCGATAACCAGAATCGCGGGGTCGAATCTAAATATTAAACCATCTTAAGGAATGACCAATCGATCACAAAAGATAAAGGAAGCAGAAGCAAATATATTGCAAATGAGCGTGTTGTTGTTCCGGTACTTTTGATACAACAACCCTTGTAAATTTAAATGGTGGGTCGACGTAGGGCGGTGACGTCTTGCTGACCTTGCTGACAGTGGAGAGATTCCTCCGGGTTATCTCTCAGAGTCAAGATAGGACAAGAACAGAACCAATGGAATGACGTTCCAAAGGATCAAACTGATCTTGTCTCGTTTGAGACCAATACGCAAGCAACACCACGCACTGCATCACGAGGCGCTGACGACATCTATCTGCGAAGGATCTGGACTAACTTGGCTAAAACTGCTGGCGACAACATGTGCTAGTCAACGTACACCCCGGCGATTGCTTGATATGTTCTAATCTAGCGTTAGAAACATTGGCCCAAAGCTAAATCAATTCAACTGCCAAGCGGACGGGACCCGGGGAAGTCTAATTTAAACACTCGGCGACGGGCCCCGCGTGTTCCGTAGCGGAGCCCGAGACCGTCACGATCCGCCGATAAGGCTACGGAGGTCAGCCCCGGCAAGGGACTAGTTAAGAAGAGAGATAGCTTAAGCTAAAGACACTGCCAAGGTATGATACAACGGACTTTTGTTTAGCCATTCTGTCATTACCAATGGGTTAAACCAACGTTACCTCTTTCACTAATGTCTTCACTCGAGGCTATGGAATCGACAACTGTGCCGTATGCACACAGCCATGGCAGCCTTCGCCACAGGTGGCTCGAACCAAGTATAACCGTTTCAATGTCGATTAAGTGCTTTACCGCATGCCAGTACGAAGGCATAATCTGCATGGTGGCAGCTTGACTGGCTATCTGTATATAAGTAGCTATCAGGCTCAAGTGTTTTGAATGTCTGCCTGAAATACCAGTTTGGGAGGCATATCATGAGTTTTATACAGGCACAAAGAAGGCTGTGGTGAGTGCTTTCTGAGTGGCTGCATTAAACCAAATGGCAGGCATGGCGGTCTGCCTTGCCATAAGCGCCCAAAATCTGCACTTTCACCCTCGACTGAGCGAGAATTGCGTCCTTTTGACTTCTCATTTTCCTTCATCTCACAAATAATTCAGAACAGGCTTTTGGACCCAACCTTGCGTCAACCCTCGTCCATGGCTTTCAAAGATGCAGATATTCAGGCGCAATGCTTGGACCTCATTCAAGGGATCAAGAGCGCCCATGAAAAGCAGAACGATCTTCTTGAGAAGCTGGTGAAGCTCATGGCAACTTCGACAGTTGAGTCGAGACCTAATAAGGATCCTGAAGCGATCAGCTCCAAGCATGGTGTGAGCACCGACGGCGCCTCATCAGAACAAGACGTCGTCCAAATCGACGAGCCTGAGCCTGAGTCTGGGATTGGGTCTGATCTTGAGGTTGAGCCTGAAACCCCAGAAGATCCTTCATGGGCTATGGCAGATGGAAATGATTACTTGGAGAGAATAGTTCGATTTGCGCCGAATCTCTACAAAAAAAGACTTCATGTGCTTTCCGCTGGGGAGTATGACTTCCGTCGGGGCAGTCAAGAGTCCAATCCAAGGTCTGATGCAGACATTCTTCAGCTGTTGGAATTCTTCCGGCGAATTTCGCAAAATGGAGAAACAACTGCTAATGCCACCGAATCTTGGAAATACTGTAAGTAATAAAAAAAAGTGAACCCGTTTCTGCTGTTGACGACGAATACGACAGGGTACCTCAGTAACCTGAAAGCGAGTCCGATCTGGTTTACTCCTGTCCCATACTTCGTGCCATGGTGGCATCTTGCTCGTGGCCAAGACCAGAATTGGTATCACATCGACGATATGGACCAAGAGTACCCCATACATAACTCTGGTTATTCCATAGCAGGAGATTCGTCCAAGTATCTTGAAATACCTTACTCGCATTTTCCTGGATCGCTCATATATCCAATAGACCCCACAAGAAGCCATTCGGCCGAGATTGGACTCACCAGGCAGCAGCGGGAGAAGATCAGAAGGGCACTCGGTGACCTCTACGCAGTGCCTCCAGATGGAAGAATTCCTTTGGCTTTCCACACTAGCGAGCTTCGTCGGAAACTCCGATTTTGTCTTGTCGATAAGGACCCTGCTCACTATCTAGATGAATATCTCGAGTCCACGTATGAGCTACTCAGTGGTCTCGGCCGCTTTACCATCACTGATATTACCACATTGGGAGGATTCCAGAACGCTGTGTATGAGAAAAATGATAAAGATTGCTGGAGCCGTTCTTCCTCGACCAACGAACCATCTTCCCATACTGAAGAACCAGCATGTTGGGCCATGGTACAACCAGCACTTAAGAGAGAGGGGGCTGGCTTCGTGGCTTCCCCATCTGTAATATATAATCACTTCCACCATCCTAAATACCGGGTAGGGCGATGGTGTCGCATTATAGAGCTGGACGATCTAGCTAACTTCGCGGCTGCCATGGTCAATGTTGGAGAAGGCGGGGTTTGGGGGTATCTCTTCAGCTCTGACTGGCCGAACAAAGAGGTGAGGAAGTATTATCAAATGATAGTAAACCAGCATTTGTTCTGCCGACCGTCCTTCAAATTCTCAGGTGGTGGCAAATGTGTGCTTTGGAGAGGGTTCCACGTATCCTGGTACGAGCTGTGCGCGGAGCCACTTGAACCTATCATGGACTCTACCTGGAAGTATGGACGTCTTTATGGACCTGAAAGTCCTTGGATCAAGCAGCAAGCATTCACAATGGGCTGTACTTACCAGGAGGGGGAATCTCTCTGGACAATATTGATCATGAAACCATCCGGCCGATATAGATACAATCGATCATCATGCCGGACTTATACACCTCACGCTTACCGAAAATATCGTTCCGAAGATATAATGCTGGATGCAATACGATCCGCATTGCGTAAGGTTGTGGGAGCCTGGATGGGCGTGCGGGCTGCTCTTCGTTCAATCATAGATCACGACCCTCTGTTCTTGGATCCAGTTCAGCACGACAATCTCTTATTCGACGACGACACGTTTTCGAGATCACGGCGATACTTCTGGGTAGTCAGCTGTCTTGAGGCTTTTCAGGCTCTCGTCGATGATGCCATAGAAGAATGGGAGAGTTTTCGTGCGGGTTGGCCAGACATGAAAATGGGAATTGATCCTGAAGATGACTCCATTGGGCTGCAAACACCAGAAAAGCTCACAAGACGGATTCTTGGCGAAATTGAGTTGGAAGTCGACCAACTAAGGGACGTTTCTGACTATTTCTCATCTAGTCGCGAAAAGACAAAAGTTCTCAGAGAAGGTGTACGTATATCCTCGATTATCATGCTACCTACTCTATAACTGACTTGTATGATCCAGCTGTTCAGCGCTAGTGGTGTGATCGAGAGCCGAGTGTCAACACGTCTTGGAGAGAACGTCAAACTCCTCACCTATGTCAGCATCTTCTATCTCCCACTGAGCTTCTGCGTCGCCTTGTGGAGCACAAATGAGAACTACGCCAGGCCGACGCTCATAGTGACTTCGGTCCTTGTGGCTGCAGTGACTTTTTTTCGTTGTTGCAAACTTGAGGAACATAACTTCAGTATGTTCTTTGGTGTACCGCGGTATCAAGGGGCGTATCGTTCGACGTATGCATGCCAGTATGAACGACGAGTGGGTTCAAAGAGCCACAGCTTTCGAGAGCTACCGCCCAGAAAGACAAGAGATTGAACCTTCGGAGTGGTACATCCTATATTTCTTCTTCTCTTATTTGACCTCGCGCACTGCCTCGTGGAGCAGGCATCAAGGAAAAAAGATCAAGGATCGCTTCAGTTCATCCGCAAGCCAAAGTAGCTCAGCCTCAGCCCCAGTCAGTGTAGGAAGTAGCCTTCATGAGGGCAATTCTCAAGGAAATACCCCAAGGGGGGGCATACACTCTGTATGATTTCTGATGCAACGGGTGGCTCATCGGTCTTGACGGAGCGGGCCGACCCCGAGTCTCCGTACACAACCTCGGGAGCGTCTCCGCCGCCCGATCGTTACCCAGTTATCTGAAGACAAAAGTACCAGCGGCTGTCCCAGGGTATGCACTGCCTTTGTATGGGTGTCTTTCGATGCATTTGCCGGCATTAGTGCTTGGACTATTTTGAATCTTACGAGACAGCAAAGGATGGCAAGGATGCAATGAATATGAGCTGGGGGAAAGACTTGGCTCTGGGGTTTCAAGGTAAATGCCTCACAAGGCTGACTATCTCAGGACTCAATTTCATGAATCCAGGTCGGTAGGTATCTGATCGTGGGTTGGAGAAATGCTTCTATCTTGAGTCTATCTTGAAATTCCTTTCTTTCAAACCCTCACAAAACCTTTTCCCGAGACTACCACCTTCTACCAGTGTCTAGAGGACTTATCGTGAATGAAGCTTAACGAGAAAATCAGCCCGTTACCGTTACATTCAAAACGATTCCGTTGTCAGCTATGGAGATTGTAGTCTTGGCTTTCTACAAGCCTCGCCCTATATGGCATAGCTGCAACGTTTCCATCGCCAGCTATCCCTGCATAAGCTTAAAATTGGCAGCCGATTTAAGAAACGTTTTGCCCCCTAAGCTCATCTTCTGGTCCGGTTCCCGACAAGGAACCAGATCCTCAAAGCCAATTGACCTATCGCGGGAGGTTCTCGACTCCCCCGTGTGGTCCGCTCATCTTAATTCTTCCTATGCGAGCGTATAAGGCTAGGATCCGGACGGATATCCTTCAATCATGGTGGCTGTGGCCCTCATCCTTCGATCCTTCGGCCAGGAAACAGACATAGGCCTACGGACCTGCGGACAAGGGGATTTCATAGTCATATATAAGATGGATAATCCAGTCTTGAAGCAACAATCTCTCCATCCCTCTCAGACAACATCAGAGTAGCCCAACATGTCCACCAAGACCCTCTTCGCGTCCCTCCTCGCCATCGCTCCCCTGGCCCTCGCCCAGGACCCAGCATGCGACTGCTACGTGACAAAGGGTGACAACCCCCAGTACTATCTGGACCATATGTTCTTCGACTTTCGCTCTCTGTCCCAGTTCGCCGGCAAGCCTGCTCTGATCGACACCCAGCAGGGCAACGCCGACGCTGACTTCACCTCCCCCTTCTTCAACTGGGAGTCTGAGTTTGCCCAGACCTGGGGCTCTCAGCGGTGGTCAAATGGAAAGGAGGGTCTGCCTATGCAGAACACGTACAACAACTTGTACATTGAGGAGAACTACGATGGTTCTCCCAACAGCGACACCTGGTTGACCATGCGAACTGCCCGTCACAATGGTTTCCTCTCGGCATCCGAGTTCGAGTCCATCAACAAGTACCAGTTCGCCTCTATGCGTATGTACGCCCGAACCGTCGGTTCTCCCGGCGCCTGCACAGCAATGTTCACATACCTGGCCGGCGATAGCCTGGCCACGGTGCAAGAAGCCGACATCGAGGTGCTCACAAAGGACGACAATACCATCATCCACTACACCAACCAGCCCTCATACACAGAAGAGGGCGGCGTCGTCGAGGGCGCCCACCTAGCCGCCACGCTGCCCGATGGCCTTACGCGGTCCGACTGGGCCAAGCACCGCATGGACTGGACGCCCGGTGCCACTGTCTGGAGCGTCAACGACAAGCACACATGGACCAACTCGTTCCAAGTGCCCCGCGACCCTGCATCGATTGTCTTCAACGCCTGGAGTGATGGTGGTGACTGGACGGGTACGCTGCCTGAGGGCGGCTCTGCGTACCAGCAGATCCAGTGGATCGAGATCTTGCACGGACAAGCTGATGGGGCTTCGTGCCAGAGGAAATGTAGTATTGATGAGGGCGGTGAGATTGGTAAGCCAGTGCCTGTTTAGAGGAGGGCCTGCTTGTCGACGATGCCGGATCAGCGTTCGTGTATATACCAGATTAATAGAGAATATACCTCGATAATTCTCGTATTTGTGCTTATGTGAATTCTCGTACAGTGGTCAGATAGCTGACTCCTGGTGACCTTGAATATCTTGTCTATTCCCTCAGCTCTTGTCTAATACTGGCCTCTACAACTTGAACCTCTGAGCCAACAAAATCCCCTCAGCCAATGTCCCAACCCTCGCATCAATCGCACACCCCTCCGCCTCAAGCCTCTTACACTCGTCCCACAGATCTGCCAACTTGACCGTAAAAACCTCTATAAACTCACTCTCCTCCAGCTGCGGCTTGAGTTCTTTATTCTCAGGCAACTCCATATCGATAGTAACATGCACCATCCTCAAATTCGTGTTGCAGAACCCAGGGTCGTTGAACATGACAGGCGACGTCTCGCTCGCCTTGCCAACATAGCCCGTCTCCTCTCTGAGCTCGCGCACAGCGCACTCCTCTGGCGTTTCTCCTTCGTCGATGAGACCGGCGGGGACTTCGATGGTGACTTTGTCGATGGGTGGGCGGTATTGCTTCTGCAGGATAAGTTCAGGGCCAGAGGGCTTCTCGAGAATGGCGGCGATGCCGACGCCGTCGATGTCTGCGTCTTTGGGACGGGTGCGGCGCTCAGCGGATTCCCATGATCGAGAGGAGCCTTTGGGGTCTTGGTATGTGATTCTAATGGGTTAGATGGTATGAGATGTGATTGAGGGCAGCGTACTTTGAGAGCTTGATCCAGCGGGCCTCTTCGTCGGACTGTGTTGATGATCAGCATTTATAGAGGTGATATTGTAAAGGTGTTTACTTACCAGAGGTCCTGTTGAAGTCACTTTGGCGTCGAAAACAGACATCTCTACCGTGTCTTGCGTGTGTTTATGTTTGAGAAGTCATGATGAGTTGAAATACCCCGCCAACGTCGGTCGAGGGATTGTGGTACGTCACGCGAGCTACCCTGAAGCCAACAACCAATATTAAATCATGTTCTTTTTACTCATGATGGCTTCCTGCTTGTTGATTAATCTCTCCATAGGATGTAATGTGAATGAGGCCCCCCTTTTCTTCTTATGCAGTTGATGCCCAGTGAGGTGATGATTCCACTCGGCAGCTTTTACGCTTCTCGGTCCATACTGGAACACTCAAAACCTACTTGAGTCAGGCAAGGCAAGTTCGATAATATCAACTGTGAACATCACAGACTCGAAGACATCCTCTTCTCCTGCCTCAACCCCTGCCACAAAGCCAGCGCAGCCAAACACTTTGCATCGCGAGCTCCCTCCCTCCAAACATCCCCCATCGGCACAACCTTGAGCGTAATATTTTCCCCATGCGACCTCAAACCTGTAAGTCGACCACTCCACTCCTTGATCTGATCCCTCGGTATTCTCTTCTCATGGCTGAAGATAGTGATATGCTCATCGCAGCCTCCCGCACTGGGAAACATGGCGTTCGCAAGTCCTTCACCCCCGTCGTCCCTCGGAGCAGCTAATTCGCTTAGATTCGTAAGCTCATCCTCATGAATCGTCACCCCAAGCTCTTCTTTAATCTCTTGCGCCGCAGCACCCTTGAAACTCCCTGCGTCGTCAACCATCCCGGCGGGTAATTCTACAAAGCTGAGACTTCCAGCCGGAACGCGAGGCTGTACTGTGAGAATGACGTAGCGCTCATCAGACTCGGGAGGAACGTCGTCTGGGATGAGCATGAAAAGCATGGCGACACTGGGCCCGCGGAGGAGTGCTGCTGCGGGTAACGTCTCACCTGCATCGTTGGAGACTGTGGCTGTGAGTTTGACGAAGCCGAGACGGTTGCCGCCAAAGAGATCAAAGGATTGGATGGTGATGGAGCGCAGGGCGTATGGGTCTTTGTGGAAGGGGTGAGATTCGTTGGATTGGAGACGTAGTGAGTTTGTCAATGTGTTGATCCAGTTCTGGGAGTGTGAGTAATGGACTCTAAAGCGATGATGGGAGAACTTGCATTGAAGGGCTTGAATGAGGCGAGCTGCTCTTGTGAGAGGCCATCTGGTAGACTGAGGGGGATGTTGTGGCTCTTGAGTGTCGTAGACATGGCGCGCGTAAAGTGTAGAGAAACTGCTTGTTTTGGGTGGAAGAGACAAGTTGCTGTAAATAAAAGCCTCGTGTTATTGCAGGAGTTGGTGATAATTCCCATCTCTTGGAGGAGTTGTATGAAGCTGAGGTGCCGAGCTTTGATGTTTAAGGTGTTAATGATTGAGGGCGGGTTTGGGCGGATGACGTAAACGCCTTCAGCTGTACTTGACCCCATGATAAGGCAGACTTTACAGAAAGGTTGAAATATTAATTAATAAATTATAAGGACAAGTGTATATTACATTGAATAAGAACAAGAAAAGTTGATCTTTGGTATTTTACTCTTGGTCGTGATACTTGTTCAGAGTAGTCTTGAGCAAGTTGGTGATCTGATGACATGGCTAAGACCCTTCAGCACACGAGCAACAAAAAGACAAGAGTCAAACTCATCATAATTCATGCTCAATAACAATACCATTTCTTAATTCTCATACCCATAAGCCATAGCAATCTCGCTCAAACAGCCCAATAAACATCTATCTTGACCTTCTCAACATGATTAACCCACCCTCCAAACCTCGCCTTCGCCCACACAGTAACAACATCGCCCAACTTCAAATCCTTCACATACCACCCATCACCCGTCTCCTCACCCCTCCCCTCATCAGCCCGTAGCTTGACCGCCGCCTCCGTGTCGGGCTTTATGTCGTCCAGATACGACCACGTAATCACATGGTCCTGCCACGCACGATGCGCCGTCTTGTTTCGCACAATGGTCCATTTCTCATCATGCCAGAGGGGGTGCGAAAAGTTGAACTTACCCTCGGACTCGTCTTTGGGAACGATAGAGGGATACAGTGGGCGGAGGGCGCAGACTGGGAGGGGTGACGCTTGGGAGGTTGCTGATTTGAATCGAACGTCGTATGTACACGCCGGATCGCCTAGAAACATCAGCACAACGCATGATACGTACACTTCTCACTTACACGTCTGATCCGCATCGAATCTCTCAAGCCCAGCTTCAAACCACGTCCACGCTCCGTTGTACGTGTGCCGATTTTCCGGCTCGCCTCCCCAACCTTGATCTTTACTCCGTATCGAAAAGACCACCTTGCGAACAGGATGAAGTAGTTTCGGTGTGGGATAATCAGCCAGTTTGGCAAAGTAAGAAGGGCCATGCTCCTTGTTTAACGGCTTTGGCTTTGCCTCGTTCAAGTCATACGCCAACACCTCTGCAAGTGCCTTTTTGCCTTCAATACCCGTTAGACCCACAGGAAACGAGCGAAGCTATATCGTGTTAGTACAAGACCCCAACCCCAACCCCAAGTCTATTTCCGAAAGTTCACTCACGATAAACTTGTTCTCGCTAGGACTCGAGCCGCTAACTCTCAGAGGACTCGAATGCTCAGCCTGGAAATCAATCTCGTTGCTCGAATGCGCCCAATGCTCTGCAAAGTCAAAGATGACATCGACTACCCCAGGGGGAAGCTTCTTGCCCTTTGTGAGCATAATGCGAGTGATGATGATATCCACGGGCGTCAAATCGCTGCCTTTCTTGCTTCTGCTTTCATTGTCTTGGCTTGGAGTGTCACCCATGATAAAACTTCGCAGGCCTTGGATCACGTTCTGAGGGATGCTTTGCATGGCTGAGGAATGAAGCAGACAATGTACTCCGTAGACCAGAGTTATAAACTAGGATCTAGACAGGAAGGGAAAATAAGGCTGAATAAGAAGATAATCTCGTAAATCAAGTTTATATCCACGATAAAGGTGACGCGTTTCAAGCTTCGATCATAAAAGGCAACAGCTTAACACCCATTCACAGAGGCAACCAGCTCCAACTTGACGTCAGAAAGGTTGCACACGTGTTATCTTATCACCCCTCTACACTTTTTATCTTATCTTATCGCACGTGAAATCGCGTCATTCCCAAGCCGGCGACTAACAAACCGAATCCCCTGCTCCCCGCGCCCCCATCGGAGCGATCTCGGGATCCATTTACTAAAAAAAAAGCGTCCCCATGCATGGCGTGAACTTCGATTACAAACCCACGTTCATGGAGCTCAAGAGGATCTCAATCCTCCTCCTTCACACTCAACTCCCGCCATGAAGTCATCACGATCCCTCGCCGCCTCGAGCCGCCAGCTCAGAATCGCTCTTTCTGTCCCCAATGGCTCCTCTTCGCTTATCCGACCGGCCTCATCATGTCTCCTCCGTGCCCCGCGCCGTCAGCTTCACTGCTCGACCGTCCGGAGATCGGGCGCCGCTTCAAACCCGGCCATGTCCTTCCCGTGCCTCGACGCTCTAGAGTCTCGCTCCGCAAAGCTCACAGACGACGACACCGAACCCTCGTATACATCTGGCGCAACCCTCAATTATCTCTGCAAGGAGCCCTTCCTGCTTGACTGGGGCGGCATCCTGCCCGAGTTCAACATCGCCTACGAGACTTGGGGTGAGCTCAATGCCGACAAGTCCAATGCTATTCTCCTCCACACCGGCCTGTCTGCTTCGTCACATGCCCACTCGACAGAATCTAACCCCAAGCCCGGCTGGTGGGAAAAGTTCATCGGTCCTGGCGCTCCTCTCGACACGGACAAGTACCACGTTATCTGCACAAACGTTATCGGCGGCTGCAACGGCTCAACGGGACCCAGCAGTATCGACCCAGGCAATGGCGAGCGCTATGCCACTCGCTTCCCTATCCTGACCATGGACGATATGGTCCGCGCCCAGTTCCGTCTGCTCGACCACCTCGGTATTGACAAGCTCTACGCCTCCGTCGGCTCTTCCATGGGCGGCATGCAAGCCCTCGCCGCAGGCGTCCTCTTCCCCTCCCGCGTTGGTCGCATCGTCTCCATCAGCGGCTGTGCCCGTTCTCATCCTTACAGCATCGCTATGCGCCACACCCAGCGCCAGGTCCTCATGATGGATCCCAACTGGAACCGCGGCTTCTACTACGGCAAGGTACCTCCCCACGCGGGCATGAAGCTCGCTCGTGAGATCGCAACTGTTACATACCGCTCTGGACCGGAATGGGAACAACGCTTCGGTCGTCGTCGCGCTGACTCGAGCAAACCCCCCGCTCTATGCCCAGATTTTCTCATTGAGACGTACCTCGACCACGCGGGTGAGAAGTGGTGTCTCAACTATGATCCCAACAGTCTCCTCTACGTCAGCAAGGCCATGGACCTCTTCGATCTCGGCATAGAACACCAGCGCGCCACACGCGCCCGTCGCCAAGACCGGGAAAACCAGCTCGCCTCTGGCCATGCCTCCTCTCTCTCCTCGGACGCATCATGCAGTCTCACCCTCCCCAGCAAGCCCTACGAGGAACAGCCTGGATCGCATCCCGATCCCTCAGACGCGACCGCCGTGACGGGCTCCCGGCCTCCCGAGGACCTGATCCATGGTCTTGCGCCGCTACGCGACACGCCTACGCTGGTGATGGGTGTCGCTAGCGATATCCTCTTCCCTGCGTGGCAGCAGCGTGAAGTGGCTGAGGCGGTTCGTCTGGCTGGGAACAGGAACGTGACGCATGTTGAGTTGAGCGAGGAGATGAGCATGTTTGGCCATGACACATTCTTGCTGGATCTCAAGTACATCGGCAGCAATCTGCGTATGTTCTTGGGCTAAGCAGAAATACATACCTATGAAAACTGTAAAATTGGCGGTGTCTTTTGATGTAATTATATATAGCTTGTATAATCACGTTTCATATTTGTTCGCGTATCGCTTCGAACTAACAACTTTATGTGGTTATTGTAGATCCAGGCTCAAAGCTCTAGCTAAGGTATCTAAGGGTTAAACATTATCCAATCATGTCCCGATGGCAACTATATACATGGGTAAAGAAAACAACTAGGGACGGGTATGTGATGCTATAAAACGAAAGACGCTATGTCCAAAAACGAAAGTTGAAAATACGGGGGATAGATGACTGATAATATGCCAAAGTCATGAGGATATGCTAGCCTTTCAATTCAACAGCTGATCAGATTCAGTAATATCCTGAAAACTGACCGCACAGTCAGATGAAGCCTGGATTATTGGCATCAACTACAGGATTTGGGGTCCTGGCCCTCCCCGTCTCCGGTCCTGCGCCCAACGCCTGCGGGGCGGTGATAGGGGACGGTCGAGGAGGAGCTCTCTTGGCTTCAACTCGGGTCGCACTGCGATCCCTTGGCGGCACAAAGTCAGCCATGACAGGCGAAATGAGTGGCCTGGACTGATGCTGCTCAGGCTGAGGATCGAATCCTTCCATAGCCATGTCGAAGCTCCGCGCAAGATTCTCACTCGAGTTAGAGATTGACTTTTGTAGAGAAGGAAACGATGGCGAAGGCAGGCTGGGCGGTTTGTCCGAGATAGGTGAGGATGCGTATTGTGCGAGACGCGGACTCAACGAGTCGTCGGTGGCCTGCGCGGGGGAACGCAGAGCAAAGTCGGAGCGGAATGGGGATAGAGCAGCAGGCATGGCGGAGCGGTGTGCCATATTGCGGTCAAAGTCGCTCCAGTTAGGCGTACTGGGTTGATCAAACGAGTCCTTGTGCAGCGAACCAGATGAAGATGAATCTGCCGTTTTCGGTGGAGGATACATGGGAGGTTGACGGCGCTGCTTTCTTGGCTCCAGACCAAAGTTGCTCTCAGAGTTGCCGAACTCGGCGTTGGTTGGTGTACGGCCTCGAGGAAGGCCCTTGGAGATGGGAAATTCGCCTTGCATTGGGCTTTGTTGGAGGAAAGGACTTGCTGTCCGGGGTGGCTCAGGAGTTGCACGGTCCGAAAGCATGTATTTGCTCTGGTCAAAACCTGGGCCAACAGCGCTTCGGGGTCCCGATCCAACAAATGGAACAGTGGCTGAGCGGTCAGTAAGGGGAGCTGGAACTCGAAGAGGTCGTCCAAGTCGTGGGTCGGAATCGGTCCTGGGCCGGAAACCGCGTGGTGGAGGGTCGAGGGGTCTGGACATGTAGCCTGGGTTGTTACCCTCCGTTGCGTCAGGCTGTTTGTTCTTGGTCCCAGGGTTCAGCCGAGGTGGTGGTATAGGGGGGAGAGGAGCGGTGGGCGACTTGTAAGGTGATGGCAAGGGCCGAGTAGGCGGAGATGAGTCTGGAGGTTGGTACGCCTTGTATTGCTTGGGTGGGTATTGAGGAGATGGTTGTAGAGTCTGCTGAAGTGATCGAGGGGGAGATCGAGGAAAGTCCCCAGAAAAGTCTCCAGGCGGCGGGGATGCCGATCGACCTGGGAAATTAGAGAGAATAGGTGACGGTTGAGGAGATTGTTGCTGAGGAGGCTGCGAAAGCGGCGAAGGTTGAGGAGAGCGTGAAGGCGAAACAGGTCTTATGCCCTGTAGAGGCTCTGAGAGCTGACCAGGCTGAAGTATTTTGGGGGTCTGTTGAGCCGACTTGGGCTGCTGAGAAGGTTGAGGCGTCTGTATGCGAGGTATAAATTCTGCCGACGATACCAATGACAGAGGAGACATGGCATCACTGAGGCCCCGAGCTCGAGTCGATCCAGAGTCACTCATACTCAGGCTTGGGCTCGATTGCATAGTCCTCAAAGGACTAGCTGTTCTCAAAGGACTGGCAGTTCTTGTCGTCACAAGGGGCTTGGGCTTCACGTTTGGTTCTGTGGGACTCATTCCATCCTCGGTCGCCGTATCCTGACTCTTGCTTCCAACACTGCCTCTCCTCACAGTCTCACCAAAGTCGAAACCCGCAAAGTTTCCTGCAAGTCCTTCAGCCATGGGTTTGTGACCCTCGCGCGCTTTGGACTCTTCCAGGTCCATGGTAAAGCTTTGCTGTCTAGGAGTATGAAAAGTCAAGGTGTCACGCTTGGCTATAACATTGCGTATCACAGGGGGTTCCCACACATCCTCGCTACGGGCAACTGAGGCAGCTGGACTAGGGAGAGACATGGGACCCGTCGGACCGGGGTTGCGAAGGCCAGTTGCAGTGGGTACGTTCTGACGGCTGCTCGAGGGTCGGAGATCAGGTGAGAAAGATCGTTCGGCGTTTACGATAGAAGGTGGAGGAGAGGGATATCCATTGGTGACAGTGGGAACTGGGCTCTTATTTCGGATGTCTTTGATGCTTTCGGCGCCACCAACGTCGAACTGCTCGTTGCTATTGAAGTCATCCAAGGGTGTTGGTGGTATGCTGCTAACCGAATCCTTTCCGAAATGAATGTTGAAGGGGTTCTCAGGCTCTCTGGTCGAAATGGCGGTTCCAGGTCTTGTAGGTGTGCCAGGTCTGTTGGCAGCTATAGATCCTGGGCCAACGAGGCTTGTAGGACTTGGATTGGCGAGTCGAGTGTTGAGGTTTACATCTGAAGAGTGAAATCGCGGGTTGCCCATTCCTGGGGCTCGCGGGGCACTGAGATCAACCATAGACGAGGCACCGCCTGAAGCGTTCATATAAGGAGCGCGGAATTGTGATGGGGGATCGAGATTGGAACTTGAAGTGCCAGGACGGGCCATAGGCATGTTTGGGCGGGACAAGTCGCTTTTTGCCAGTTGGCCGAGGTCTTTTGTGTCGTCATCTTGGCCGCGATGTAAGTGCTGTATAGATTTCGAGGCTAATTTTGTCTTGTCCCTGGTAAGCGTGAGTAGATTGTACAAGAAAGGAGTTGGATAAGGCGGATGCTTACTGTGACTTTTTCCTGTCGCCTCCAAGCTTGAGGCCAAAGAAGGAAACCATCTCGAAGGTATTGAGAATGGAATAAAAATGAAAAACGGTCCTGTATAACTTATCATAAGCGTGCCATTTTTGACATGGGAGAGTAAAGAGATGATGTAAAGTGAAAGGTTGGAATGGATGTCATGGGTTTCTTTGCATATTTCTAGAAGGGAAGCACCTACCGCAGGTTCACTTAACTAAAAGGGTCCCGCTCAACGGGGGGCGCGCACGAGGCGCAAAAGGGACAGGACCAACTAATTTAAATCGAGCAATAGCCAATTTTAGGCTATAGGACCTTCTGTTGGTGCTTCTTTGAGTTGAACACGGCTTCGGGTCGTGTAAAGAAGAGAACTGAATAAGAAGAAAAAAAAAAAGTATTCAATACTCAATTCGTAAACATTGCAACCAATTCAATTCTCTTAAAGAGACGAAGCAGATTCTGATGGGTAAAAGGGGGGTGTGTAAGCTCTTGTCGCCCTGACTAAGGTAGTCCCTGCAAGTGCTAAAGAAGCAAGTCAAGCTAAAAATGATACAAGCTCAGGGGCTAGAGCTAGAAATTGGCGCCGTCGCTCGCGGGGTGATTCTCGTTGGCTTTTTGATAGTCTGTCCCGTCCGGTCTAAAATAGGGGAGAGAGCCAAGAATAGATGAACTCCAACTAAAGACTCAAGAGAAGAAGAGAGGAACCGGAAAGCTCGGGATGATGAACAAAGAGCTGGAGGTGAGCTTTGCTTCTCTGCTATTCTTTCTTTGTGGGATCGTCGCGTGAGACAAGAAATGAAGCTGAAAGGATTGAGCAGGCTGTGCCTTAAAGATCGGCAGTTTGACCCCAAATAAAGGAACGACAAGAGTAGGTGGGAAGAAAAGAAAACAATAATGACTAGCCAGAGACAGAAAAAGAAGGTAAGGGAACGGGAGAGTCAAGACAAGGAGAGACAGGACAAAACATGACAAGACAAGATACGACAAGACATGTCGATCCTTTTGGTGAGGAAAATGAAACAGCGTTACATAGTACATACCCCAGTAGCACGCCAATGGATCCATGCAACGGGAACTATGGGCCAACTGAGAACTTCGATCTCTGAAAGGGCGATATTTCATGTTTCTCATGTCTATCTCCAAGCCATACATCTATCTACCATGAACTTGGCTCTCTCAAGCCTTCACCAACTACACAATCAACAAAATCACAGCCCTGAAAAGAAATGAACTCATACAGTCTACCTGAAATACCACTCGTTGCTCGGGCTACGTAGGATCCATCTTCAGGTCACCGTACAAAACTCAGGGGTCCAGCCAGACAGGAGACAGAGAGACAGGTGCCGTGTTCCGCCTGTCAGGGGTCGAAGGACCACCAATGACGATCGTCACGTACGAAAAACGAGGCAGCATGGAAGTGAATATTTCGCTTGCAAATAGAAGGATGGACATTAAAGTTCAGAGCTAGCTGAAACGAAACAGGCAATGCCGACGGGTTTAAAGCACCCTTGACGGTTCATGCAGCACGTCGACGACTGGCATATATTAACCCGTGCTATGCCCAGAGTTGCAGCTATCCGGGAGGATATCAATAGTTGTTTCTAATATATGTAGTAATCGCCCTGAGGAGTACATCCATATAATCAAGGTCATAGATATGTGAACGTGAAGAATTCGTAGCACAATATCAGACACCAACTGCACATAAAAACCTAGCCAGTTTTCGCAAAGTAAGATGAGCATAAGATATAACAAACTGAAAGAAACCCAATTAAACCAAGTTACTAGAAATCAACTTCTAGATTTTACTAGATCATCAAAACTTTTGCAACACCAATTCAAATTTTCAATCACAGATCGTCATCCATAAGCCTATACGCCTGCAATACAATAACAGCCATCCCAAACGCCATAACACAACCCCAATGCCTGCTGTAACAATCACCTCCCACACATCATAGCTGCTCCAGCAACTTCCTCCTCCTCCGATCAATCAGCTCCTCCTGCACCTCCTCCAGCGTCGGCAGCTCCCACGTAACCCCGTCCCCGCTATCACCCGGCAGAGCCTCCCACCCTTCCGGCGCCTCCTTGGCCCCCGTCTTAAGCATGTGCTCCACCGCCTGCCGCTCCTTGTCCGCCTCGTACGCCAGCATCTCGTCGCTCTCCTCGTCCGGCGCATACCCGTAATACGCCGCGTCCACGTTCCTCCTCACATCGTGCCTCTCCTCGAGGGGCTTCTCGTCCTGCGCTTGGCTCCGTGCCGCCTCAAAGAGCTCCTTTACGCCGGGGAGTTCGCGCGCCCGGCCAAAGTACTTGTACCCTTTTCCGCTGCCGGGTATCTCGCGGCCCTGCTCGTCGTAGATTTTCCCTCCGCCTCGCATGTAGTTTGGTCCGCCGAGGTTGCGTATCTGGACTTCCCACATGTGCTTTTCGCGCATGAGCTTGTTGATCTCGTCGTTGAGGTCGCGGATCTGGTAGTCGCTGAGGATGGGGTCCTGGATGCGCGACATCTTGCGCGATATCTCCTTGAGGACATGGCCGCGCCATTTCTCACAGGCTGGGATGGCTTCGACTTCGGTGATGAGCTTTGGGCGACGTGTGCGGCCGGCGTCGATGATGCCGAGGTCTGCTGCTTGGGCTTCGCGGAAGCGAAACAGCATAGACTGGGCCTTTTCTGAATTTCGGGCCTGTGGTTGTTAGCTTGAGATGATAGAGTGAACGTGGCGAGGTGCATGTACCATTTTGACGGTTCTGCTGTGTACGTAGGTCCAGAAGATAAAGGCAGCACAGCAAGCCAAAGTCCAAGTTGAAGGAGATGTTGCGCCAAAGCTCATGCAAGTTTTCCCAGCCTCGTTGGCAGAAGCCCCGCTTAAGCCACAAGCCTCAAGCCACAATTTCGCTTGGCTCGTCAGCCTTATCTCAAACGCGCTGCAACGCGTCTATCATCTCGATGGAATTTCTGCCATGACACTTGACAGCTGCCAACAGCTGGCAGCAACTGTCAACACCTGACAATAGCGAACAACAATGAGCGAGCAATGCGCAATCACTCCTCACCCTGATGGGTCATAAATAGAGGCCTTCTCCCTCGCTCTCTCTTCGCTCGAACCTTTGCTCTTCATCATTCTTACGACTTTGCTATACCACGATTGCTTCGACACTCACCACAGCAGCTTTATTCTTCTTTGCTTCGCTTTTCTCTTTTCTTATTCTTTATTCTTTTGCTCGACTCTTGCGCCCTTCATTCTTCACTCGCCCATCATCGCTCGCCCTTCTCCTCCGCTTCACAGCGCCTCGACCTCCAACAACTTTGCTACCTACACTCTCACCACATCGTCACAACATCTTCATATCGCTACATCCTTACAATATTACTACACCCTCACCATGGCGTCTCTTTTGCAAGCGCAACTTATTCCCCCTACAAACAGTCAGTGACTGCTCTTGGTAACGTTCACCACTCCCCCTCCCTCTGCTCCGTCTGCTTCACCTTCCCTCGCCCTCTGTTTTTGAAGCATAGACTATAGACTGGGTATTCTTGGTTCATAGACTGGGCATTCTTGGTTTTTTTGACTCAATAGACTATAGACTGGGTTATAGACTTTGCTTTCTGGGTATTTTTGATACGGCGTACGGAGTTCGGCGTCTGGCGTTTTTCCTTTTCTCTTGTCTTGTCTTTGCTTTGCTTTTTCTTTTCTTTCTTGCACCTTGCCCCCATCTGCTATGATGATAATGTTCACACGAGCTTAAGGTGATTCCACCACAGCCGGTGCGGCGTCTCCTTAGAGAAGCCCACCTGTGGAGGAACATGTTCCTCAACACAAGAACAGAGATCTGAGCAGACCTTCTCACAAAAGTATTCCCCTCATCTTTCTTTTTCTTCTTCTTTTCGCAGTACCTGTTGCAGCCGCAATGACCGACATTTTACCTTCTCAAGAAGCTGTTCTCTCCCCAAAATGAACCCTCTAGTGGCGGTTTGTAGGGGCCTCGAGACGCTCGTGATTCGCACGATATAGTTTTCAATCGGAGCAGGCTTGGCCTGTAGAGCTGAGAAGGATTGTGGATGATGGGGTGTGATCTTTTGAGATACGAATTATGTTTTGCCCGGTGATGATCAAACGACCAAAAAGCCAAATTTGCAGGCAGCAGCGTAGGGCTTCACATCAAGGATGGCTGCGAGGGCATTTACTTGTCCACCGACGCGAGTTGTCAGTGAGAACCTAAGAGAGCTAATCTGAGGGCATTGTCAACGTATTCGTATCTCAGGGTCACGCTTAGATAGATTAGAGACACAAAACAAATGCACATTCTATATTTCACTTTTTGATCCTACTCTACAGACACACAACTGACCCACGAATTCTCGCCGTGGCGCTGTGAAAACAAAGAAACGTTTGTACATTGCTACGCCCGCTTCCCTCTATTGCGTCTTCTTGGCTCCGGCAGCAGCCTTGACAGGCTGGCTGTACAACCACAGGACGCTAAACGCCAGGAACCCGACAATGGTAGCGAAGATGCCCGACATTCCAGGCCAGGCGCCGCCATGCGTCCAGCTACGGGGGTACTCGTCGTGGGCCAGATGTCGCACGCTGACCTTGTTCTTCTCCTCGACGTTGGTCAGGAAGGGACGCTTGTAGTTGATGTTAAAGTTGAAGATGCCGTGCTGGTCAGGGAGCATAAATTCCGTGCCGAAGACGGTCTCGTGTTCGTTGACTTGGATAGGGGTCAGGTCGAGGCGGTGGAAGGGGGACAGCATGGAGAATTCGAGCTGGAGGGAGTCACCGGCGGGGAGGTGGAAGGGCTCCCAGTTGCGCCAGGCGTACTCAGAGATTGAGATGCTGTAGGTCTGTTGCGTGTTAGCGAGATCTTAGTCTAGACGGGCAGTTCCAACGTACAACATCGTTCTTAATGCGGTAAAGACCAGGGTTAGTCTCATTGTCGCCCTTCAGGTGGTGCTCAATCTTGTTGACTCGCAGCACACCAAGCTCCTTGAAGGTCCAGCCAGCCAAGGTGGTGATGAACTCGCGGTTGCTAGGGAATAAGGCCTTTCCGCCCTGTCGAGCAACCTTTGTGTCAAAAGTCTTGTCCTGGAGCATCTCAGCAGAGCCAATGATGGTGAAGCGCGCCGAGTTGCGAGCCTGGAAGACAGACACAAGCGCAAGCTGCTTGCCCGCGGCGAACAGGTCGTCAGCCTCGACAGCATCGGTCTGCTCCTTGGGGTTGTAGCTGTACGCCGTGGGAGGAGCGCGCAGGATGGGCGTGAGCAGAGGACCAGAGCCCAGAGTGTGGCCGACGGCGTGGGGAACGGAGAGAAATGCGCCGGGGATCTCGAAGTAGTCCTTGAGACCGGGACGGACGTTGCGGGGGGCGTCGAGGACGAGAACATCGTGGGTTTCAGGCGCAGATTCGACGTCAAAGGTGAAGTGGTCGACGACCTTGCCTGTGCGCTCAGCGGGGAGAGCAACGTCGAGCTCGGAGAGGACAGCGACGAGGGATGTAGGGACAGAGTGGGTGGAGGACATGGTCAGGAGGATGTTTCCGCCAGCGTTGATGAAGTCGAGAATGACATTGGGAGTCAAATTGGGTCCGAGACCTGCGCAAGAGTCAGCATAAGCTCATTGTGTAAAGATATAGCACATCAACCAACCCTTGATCTTGGTGGGGAGGAAGACGAGGTGATCATAGGTCCTCTCGCCATAACGAAACAAGCTCAGGGCTTCACTCTTTGGAGATTCATAAGTAATCTCGTATCCTCTTTCTAGTAGTTTGTTAGCTATACGATTAACACCCAATTGTGATCCAGAGAGAACAATTACCGTTCAGGTCGCGGAAAAATGTAGTATAGGCCTCCTTGTCTTCTGGGCTATCCAGCACCACCAGCAAGCGATTGCCAGCTGTGCTCACGGCCGAAACCAGCGCCGCAAAGAGAAAGAGCACGAGACTAACTAATGACCTCATTCTTGCTTTTTCTCTCTCTGGGAACAAAAAAACAAGAGGTTGTGGGAATGTGGTTAGGGGAGAGTCTTTTGGGGGGTTCCTTGTTGTCTCCCGTCGTTGAGATGGACGTGGACAGCTTGCGCCTTTGAGGTAGCTTCCAACTGGACGGGTACCTGAGCTTGCGTCTGCGTTTTGGGATACGTAGCCTTCAGTGGGGGAAAGATGAAACAGTATACGCTAGTCTTTTTGTAGCAGTACTTTCGAATCTGGGTTTAGCTCTCCAATGTTTTCTCAAAATAATCCGACACCTCGCGGCTTGGTTTTTCCGCTCCTGCGATTGGACCATTCAATCTCCATACTCCAAGCCCATCATCACCATCTAGTCCCGTCCCGACGACAATAACCTCACGATCCTCGTCAATTGAGTAAGGACCTGCTGCTCCCTCTGTTCATGCTATCAGCTAACCTCTTTCCTCCAGGCCACAATGTCTGCCGCTCCCCTCTTCTGGCAAACCCCCCTCAAGTACTGCCGCTGGGCAGCCCGCGAGCGTCCCGCCCTCTTCTGGTCCGTCATCGTCGGCGCTGCTGGTCCCGTCGCCATGCCCATTGTTCCCCCGATCCGATACTACTTTGGCGACATTGATGCGCCCCCGGTTCCCGTCACATACCCTGGTTTGTTAATATCTGCCTTGGACAGGCCAGAGCAGCTATGCTAACCTGACGCAGTCCCCTCCGGTCCCAGGAAACAGCTCACCGGCTACGACGATTAAGATCTCGAAAAGAGGACGAAGGGAATATACGGCTCAGAAAGGGAAGAGCACACAGACTTGTACAAACTACGGCGTTTCCAAGATCGCGCGGAGGGGAGGATATCAGAGAGGAATCAAGGGACAAATCGAGGTCCAAATCCAGCAGCAATTGACGCTCCAATTCGATTTTCTACAATCAATCCCATCAATCGATTGCTCTATGCGCTTTCGATACTTATATATATACGTGGATATACGCCCACTTACGCGAGTCAAAGGTTCTAACGTGCGGATAAAGCTAGACAGGAAACGCCGTTGGCGATGTGCAAGAAACAAAAACAAAACCTCCTCCAACTTTTTGCTCATACGAGGCTGTTGCGGCGATTGTTCCGCACAGATGACCGGTTTGGAAGGGCAAGACTCTATCTCTCCCTGTTCAGCAGATTCCACTCGTACTAGAAACTTGTCAGTCTTCGAACGCATTGAGAGACGGTGGGTACTTACAACTCGGCCGTCATCATCACCTGTGTAGACGCATGTTGGCATTGGGCTGATGCATGTTATGCCTGCCTCAGTATTCGCGCCCTTGTCGTTCTTGTAGTCCACGTGCTCAAGTTTTCTGAGGAGCTCTAGCGTCCATCGGCTGCCAACGATACTGCGTCGCCAGATGTTGACTCGTCCGCGCTTGTGCCCCGTAAAGATGAGATAGTTGTCAAGCCACTCATTTCCGGCGCCCTCGTAAAAGGCGCATGAGTGGATATAGTCATCCTGGTCGAAGCAAACATTCTGTTCTAGAAGGAGCGTGCCGTTGAGGGTGTAAAGTATCACGTTGGGTCCTGAACAAAGAAGAATCTCACCCGAGATTTCGTTGATGCGTGCAGACTCAACAGGTCGCACGAGCGGCAACTTGCGTATGAATGAAAGCTGGTTGAGATCCCACAAGAATGCTTGTCCGTCTGCTGATACAGTCAAGAGTGTACTGAATGCTTTGCTGACCGCAATCGTTGTCACTGGCGACTTGTGTCCAAACAGACTGGACCTGGGGAGCAACTCGACCGGCTTGTTGGGTGTGGTCTGGAGCGCATATACAGACACCACGCAGTCCTCGCCAGCAGTAATCAAGGTTTTGGAATCGGCAAAACAGGCGCATGAAATTTGCCCAATGTGAAGGTTCTCAAACAGACCGGCAGGCTTTGGCGAGTTAGCTAAGCGTCCATGATCAGGGATATAATTGTGCTTTACCTTGCGGTTGTCACTGAAGAAGAAGCGGATGCTATTGTCGGCATATCCCCATTCGAGGAACTTGTCGTAGGGTGGAAAGTTGAGGCGGAATGGAGAGGCACACAGTAAGCGGTCCAGTTTGGAGGCGTAGATGAGGGACGCTACACGCTCGTGGCTTTCTGCTAGGGGTTAATCGAGGGGGCTTAAAGTCAGAGACACAGAATTCTTACCAAGGAGCGGATTCGGAAGACAGCCTAGCGAAAACACGCTCGTATCCAGGCGTCGAATGGGGCATCGCACATGCTCGCGGGATGGGTGCGACTTCATGAACACCTGATGTGGTGTCTGCCCGAAATTGTGAATCACGCCAGCGAGAATAGCTCGCTCCTTTGCATCGGTGATACTGTCCAGGTCTGTAGCACCACGGTACGAGAGATGATGGAAGACGTTCAGGCTCTCTACAGCCGCTTCGCCTCGCTGCTTGTACCCAAATACAAGATCAATCCACTGATGTAGGTTCTCACTCACGTAGGGGCTTTCCAGCGCTTCTCGGTGTTTGGAAATGAAGATTCTAGGATCGCCCTTAGCCCAGGGAGGAAGTTCGACGTGGTCGACCTTGACGCCGTTGCTTTCACGATTGCCAAAGTTGTAGCCGTTGACATTGGTCAGGAACTCGGGCAAGCAGTAGAACTCGGGGATAAGCTCTCTTACATCAGCCTTATTCTTACAGGAGGCCGACTTCCAAGCCTCTGGGATGGACTGGAAGAGTCGGTCGGCGTGATCGAAGCTGCCTCCTTGTAGCAGAATGTAAGATTGAACGAAGGGCGGCAGACGGATCAGGTACGATGAGACAATCATGGCAGAAGAGTAGTGAGTGCCATAGTGAAAGGGTATTTCTCCAATCTCTGCCAGGGCGTTATAGCTTTCGACGAAACCTCCAACTCTCTGAGGCGTCTGAGCACCCATTGGTTTAGATAGATCGCGGAAGGTGTTGGGATCGTCCAGATCCAAGTCTTCACTAGTATAATCTGCTAAAACCCACGGAAAGACTGGATACTGCGTCAAATCATTAAAGGTCCTGCCAGCCATGGTGTTGACCATCATGAGATAGTGAAAGTTGGAGATCTCTCCCTTTTGCCACTTCTTAAGAATAGGATTCCAGGGCGATGAGTTGAAGAAGGTACCGAACTTGGATCCAAATCCTTGAGGAGATTCGTCAAAGACCTTGAGAGACTCCAAGCGCCAGGCATCCTCGGGGTTGGGAAGTGTATTGGCGCCGCTTGTGTGGGGTGCTTTGCTCAGCATCTTTACAAACAGATTGTCCCGAACCGCTGGGTTGATCGTAGTCAATAGATAACTGCGACCATCTGTGAAGAACACTTCAATCGCGACATCACGGAATAAGAAGCGACGCTTTGAGATACTGATCACATCGTGCCATCGCCAATGCCTCGACTCTTGCTCCTTATTGTTCTGCCGTTTCTCGGACGTTTTGGCGTCGGTGACGATCTGGGAGAAGGGGTCGCGCTCTTCAGGGGGAGCTTGCCAGACATTGACAATGTCACCGTTGGCACACTGGAATACGTTGTCCATGATGTAAAGGGCATCCTTGCCTATGATGAGGATACCCTCACAAGCTTCCAGTCCGATAATGCGAGAGATGTTGTACGCAGACTGGACCTGATCTCCGCGCTCTAGCCGCCGCATCACCTTGCGATTCTTGTCTTCAAAGCCTTCGTCTCCCTCATTGGGATCATTGGGGTCGTCCACAAGCTCAAAGTCTTCTTCGGGCGCAACGCCAGAGTTTGTTTGTTCAGCCGGCTCTGCAGATTCTGGCTCTTCCGTGAACTGAGGCGGTTCAGCACTATTGTCTAGTGTTGTGGTAGTGGCTGACTTGATTGGCGTTACAGCAGACGTTGAAATCGAGGGAGTCGGGCTGGCCGCTGTATTGATCCGAAGAGTCTGCATCACCTCACTTGCCTTCCTTTTGGGCTGGTATTCGTCCTGGCTTGTCATATAGTCTGGGAGAACCCTGAGTCGCATACGATTCCGCCCTTCTGTTCGGTCAAGCTTCCATTTAGGAGCTGCAACTTCGCTGAATACCGCACCAGGTCGTATGAGATCCCGCTCCATCTTCTTATATGCCGCGCTTAGGAACACAAAGTCATCCTGCTGGTCTTGCATGATTCGCTGGTACTTGAAGTACTCGGAGTTGTAGATGCTCTTCATCCAAGCGCTATTACCAATGTCATGGCTGAGGAGGACCTTTTCAGTATTGATGCTTTCAGCATGCCATGCCCTGAGCTTGTCTTTGCGCTTGGTCAGACGAACTTTGGCTGTCTCAGCGGTACGAACGTTCTCTGCACTGACGAAGTCTTCCCAAGTCTTGGACATCCCACCAAAGAACAACACATCCAAAGACGGGCGATGTTTGTCAACCCAGTCAACAAACGTTTCATCATCCACGCCTGTAAGCTGGTGGAAGTCTTTTGAAAGCTGCTTCTGGTCTGGCGACATGCATGAACGTATCAATACAGCAGATTCCTCCGGCTTTTGAACCAGTATAATACGCAGAAAGTTGGCTGCCGCAACCCGAAGGGGCATCTTGTCACCGATGAGCTTTGTGTAAAGCTGGTACCAGAAGAGTTTGAGATAGTCATCATCAGCAGTAAAACATCCAAGAATTGACATCTGCCAATATGCCATCTTCTCCATGAATTGCTTCGCCTCAACCAGCGTGGTCTCTGGGTTATCAAGGTCTGATAACCTCAAGAGGATGATCCTCAGGAGACAGCTTCGAATCGTGGCTACAGCTTGGCTGCAAAGTCGAACACTCTTCAAAGACGAAATATCGGGCCGTTGTAAGAATTCCAATAACCCTCCAACAAAATCAATCATTGACTCGGCTCCATTCATGAACCATCCCTCAAAGATGGCTTCCGACATATGGAGGCAGAACTTCGAGAGGTTTGTCAGAACTCGGGGCTCACAGATCGCCTTCTGGTTCAGTTGGATATTGTTGGTCAACTGAGCAATCACATGCCTCAGAATGTAAGACTCAAAATAGGCTTGATGCTCACGGAAGCCAGGAGGAACCTTGGTAAACAAGCCAAAGCCTGGAAAGTCTTTCCGCGAAAGGAGTTGGTCCATAAAGACATTCACCACCAGTTCCATAAGTCCATCCAGGATGTCGCTGCTTGGTTTCTTGCCAGGGTTTGATCTCGGGGGTGGAACAGCGGGACTCAAGCGGGCTGGGCTGGGGCCTACGGGTGATTTCTGTTGGGTAAGAAGAATAAACGATGATGCTCTTCTCAGAGGTGTGCCCTTAGGTGGTGTCGACTGAGGAGACGGAACTGGATCCACGCTTGTCGTTCGCACAATAGGTGTAGCATGCGAGCCACTGCCACCGATAGGGCGAATGATGACATCTGTTCCTTCAAACGTAAGAGCCGTGTCGCCAGAGTTCAGTTCGGTTTCAGCTGTAACGGCATCGGCACTAACAATGACTGGGTAGAGTGCAGAAAGCAGCAGTCTCACCCATTCCGAGTTCAAAGCAAAGTCCCTGAACTCTGTCGAGCGCTCATGGAGGTCTAAAAGAAAACGAATCACGGTTTGCAAAACGCCGGCGTAGCTCGCAACTCTATCGCTGTCTCGTGAGAAATTCAATCGAGTTTCTAGAGCAGTAGCTAGATTCATAGAGCTTGCTCGCGGTCGTGAGTCCTTCGAAGTCATGTGCTTCTTGAAGGCTTGTGCGGGATCGATATGCGTTGCTGGCGAGTCTGGGTCATCCTGGTGTCGCATCACATCTTTAAGGCCATGCTGTAACATTGCTGCAATGACCGACAGGGATTCGGGATAGACAACTTTGCGCTTCCCAAACGTCTCCAAGAGGCTGAAGAAGTCAAAGTCTCTGTCAAAGTTGATCTCGGCAACGTCATAGCCGAATAAAATGCTAAAGCAAATTGGCCACAGAGTTGGCATATCCCAAAAGCGCTTCAAACGATTTGACATAATCACAAAACCTCCCGATTTCCCGGCAAACTTGGACGTGTAGTTAGAGCCATGCGTGACAAGAAGGCGGGCCAAAATTTTGCACCCGTGAACAACGACTTCGGGGTCATCTTCGGCCAATAGATACAGAAGCCACTGCTAACATTAGTCAAGACCGTAAGCATTTGATGGAACACCCACCTTGTTTGTAACAGTTCGAGCAAATTTCTTAATGTGAGTCGTGTTACCCTTCTCGCACAAGATGCGCGAGTACATGCTCAGAACCTTAACACCGAGCTGCTTCTTGGTCAGGAACCTAAGACCAGATGGGGTTGCGGCCGCGGTGAAATCGGTTGGTGTTGCCCTTCTCCGTGGGATTGGAGTGCTGGATCTTGACATAGCTGAAGAAGGCCGTGGACTTCGTGGTAGCGACGAAGGCGGGGAGTGGAAGGCGTATGTAATGAAGAGAGACAGAGACCTCATGACCTCTTGGCTGAAGTTCGAAGTTACGAGAACTTCAAAGGCGCCCATGAAGTGGGATACCGTATCTTCTGAAACGACTTCTCCTTTCATGGCGTCCAACAGCCTTTTGACAATCCCTGGGACATGTTAGAGCAGCTCATAAGCCCTCAGCACTGTAACTTACTCATCCTAATCAACCTGCGACTGTTGAATTCATGATATTTGCTCTTGACAGCAAATGTCACAAACTGTTTATAGTAAAGTTCTTGGATTCGAGGTGCCGACTTGCGCCATATGTCTAAATCAATAAGCAAGATACGGTAGGCAAGGGGGTTGATGATGAACGACTCCATGGGTTCGGTGTGGTTGTATCCAACAAACCCTAGGATAAGACTGAGAAGTTGAAAGGCCAGTCGATCGCGATCCTCGTTCACAATCTGGAGTCGAGTGACTGCGGAATCGCCACTGCTACGGTCGTACCCCAGCTTCACACGTAAAAGCATAGCTAGGATACCATAGCCGTTATCCTTTTCAATGGCTTCGCTGTTTCTCCAACTCTGGCGAATACAGTGAAATAGCATCTCAGCAGCTCTCACCGTTTCATCGACCGATGACGCCCTCTCGAAGAGCTTCAGGGCCAGTGGGGTGAAGCCAGCAAGACGCCACAGATTCTCATCCAGGTACGATGGTATAGCAACGATAGGGTTACCACGAAATGACAAAAGGCCTTGAACTCTGAACAGAGAATCTGGGAGACTGGGAACAGCACAGTTGATAGCCAATGGTGCGCCCTCTTGATTTGATACACGGAAAAGATTGCGAGCGCAATTTCGTGGAAGTGACCGTAAAAGACCTGTATCATAGAATTGTACATTTTCTGGGAATGTGGCTGAAGGTAGAATACTGAGCAAGATCTTGGACTCTGGGAGTAGTGAGCCAGCTTTCTCACGGACAGCTCTTATGATGTCTGAAGTCTCGCCTTTTCCAGGATGTGTAATTTCATTACGAAGGCCCAGAGTCGCCGATGCTTCGTAGGTCTGAAAGCCTCCCAAGCTGTCCTGGAAGTTGCCCTGATATCGTGGACCAAGACCATAATGAACTGCCAGGAAATCATCACTCAAAGCGTCTTCGAATAAATGTGCAGAAGCAAGTGACCATCGTGAGAAAACAAGTCCAGGTCCAATCTGATTGGAAAGGTCCTTAGGTGTACCAATGAACGCCTGCACAGGATTGGTCTTGTTCTGGTTTGAGTTGAACGAGGCAAAGCTCTCATGTGCACCAGTCGACAGAGGCGGTAGATGAGGGTAGTTGCAGCGAATCTGTTCTGAAAATTCGCCGTTAACATATAAGGACGCCTTGCTGGCAACCATGGTCTTTGGTCGGCGGTGCACGATGGCGATATGGTACCATCTATTTTCCTTGAATGACACGGACTTGAAGCGCACGCTAGGCTTATTGGAAGTAACAGATGTTTGAAGGATAAAGTTGTGGGTATCTCTCTCGAGATACATGAGGAGGAAGCATGATTGTGTAGAATCAAAGACACCAAATATTGTTGTATGTGCGGTCGGATCGAAACTGTCTACTCGGATCCAGGCTGTGAATGTATAACCTGCGCTAGACTGCGGCGGAAATGAACGTCCCAGACTAGACAACTCGAGTGACGAATGGCCATGTAGCGACAGATCGAACTGGAAGAATGGAGGGCCTGAATGCTTGGATGTCATCTGCAAGCAAAACTCAGATGCCTCAGAACCAGGTGCTGATAGTAAAAATTGTGTGTCGGCCGGCTCATTGACACCCAAAAACATGAGCATTTTGCAAATAGCTAACACCTTCTCTCGCTCGGGAGGACTGAGGGCTGAATCGGCATTGAAAGCAACTCGGAGGAACTGTGATAATGCGCCAGTTGAGTGTACGGCAGCCCTATTGTATATCGAAACGGCGATCACACAATGAATTGTTTCTAGGACAAGGAGGGAAGCCGGGTTTGCAAGGCCATCCTTCATCCGGGGAATGGCTGTCCAGAAACTGACAACTGCTCTCAAGATTTCAGGGTGTCGTATTACAGTCTTGGCATTCACAACCTCCCGCACGCCAGGTGTGATGTTCTCTGCAGATTTGGCCAACACCAGATCCCACTGCTCTTCGACGCTATCATCATCATCCTCTTTGGGGGAGTTCTCATCGTCGGGCCGTAGTGATTTCGCGATAGTCTGGCAGAGGAGGTCGAGTGCGTCGTCATCAAGGGAGAAAGCGAGAAGCTTGCCAAAGACATGGCAGCTTATCCAGGCATCAGGTTCGGCCCCGCCAAGTCCTATGCTTGCGATGACCTGCTCCAAAGCCTCCCAACCGCCACCTTCAACTCTATATCGAAAGAATCGTCGGTTGCCAGAATGTCCGCGTAAGGCTGCTGAGAAGAGGTTTAGACAGTCTCCTAGCAGCTTAAACAGAGCAAGCATGTCCGTATCGCTTCGTTTATCGGGATTGTAGTAGCCTGAAAAGGCTCGGAGCAGGTTGAGGATGGTTTGGAAGCCGTCGGCGTGTCGAAAGTCATCTTGATGAACGGCGGAGCCTGTCGCGGCGATATGCTGGGTGATATGTCGAAGTTTTCGTAATAATGGCGGTATCTGAGGAAAACCATTCTCCTTGTGGAGAGTCGTATCAATAGTAAGTGCGTCGAGCAAGCCTTTGAGGATTTCAAAGGACTTTGAAGTCGGTGGGTTCGAGGCCGAGGTGGACGACCGGTATCTTCTTGGTATTGAGGTCATTGTAATGATTGTGAATCACTTGTTCATTCCAGGAACCGCCTCCCCCTGAGCCCTTCAAGGGTCCAGGCCGTTATCAGTCGTCGTCGGCATCGAAGAGTAAGATTTAGAACTTGATGGAGCTGCCGGCGCGGGGCGCATGAAGCTCTCGAGCGGAAGAATAGACAAGAATAGCGCACACAACAAGACCACGCTGGCGAATAGGGGCTCTATGGGATATTGAGGCGAGATAACGAAGCTGGTCCACAAGCACTGAAGCTGATAGACTAATGAATTAGCGAAGGTGTCTCGAAACAATCGGTACCACTTCGCCTGGAGCCTGCCCTACCTGTGCTCAATACTGAGCGTACCTCATGGGTCAGCCTTTGGAGGTGTGGCTTGGCTGTGGCGAAGGTGGCCCCTCCCGCATGAAGCTGACGAAGCTCGAGTAGCCGAGTTGGAGTGACATGTTATGCGAGCACCTGATTGAGCCCTCCACGGTTAAGGGATCCAGAGAGGAAATCATGGGAATGTTTTTGTATCAACTTTTCAACAATGAACGTAAATATGCTTGGGGAACAGGCATGTCTTGAGTGAAACCGCCATGTTTCAATGACGTCGGTTGCCGAGGCTCTCATATAGGGTAAATTGCACTTCCAAACGATTCGTTCGACATTGAGTAGGATTTGGCACGATATGTAAGGAATTAAGATCTATTGTATGATGTTTTATTTTCTTATGAACACGCGGTCTGTAGTAAAGAAAAGCTGGGAAGACTTCTCTGCCGTCTCGTGTTCATCAACTTCACCTTGGGTTCGGACCTTTAAGTTCCATCAAATAACATAAGCTGGGACATATAAAAGCCATCAAAAAAGAAGAGTACCATAAGCTCATGACATACATACCTAGGTAGTAGGTACATGCTACGCGCTTATCAACAACTACATTTGTTTCATCTTATTCAAAGAACTCTCTTGTCTTCAAGGACTCTTTACACGCGTCAAAGGACTGCGATTTCGGAGTCAAGTCGGGATCACGCAACTCAGTACCGAGTTAATCCAGGAGTCAATGACATTGGGATGGAGTATTCGTATCAACCTAGAACCCAGCTGAAACTCCATTATGCACAAATTTAATACTGCACTGCATGTTTGGAACAGATATCGGATGTTGAAACTTCCAAGTTTCTTATCATGATATCAGTAGAGTAAGGGTTCAGAGGTGACGCGGGATGACAGGGGAAAAGCTCCGAGCTCCGCTTCTCCTTCTCCTATGATGATCATGTAGCTTGCCTTATCTCCAGCAAGGACAACGAATTGATAAACAAAGACAATCGGTCAAGCACATTCAACTCCAATCCCTGATGAAAGTCACTCCGTCAAATCCATACGAGAGCTGATTTATGGAGATAAGATAGCGGTGGCCTTTGAGTTGCTTCAAAGTGGAGAGCTAGAGCTACTGTGCATACTCTGGAGTGCAGACGCGCTACCCTGCCGAGCTTGGAGCTTGCGTGCAGCAGGGGCACGATGAAGTAAAAGCAGTGCACTGGCCAACATGTTCCATAAGCTCCGGATGCTTTGAATGCTTGGATGGCTATTGTGAAATGCCTTGCTGACTTGTACTAAATCATGACGTCTTCGTTATCACGTATTGTGTCTTTCAAGGAATCGTAATCTCAAGCCAAAAGAGCACTTGAACCCCGGGAACGGACTGGGATCAACTCGGTATGGTGAGGCGCTGTTAGTGTTTGGCTTGGAGCAAGCAGCGCTTGAGACATGGGCGTGCAACTCAGGGCACGTGCCAGGGACGTCGTCTGACTCGATGGATCAGGCGGAATGATCGGTGGAGGCCAATCGGAGCCAACTTATCCCCCGCATTTTGACTTTTGGCACTGGGTAAAAGACAACTTGTTTTGGCTGCAGGCACCGCAAACTGGAAGGTACCTTACCTTGTTGAAGCTCGCCCTGTCTGAGTGGAGCTAGGTTCTGGCGCAAGCATATACTTTGGTCGGCTGGTGAGACACAGTGTTGTTGGGCTTGCGAAACCATGATATACTGTACCTGTATGGCTGAGCGACTGTAATGGATCGTCCTGAGTTGAGAGCCTATTGCTTTGGGTTTTTGGGGATATTCATCAGTACGAGCAAGTCCTTGGAAAAAGGAGATTTCATTGTGATGATATCAACCGATATGCTTCAAGAACACGTCCTGTCGTTGGCCTTTAGCATTGCAGTGATGTCGGTTGCTCCCTTACCGAGCATCCATGAGGCCATGACTCGGGGGGCAAGGCGGATAAACAAGACCCAGGCTATCAGTCATGAAGATGAGGCAGTCCTGGGGAACAAACAAGAACTGGCCCAACTATGTTAGAATTCATGATATCTACTCTAATTCTAGGTATGAAGTTATATGGAAGAGCGAATAGATCAGTTCTAAACATGCCCAGAACCAATGCTTCTTCATCTTCATCATGACCATTCCGGCTCAAGACGGCTGAACTGCAGCTCGCCTCGGTCTTCCCAACCTCCGTGCAAACGATCAAAATCCGCACGGACTGTCATGAGCTTACAAGTACCTGGCTCAAACAGGTGCCGTTATCGCATTGCCTCGGCGACGGACATTGGCTCGCTCAGACAGGACTAAACCAAAAATGGTGCTCAGCCACTGTGTTATCGCTCGTCCTAGCAATGGATGCGTCACACCTTTTCTGCCACCCCCGGCCCGCTGAGGCAACACTGGAACTGTCGCACGCTGCTCGCGATTGCTTATCTACCCCAGCTGCTGCCGCCATTGCTTCTTCTTCCTTCATCATCCGCCTCCTCCCATACCCATCATCTCTCTCCATCCTTTGCAGTATCGATCTCGTCTGATTTCATCAACTCAGACGGTCGGGGACATCTCTTTGTCCACTTGTTTTCTCTCTTTGCGTCGCAGGTAGACCATCTCCGAGCTTTCCCGCTCTGTCCTTTGCGCGTTTCGTCATCATGAAGGGCGCCCTCACTCTCTCCGTGGCGGCTGTCGCCAGCGCTGCCTCTTTCAGCGTCGGTACCATCCACGAGAAGGCCGCTCCCATCCTCAGCTCCATCGATGCAGAGACCATCCCAGACTCGTACATCATCAAGTTCAAGGACCACGTCGACGAGGCTGGTGCCAATGCGCATCACCTCTGGGTCCAGGAAACTCACACCCTCGGCGAGTCTGAGCGCCTTGAGTTGCGAAAGCGCTCTTCTCCCTTTGCAGAGAAGGCCTTCTCTGGCTTGAAGCACACCTTTGACATTGGTGATGCCTTCAAGGGCTATGCCGGCCACTTTGACGAGTCCATGATCGAGAAGGTCCGCAACCACCCTGATGTAAGTACCACTCAAGTTTATGCCTCATGAATCTTCAAGAGCTGACTGTTCTCCCCAGGTCGAGTTCATTGAGCGAGACACTCTGGTCCACACCATGATTCCCGTCCAGAACAACAAGGACATGATCACTGAGGACAAGTGTGATGGCGAGACCGAGAGACAGGCTCCTTGGGGTCTTGCCCGTATCTCCCACCGCAACACCCTTAACTTCGGTACCTTCAACAAGTACCTCTACTCCGCCGACGGTGGTGAGGGTGTTGATGCCTACATCGTTGACACTGGTACCAACGTCGACCACGTCGATTTCGAGGGTCGCGCCCACTGGGGTAAGACCATCCCCTCTGGTGACGCTGATGAGGATGGCAACGGCCACGGCACTCACTGCTCTGGTACCGTCGCTGGTAAGAAGTACGGTGTCGCCAAGAAGGCCAACGTTTATGCCGTCAAGGTTCTCCGATCTAACGGCTCTGGATCCATGTCCGACGTTGTCAAAGGTGTCGAGTACGCTGCCACCAGCCATCTCGAGCAGAAGAAGAAGGCCAAGGATGGCAAGCGCAAGGGCTTCAAGGGCTCTGTCGCCAACATGTCTCTTGGTGGTGGCAAGACCCAGGCTCTCGATGCCGCCGTCAACGCCGCTGTCCGCACTGGTATTCACTTTGCCGTCGCCGCTGGCAACGACAATGCTGATGCTTGCAACTACTCCCCCGCTGCCGCTAGCGAGCCCGTCACCGTCGGTGCCTCCGCTCTTGATGACAGCCGTGCCTATTTCTCCAACTACGGCAAGTGCACTGACATCTTTGCCCCCGGTCTGAACATTCAGTCCACCTGGATCGGCTCCAAGTACGCTGTCAACACTATCTCTGGTACTTCCATGGCCTCCCCTCACATTGCTGGTCTCCTGGCCTACTACCTCTCTCTTCAGCCCGCTGAGGATTCTGAGTACGCCCTTGCCTCTATCACCCCCAAGCAGCTCAAGGAGAACCTCGTCTCCGTTGCTACCGAGAACGCTCTCTCCGACATCCCCTCCGACACCCCTAACCTGCTCGCCTGGAACGGTGGTGGCTGCAGCGACTACAAGAAGATCGTTGAGGCTGGTGGTTACAAGCTCAACAGCGCCTCCCCCTCTTCCCCCGTTGAGGAGCTCAAGCACGCTGTCAAGCAGGAGATCGATGTCGTCTCTGGCAAGGTGACCGAGGGTGCCAAGAACATTGGCTCTAAGGCCGAGAAGTTCTCCAAGAAGATCCACGAGCTCGTCGATGAGGAGCTCGAGCAGTTCCTCAAGGAGCTTAACCTGTAAGATCTATAATCTTATCATCTGGTGCATTGGTTATACATTTATTGTTGGGATTATGGATGGGCATGGGTCTTTTTAGTTTGGGTAACATGATATTAACTGGGGCGCTTGCTCCCTCTGACGACTAGTTGTCGTTGTACTCCGTACTGCGCGATGATTGCATGGGTTAGTTCCATGAGCGGGTTGCAACTAGACCTTGCTCGTATTGTTATGAATACATCTCTTATTATCAGAACCATGGACTTTCTTTGTGGTGTTTATGCTTGTTTATTATCTCTAGCCTTACGGTCT
This sequence comes from Fusarium guadeloupense, assembly GCA_021655865.1. Taxonomy (NCBI): domain Eukaryota; kingdom Fungi; phylum Ascomycota; class Sordariomycetes; order Hypocreales; family Nectriaceae; genus Fusarium; species Fusarium guadeloupense. The sequence goes on from JAJJWM010000120.1 coordinate 278,877, forward strand.
TGTCCCCCACTGGTAGTGTCGTGTTATACTGGATTTGCTTTATCGCCGCTACCTTCGCGATGTTGCTGTTGCCCCACTGTTGACTTGCAAGCCGTTCCTTCCCAAGTTGAACTACACAACGTCAGCCGTCGGTCCTTCCTTTCTTGATCAAATGAATATTGAGTCAACCAAATTAAAGCCTATGATTTCTGTCTTTTCTTATCCTTTCCTCTGGTCCCATCATCGACCGGGCATTCATCTATTCTTCATACTGTTGTTTTCGAGTCTACCATCAAACTCATCACTATTCCAACGTTTAACGCTACGCCTAGAGATCGATGTTGCAAATGAGAGATGCTATGCCGTAATAGTTCTCAGAAGAAGAACCGCCGTTCACTGAATCGAAGCAAATCCACCAACTCTATGGTTCGCAGCCCTATACACACTCTTGAGTCCATTGACCCTACGAAGGCTGAACGAGACGCAAACATTGCGGCCGTGTTATCCTATCATCGAGCTCAAAGCCGACCAAGTGGTGAGAGAATGTCATTCCCACGGGATCCAGCGAGCTTCTATCCCGACAGGAGCGATGGCACTGGCAATGTCATCAGACATAGCTTTGAGCGCAACGACAGTGCCTTGAGCCGCCATAGCACTTCAAATATTGGCCGACAACAAAGTGTTCGCTTCACAGGGCCATCAGCTCGTCCACGCAGAACTTTGGCATCGAGGGCGAATGGAGGCCGAGATTCACCTACAAAGGCAACTTCGGCGATCCATGCTTTCGGGAACGCAAACACCAGACCCTCGTCCACACTCACGTTCCATGGCGAAGGGCCAGACAACTATTCCCTTACACGACGTTACCTCGAATCCCTGCAGCCTCCCGACATGTGCTACAATCCCGAAGACGAAACGGTCTCGATGGCCTCCTCGTTCAAAAAGGTCAGAAAGTCCCGCTCAATGTTGACTTCGTCGCGTCCCATGGCCGGCACCATTTCCAGCAAGACCCAGTCTCTAAAGAGTCAGCTGCCACCTAATGCTTCGCCTTTTTCGCCTGTGAACAACGAGAATGAACCCTCGAGAAACGTCATGCCTCAAACTAGCGGCCTCAGAGCCTCAACGTCAATGAGTTTCCTCAAAAATCGGCGAAGGATGGCAGTATCGAGATCTAGCAGTCGTGCTGAAGACAATAACCTTGCAGTTCAACTCGCCAGAGAGAGGTTTCTACAGATTGAAGAACAACAGAAGCCAAAAACGCAGCAATCGGCCTTGTTCCGGTCGATGAATAGGCAGAGCGAGGGTTCTTCAAGCCTTCGCAAGTCTCTGCGTAACAGCAGCAACAACAGCGCAGCCCTTTCTTCAACCCTTTCCACCAGCAGCATCTCGGTTTCGAAGCAACGAGGAATTAGGAAGACAGCGCGCAAGGTATCTCATGGGCTGAGATCAAAGTTGCGAGGCCTTTTTGGTCGAGGAAGGAGCACCGAGGGCTCTGAACAGCCAGAGAATGACCACAGCACCAGCGAGAAAGAATCTGACGGCGAGAGCTGCTTGCATGGGGATAATGAGGCGACAGAGGAAGCCTCCATGTTTCGGGTCGCATCGCATATCCCTGCATTGCACGACGTACCATCAATCCAGCAGCTCAGGTCTCGCAAAGGTAGCGTCGGAAGCCTCAAGGATAGCGAGCTGCATACTATTGACGACAAGTCCCGTGTCACCAGCTGGACAAACTCGCTCACTAATACAGTAACAAGTATTGGCACTCTTGCAGATTGGGAAAGGCAGCGTCTTTCTGTTATCAAGGAAAATGGCGCACATATTCCTTCGTCACAGCGTCCAATTGAAGCACTAGAACAAGAGACTCAGGAATTCGTAGCAGACATGTCTATCGACAGCGAGTGTGTTTACTCTGCTCTTATGGAGCGACTCGGTGAGAAAAGCGCCGAAGACCACATCTCACAACCTCAGCTTTGCACAAAGACAAGGGCACCCATCCTCGACCAGAACGGCCAGAGCTACAATCCCACAACTAGTCAATGGGATTGCTCCACCATTCGATGTGTTCGACCTGACGACGCCATTTTCAGGGACACCAGAGATCATTCGTCAGAGAACTCGAGCACGGCTACTGAGGTTCCAGCTGTTGATTCAAACCACTCATCTCAGACCGTAGCCGGACCCATACAAGAGCACACGACTGGATTGGCTTGGAGTGATGATAAAGCACGATCTGAAAACGAGCGTGCTAGTGTACTCCATGGACTCGAACCGCCAAAGACGATTAGTCAGAGAAGCTCTGCATTCTTTGCCAGCCCATCTTGTCATTCTTTTCGGTCGCCGAGCCCCTACCGCCGTACTCTCCGAGCTAGCATGATAGCTCCCCCTGAACAAGAACTTAGTGGTCTACCAGGATCTCACTATCTCCATTCGCTGTCAGCTTTGAGCCTCCCAACCCGTCAAAGTAGCAACTCATGCTCAGAGAAAGACTTTCAGTTGGGAGACACAGAGAGTGTATATTCTTCAGCAACAGATGATGTCAATTTGCATCCTACTGCGTTCAGCTCAACCGTCTTGGAACAGTCTACGGACCACGCCAATGGAGACGGATTATCGTCAGAAGTTCCCGTCTATCGGTTAACCCACCAACACCAGCGCGATATATCGACTGCCAGCTCGGTAGAGTGGAAGACTTGGCTTAGTTCGAAAGTATCAAAACTCGAAGAACCTCTGACTCCGACCAGAGGAGAGAATGGCAGGCAAGGCATTGGTATCCTGCCACCATTGGGACATGTCAGAGAACATGCTTCGATGGGTTCCACTCCGGAAATTCTTGCACCTACGAGCGATGGTACGAAGAATCGTAGCCCTTTGAGCAGGGTCAAGGGGAATGCTCAGTTTTCTCAAGCCGCCCATAGCCCGACCAAGCCGATGTTTAAAGTGATGGGGTATGACGAGAACACATCACCTAACTCTACAACAACCAGTGCCTACGGTAAAGAGAGGCCGCCATCTATCCCACCGAAGAGCACACTGCGGGCAGTACCGTCTCTCCCGACCGTCTGTTCAAGAAGCGACACAGTGGGTACAGCCATTGTGAAGGAAGTGCATCGTATGCGGTCTTTGAACACAGTGGGCCGTGTCAATTCAACCCCGGAGGAAGCTATTGTTAAACGCAGTTCCCGCACACGTCTCACTGGATGGCAAGGCTCACCGACCAAGTCGAGCCCTGGAGTTGGTGCCCTTGCTGAAGTGCAACCTTCGAGAACAACGACTGGCTCTCCTGCCTTGAGAGGAGGATGCAACTCAAGCTATTCCACGCCCCGAATGCAAGTAGCGAGGGAAAATAGGGGAAAGCCAGGGGAGAACAACATGGGACCAGAGATAGACGCTCAAGTAATGGGCAGCAAGACCATGGTGGATATGTTCCTGAGTAGCCGGCGCAATCGGGGAGAGGGAGGAAGCAGCGGGTTCGGCAGTTCGCCAGCAGCGTTTCTCTGACGTGTTGTATGGTTGTGAGGACTGACCGGTAATGATAATGTGGCGGAAGAGTAACGTTTAGTTGATGGGTGAGTGGGCGAGTAATGCTGCGGACAGGTCATTAATACTCTTGTATGTAGTTTAGCGAAGAACGGCGTTGACCGCATGGGCATTTCCCGTAATTAGACAAGAGATTATACTCTAGACTTGGACTATTCAGATTCTGCAGTCGTGAATAGGCGAAAGATACTTGTGATAGATGCTGGTAAGGCATGAGCTGGTTGGTGGCCAATGAGGCAAATTCAGGCTGGATGAGAATGAAGAAAGAAGTAACTAGGGTTTAAGTACAGGGAAACTTATTATTCATTATGTCGCTATTTACTTGTCCTGGTTGACTGGGCATACGTGCACCTCCCAGTATTTGGCCAAGTCCTTGGGGAAGCTCTGCTTTCTCTCCTCACTTACCCACTCGCCATACTTTTCATGCGTCACCTCCTCCTTGAGCACGCTATTCTTCTTACCCGTCTTTGTAAAGTCGAGAAAGTCTAGCGTGACCTTGACATACTCCCCAAGAGCCTTGCGGACATCGGCCGTAGCCCCCGTGGCAAAGTTGAGGAGCAGGGGTTGCAGAAGTGGTGCGTCTGTCACGCTCGGGTGCGCTGTTCCAACGCTGGTGAGGAACCAGGCTGCCCCGACCTTGTCGCGGATGCCGCGGACCAGATCGGCGACTGTGTCGAAGTGAGGACGGCCAAAGAAGATGCTGTGCGTCTTGGACCATGAGTTGGAGTGGACGACGAGAAGAGGTACGGGGACATCAGCGTTGAGTTGGCCGCTGGACTTGCCAGGATCGAGGGCGATGCCGCCGATGGCTGGGTTGGCGGATGAGGTTTTTGCTGTCTTGAGGGCTTGGAGTGCTCCGGTTGCGCCGTATGAGTGGCCGTTGATGGTGAGGTGGTTGAAGTCAAGACGGTTGGCCCAATCGGCGAGGGCGTGGCCTTCGTGGCGGGAGTTTGAGGTGAAGATGTCTTCGCCTTTGCCGTCGTTGATGTCTCGGAGGACGCGGATGGTCTCGAGAATCTCTTCTGTGCGGACGGCGAGCTGCTCTTTCTTGAGGATGGTGTCGTTCATGGGCGGGTCGGATATGAGATCGCGCTGCTTGATGAGGAAGATACGACGGTCCTTCTTGCCCTTGATCTGGACCATGGTGCCGGGACAGCTGCCGTCGCGATGCTCAAGAGCGGCAATGACGTGTCCGCGACTGGCGAGCTCGCCGAGGTAGTGGGTGTAGTCGGTGCGGGAGCTGACGGCGCCGTGGGAAAAGACCATGACAGGGAACTTTTGGCCTTCGGAATCAAGAATTGGAACGTCAACCTTGGCGGGGATCTTGATGCTGCCGACAAAGAGCCACAGAGCGAAAGTGAAGATGGGTCGGATGAGGAAGTTGTTTACACCTGCGGCGCGAGCATAGCCTTCTGCTGTGAGACTGATAGGTTTAGGAACCCAGGGATGTAAAGCAGCTCGTGATGATGCGCCCTCGACGGCGGGGTAATACACTGTAAAGAGTACACTTTCGACTTCAAAGGCAGGTTCTTGCGTTTCTTTTAGAAGGGTATCTGAGATGCGCTTTGGCTTCTCGAGGGGAATCTCTAGGTCTATGGCGCCGACATCGTAGGGACCTGAGTACGCTGGTAGGCGCGACGAGAAGAAGGGCTGCCATGTGATGAAGCAGTAGAGGACGTATACGCTCACGACGGAGCAGACGATGTAGCGCCATGTGAAACGAGGGCGCACAAGATTCTTTAGGCGCTGGACGAACGGTGAGGTTGTAAAGCGGGTGTACCATGTTGAAGGCCGGGGGTCGAGCCATCGCGGTTTCGGGGCCGGGGCCGGGTCGGACATTGTGAGCGGGAGGTCCGGATCGGAGAGGGAGTCTTCGGAGCTGAGGGGGTTTAGTTCTAGGTCGAGTTGTTGATGAGGATGTGGCATTTTATATAAGAGGGATAAAGGGTTTGAGATTGAATTAGCGTGGCTGATGATGTTATGAATGTGGTAAGTGGGCTGAATATGGGTTGGGTTTATCTTGTTTGTGAGGGTGGCTGTGATGACGCAAGCGATCGTCTGGGAATTATTCATCAATATGATGTTATTCAACCACAAGCACCGTTCACTTTATTATTGCTATATCTTGATTCAATGTTCTCTATTTATTATCAATTTGACTGTCGCTCACACTTTTTATGTCGGATTTCTTCTAGCCCATAGATTCTTCAACTTCATCATATGTCATTCGACTCCCGTTTTGGCGCCTGTGATTCGAGTGATTCTGAACATGTACAACCTAATCACTGTTGTATGAGAAAGTCGATGCGATTATGGCAGTGAGGATTATTCGCATACTTCTCGTAAAAATTACGGTGGCGATAGTCGATGCCTATCGCAAATGACTCTCACTTCTCAGTGTCTGCCCGCTTACGTCGGATAGCCACAGTTTTTGTAGCGAAGGATCTGATAAGATTCTTCACATCGTTCTGCTCAAGATACTCTGTCGCCGTGTTTCGAGTCAAGTCCAACGTGGTTTGTCCCATTTTGGGAGGACGCCAGTCATCAGAGGCAGATCAGAGAGAATCCCCGGGATGTTGAGCCTGTGCGCATTGTCGCTCATCCCAAGTTCATGACAGAGGCATCCGCTGTTACCATTCTCCCTTTCAGTCGATCGTCATGTCTTTCCAGCTACACCCAATGTCCAAAAGATCTTTCAAGTAGACGCCCAGATGTAATCATCGTTCGACGATAACCTTCTAACTCTTCCCGTGGTAGGGAAGAAGGTTATCAAGAGGTTGCGGATGGGTGACGGGTGCCATTCAAGGTTGTGTACAAAGCGCATGCTTGCCATTGAGTCGTCAAATGCGGATGAGGCTGATTGGTTTCCTAAATGTATAGTTTGTATGGATCAGGTCTAATCGTATTTCAACCTATGAGAGGCTTCAGTAGACACACATATCACATTGGCCGTTCACAGAGACGATTGGCTATTCATAGCCGTGTCACACCTCGGTATTCAGCAAATAACGCTTCAGGAATCTGAGACTTTGTTTTAACTGTTGTCGAGTCTATGGCTTGATGTTGCAGTTTTCTCTCTGATCAGAGAGGTAGCTTCACATAGAACAAACTCGCAATGGTTACTGAGATGTTTTGAAGCTGTTGGCGGTGAGAGAGCTTATGCACCAGCGTCGAGTATTGGATATCGAGGACCCCCGTAATGGATGATCATCTAGCTCGCCATTGGAGGATACCGAGCACGAAGTAAGCATTGTCTTGGATATTTTTGATTTGGTCAGAAAGAAGGCGAAGACGTTTGAGTCAAGCTGTATGCCCATGCCGTGCAGGCGGAACTCAGTCATATAATGGACAATGTGGATATGGAAGAATAGATAATTACAATCTGTAGTGAGACGAATTAAAAGATTAGTTACTCGGTGTGTCGCAAGTCTAAGTTCTCCGTGGCTGATTGAGCTTATCATTGTCAATATCGTACAGTTTGATGACGCCAGCAACTGACGATAGTGATTTACAAGTATATACCAATTACTTGACGAAGACAAGCCTATTACTGTTATTGTTTGATAGAAAAGCAAATTGTCTCTGAGAGTAAGCATAGAGTAACATTCAATCGCTCGCTTATTGGCGTAATAAACCCCGCTCGGGGCTGTCAGATCAAGGGCGTACACATTTTGTGGAGTTGGGCGCACCCGACAAGTCAAGTCAGATCAGCCAAAAAAGTCAAAGACTCAGAGACTATAAATATGCTTATTTCCCAAGAGGGGGGAGAGTAGAGAGGAAAGACAAAACATTCGCCATCATGAGTTCAACGTCAATTGAGTTGCGTCAAGATAGCGCCTGCGAACAGGGCAATAGCTCTGAGAATCTCGATCTCACGGGTACTCATGGAGTCTCTTCTTTGCCACAAGTCGACGGTGGAAAAGATGCTTGGTTGTTTTTGGCGGCTTCGTTTATGGTTGAGGCTCTGACGTGGGGTGAGTAAAAGTTTGTGTCTTGGGTTAAGTTGTTGATATTGACTCAGTATAGGCTTCCCATTTGCCTTTGGTGTCTTTCAAGATTACTATAGCACTCATGCTCCTTTTCAGGGATCATCTGCTATTGCTGTAATCGGTACCTGTGCCATGGTATGTTGTATCAATGGCTTACTCTTGTCTGTACTAACACTTTACCAAGGGAATCATGTATCTAGGCCTCCCCTTTGTCATGGTCCTTCAACGTCTCTATCCTAAGCAGAGTCGTTGGTCTCCCATCATTGGCCTCTTTATCATGTGCATCGCCCTCGCTCTCAGTTCATTCTCTCAAAACACTACGCATCTCATCCTCACACAGGGAGTCCTCTACGCCATCGGTGGCTCTATCTCATACTGCCCCTGCATCTTATACATGGACGAATGGTTTGCAAAGCGCAAGGGTTTCGCCTTTGGAATTATGTGGTCCGGCACTGGTCTCGCTGGCTTCGCTCTTCCACTCCTCTTTGAAAAGTTCCTGCACCAATACGGCTTTCGAACCACGTTGAGGATATGGTCGCTGGCTTTGTTTGTGTTGACTTTGCCGTTGGCTTATTTCATCAGACCGCGTCTTCCGCACTCGGCTACCAAGCATATCAACCCTCTCAAGTTGAGCTTTGCGATTCGTCGAAATTTTCTGCTTCATCAGCTTGCCAATGTTGTCCAGGCGCTGGGGTTCTTCCTGCCTGGTATTTATCTACCTTCGTATGCTCGAACTGCCCTTGGAGCTGGAACGTTTCCCTCGGCTTTGACGGTTTTGCTCATTAATGTCGCCTCCGTCTTTGGATGTGTGGCTATGGGTGCGTTGACGGATCGGTTGCATGTCACTGACTGCTTCATGATCTCTGCAGTCGGTACTACGATCAGCACATTTTTCCTATGGGGGTTCTCGGTGAATCTGCCTGTGCTGTACATCTACTGTATTATTTACGGCGTCTTTGCTGGATCGTATACATCTGCTTGGCCTGGGATCATGCACATGGTGACTGCGACTCCAGCTGATGGTCGAGGCAGCGGAACTTCATTTGACCCGGCCATGGTCTTGGGTGTTTTGTCTGCTGGAAGAGGGATTGGTAATATTGTGTCGGGGCCATTGAGTGGAGCTTTGATCAAGGGAATGCCGTGGCAGGGACAAGCTGCTGGTGGATATGGAACTGGATATGGCACTCTGATTGTCTTTACCGGGGCCACAGCTCTGGCTAGTGGAGCCACGTTTGTGTTTCGAAGGGTTGGATGGGTCTGAGTCAGGGGCTAAGAACATGTTCGATCGTAGGGGACAAGAAAGTTTAAAGAGATCAAGTCAAGGGTTAGAACGGTACTAGAGGTCTTGATTCATGAGAATGGATTACGACTCTTGGCGACCCTTTGCCAAAAGTAGACTAAAAATCAGGGTCGTCTGCACATTTTTGAGCACTTTTCTTTTACTAATCATGGATATGTCTTTGATGACTCGGGATTAAGATCGACCTGTCGCCAATCAACATATCTGGAGGAGCCGACAGATCTCACCCGACCACGAGGAGAAAGAACGCTATTTACAAGTAAAGGCTTGAAAGTGGGGTAATGAAGTGCTGATGACACCATCTTTATGCCAGTCTTTCGGTGAGATATAAAGTGGCAAAGCTTCTAGATCGCGGTCTTTATCCGGTGAGTAAGGTATTTGCATTGTTGATGGATCTCGGATCGTGCAGCAAATTCATATACATTAACTTGTTGGTGCCATCCAACGACCCGTACCATCTTCTGTTCTACATACATGTCTCTCTTTGCTGAGGACTATTCACCATTTAAAAGCAGCACCCTATCTACCGTACACAAGCATGGCGGCGGTAGTTGACGATCTCGGTTACACTTCATCGTCAGCCTCTGATCAAGACTTTGAGACGGAAAACGCTGAGCTCATTGTCAAGATCAACGACCTCAAAAGTGAGATCCAGCATATGCAATCTCTACTCGACAAACACAAGCACTGCGTCAAATACTCTCAAACATCGCCTTCTTCTCTGAATTCCAAAGCAACACATACTCAATCCATCAAGTGTCCTACTTGAACCAACCACCACCACCACCACCAGACCCAGTTACGACCAGCCTGGCGCTGACTTACTGGAGAGATTGAAGTGTACCAGCAGTGGGGAACGCTCATAATCTAATTTGACATGGGTTTCCATCGAGATCCCTGGATCGGCGGCATGCGTTTTAGCACTGATTTAAGAGATATATACCTCTTTGGCTTTACTTGTATTTGTTAGATTGGGCAAGTAACAATAGTCATAATCCCGTAATGAATTTGATATCGTTTTCTCTTCTCTACTTGTTTTATCTGCTTGTATCTCGTGCTCTGAACAAAAACATGTTGTTCATATGCTCTCAACAGCTGCCAGAATGCCAATGCTTCAATGTAGCATTACAGCTGGAGTGTAGGATCAAAAAATACAATCAATCGACTTGACTGGCCCGTTTATGATCAGTCTGTATGCGGGAATTTCTTAGCGTATCGGCAGATGATCCAAGATGGATAGATCGTCGATGTCATGCCGGTATCCTGGGGTTCCAGTTTCTGCGCTAGCTGGTTGCTGCTGAGAACAAACAAGGATGTTTGCCTGTACGTTTCACTGTAACAGTCACTGACTTTTATACGCCTGACTTGAGAATAAATCGTCCATGTCGTGCCAGTAATTTCATGACTCATATATTGAAACAGGCTTTCACCTCTTCTATAAAAGCATAATAAAAGCCATTATTGGACCTTTTGTATTCAAAAGCTCAATGCATAGATTGAATAGGATGAAAACCGGTTTGGACATGAAAACTCAAAAACCTTTGTTCTCCATATTTATATAGTCAAAGTCAAATACGCTAGATGATATTTTGTTTAATAATCAGTCAAAAATGACTGTTCTAGCGAGGCTAACTTAATCTTAGTCTATCTCATAGAGGTATCAGATAAGGAAATCCAACTTCCATAAGCATTGCTAAGGTTTGTAATTCATTCCCTTCTACCCTTAAATCAACTGTTTAACTGTCGTTGCTTCATCTTGACTTGTGTGCACCTCACACCCTTGGAACATATCAATCCTATGATAGGTAGGATATATATTGTCTTGTCGAGCACCGTTGAAATGGGGTCGGTGATGTCCCCTACATACGCCTCTCTAAGCTATCATTCCCGAGCTACGTCGACCGTTGCATATTTCGGTAACAGGTATATGAGATTTGGTTTGTCTTACTTTATACACAATACAATATGGCTATGGCCAGACAACACAATTGCCTTTCCAACGGACTTTCTTGACTGCAGTAAACAAATGGACATCAACATCTCGACAAACCTTGGGTTCAAAATAAATACTCGGCCTTTCCCTGTGGCATAAAAATGTCAATTCCTCCCCTAACACCAATCTGCGAAAGCGACAACCTCCAAACCAACCTCCCATGCAACAAGATGGGAAAATATCAAACAGTCTATCATGTTAATACCTACCTCATAAGCACTTTTCTCTTTCGACTTAATTGACTTTGGAACGTTTGAGACAAAATACGCTTGCCGTTCACCCTACTTGCTCTACAAGTCTCGGTTATTTATGCTAATGTACACGTACTCTGGCAGTATGTTTAACAAACTGCTGAGATATCTCTCGAGGTGTGGGATGGCGACAAGCTCATCGCCCAGAGGTGTTCCTATCACATCTTAAACACCACAGTAATCATTGATTTTACTGATATTGACGGGCAAGGCGGTGGCCACTTTGCTATTGGTAAAAATAATTTTCTGGTCTATTCACGAGCCAAGTATTCTGGGGGTCCGACCTGTATCAACCAAATACGACACCAATGTCACTGTTGTTGAATACTCCAATATCAGCTGGAAGCCACCTTTCAAGTTCCATGATTGAAGGGGATGTCTCGGCAATGGTGACGACAATGTTGTTTTACAAGCCGCAGCTCCTGAGCGCGTCAAGCTAAATGTGGCAAATCTACAGGCCGTCCCACCAATCTTCGCTTGGCCTGTGACAGAAGGACTGCACCGGCTCGTTACCGGTAGTAAGGCCATTCAAAATCATGTTTCTTCAACATTTTCAGCTGATCTAGTGACATGGATGGCCCTCATCAACTTGAAAACTTCGTACACACAGAGTTTTCAGTAGACATCCTTTACATTCCATATTCATGTAATCCGTGAGCTTCTTTCCGATCACATTTGATGCGTAGGTAGCAATGATCTGTCCTCCAGCATGCAGCTGTTATATTGGATGGGCTCAACCGCCCTTCTGTAGTTGCTTTGGCAGGCCGGGTGAAGAGCTATGTATTTGGTACAAAGTGCGACTCACTGATTGTGAATATTCAAACCCTTGGACAAGAGTAATAGTATGGCTAGTTGCCGACTTTCACTTTACCCATGGAGGAAATTATTTTTGTGTCGCCGGGAGCTGTAGAGCACAAGGTCATCAGTACTATGTCAACCCTGTCGGCGCTTGACGGCCCTTATGGGCTTCAAAGTTATGACTTTGTTCCTCTTAGTAGTATGATTCTCGCTTTGGATTAACTGAAATTGAAAAAAAAAAAAAAAAAAGTTTCAATGTGAGAAATGTCTTTAATGCGCGAGGAAAGTATTTGTGCTTATCAAAGGCGTCATATGACCATCTTATCAAAACAAATGTTCTTGATTAAGACTAACTTATAGTAACCTCGTTTATCGGATAGACTCTTATGGATGCCCTTCTTTATTATAATTCCCTATACATAAGTCCAATTCAATCAAACACATCCAGCTGAGACAGCCATTAACCTATCTAGTACTAGATAGTGCAGTTTCTTTTCTTTTTCTGTAATGAGGCTGAGAAACTGGCGGACCCGTGTTAATCCGCGGACCCTGGTTCCCCCAACAAATCAGAGTTCACTCCAAAACAGTTGGTAATCTTACATTTAGAATCAAACCACCTCCTGGGTTTTGGATGGACTCATGGTCAACATGGAGTCCTCCTCACTTCCTGTCTCTGTTTACGTGTTGTTGGCATCAGTTGGTGTCATTTATCTTTATCACTTCGCTCAAGACACGCTCGCGGCCTCCAATGTCAAGGGACGCAAACCTCCAGTGCTGCCATTCGCCCTCCCTGTTGTTGGGCATCTGTTCCAGTTCCTATGGAATACAGAGAAACTCTTGACTAAAGCTTCGTAAGGCTGCCCAGCTCATCTTTTGATAGTCTCCTAGTCTCACAGAAGGTCGTGAAACGTAGGACCCGCTATGGACCGGATACGCCTGTTCAGATAAAGCTCCTCAATCGTCGTATGACCATCTTGAATGGCCAAAATAATATCATGACCTTGTTCAAGGGTTCCCGCAGCATCAGAAGTGAGAAATGGCTTATCCAAGTTCTGGTCAATGCTTTTGGTATCGGAGACGCGCCATTCTACCTCGCTGATAACACAGGAATTGGCCAACAGCCGGCGGCTGATAGCAACCAAATCCCGAACGAGCACCGGATTTTTCATCTTGCCTATTCAACGGCCCATGATGGTCTGAGCGGAGAGAGGCTAGATGAGATACAACGGCAGCTTATTCGTAATCTTTGGACCGAGTTTACTCACGCAGAAATCGACCCCGATACATGGAACACCGTCCCAGATTTGTACGACTCTTTTATTCAAAGATTCGCTTTCAGAGCGTCGACTCTCTCGCTTTTCGGACCGCACATCTTCGAGGCTGCCCCGAGTCTTATGGAGGACTTTTGGAATTTCGATAGCCATGTGCCGAATCTCTTCAGAGAAATGCCCCGGTGGTTGGTTCCAGCTGCGTTCAAAGCCAGGGATAAGATGAAAGAGAATATGAAGAAGTGGCACCAACTCGCACATAAAGGGTACGACATCAGCCAAGCCTCGACAGATACACGGAATTTTGAAGAGAACTTCGGACCCAAGCTTATGCGGAACCGGCACGAGTTCTTCAGTAAGATGCCGCTGAGTGAGGATACTATCGCGGCTGATGATTTGGGGTTGCTTTGGGCGTAAGTAAGATGGTTCCCCGTAGCTACCAACATAATCTGACATTGACAGCTCTGCCGCAAACGCGATCCCTGCTATAGGCTGGATGATCTTGGAAGTCGTGCAACGCCCAGAACTTTTAGAAAAGGTTCGAGCTGAAATTGCTCCATTTATGGGCGTCTGGTCCAACACAAGTGCGCCACCCGAAATTGATATCGATGGACTCTGCCAACAGCCCCTGGTTCAATCAATCTATGCAGAGGTGCTACGCGTTCACAACGGCACAGTTCTTGCTCGCGTGCCGCAGACCTCCGACTTTTCCATCGCAGGTTGGCTGTTTCCAAAGGACCAGCCCATCATGATTTCCACCTTCGACACAGCCCGTAAGCCGTCTGTCTGGAACCAAGGTACACATGACGATCCTCATCCTGTGAACGAGTTCTGGCCAGAGCGGTTCATCATCGATCCAAAGAATCCTTCAAGCGGACCTACATTATCTCGGCCAGAGACTGAAGAACAATCGAAACCATATTTTACGCTCGACGGCACAGTCGGATCTTGGTTACCTTATGGGGGTGGATCTCGCATGTGTCCGGGTCGTCATCTTGCCAAGAAGGAAATGATCATCATGACGGCCATGTTCCTGACAGCCTTTAATATCGAGCTCGAGCCTGATTGTGTGCTTCGGGATGATGCCAAGTACTTTATGTTTGGTGTGATGCACCCAGAGGGACCAATTCGTGCCAGTGTGAGGAGAAGGGAGCTTGTGTGATGGTCAATCTTGACTCAGATGTCACACAGCACAGAGCGCTGAGACTCGATTAAAAGCCTTTGTTTTTGTTTTGCGGTATTTGTCGAGACCAGCCTTGATGTATGTCGATTCATGCAAAGGAAAGGCATTATAGACTAGCTATCCCACACCCTTACTAGACTGACCACCCCGAATAACATTTACAAATTGTTACAACACTACAGACTCTGCCATGGTAAATTCAATTCTAATATCAGCCCTACGTAGGCCTGCCCCCACGCCGATCAAACAGACCGACCACTGATCTAACCATCAACATCAGAATTCCAAACCAAGAAGACTATCGCCACATCTAATCTCCGAGTAAATTCGCTCTACTGCTAATGGGCGTTTCTGATAAGCCTTCTCCAACATCAGCTAGCTCGAAGCCACCAGATGAAGCTAGAAGCCGCCCGGAGACGCCCGTCAGACGGAAAGGCCCGCGTGTCTCAATACAATACATCAACAACTTCTCGCGTTGGCGATAAAGGCGCGGCCAGAAATTCCGAGGGTAACACAAGTGCTTGATTGTCGTGCGACGAGGGTGACGATAAAAAGTTGAGGGGAACTCCTCATCTTGTTGCGATTGATGATACCGACGACATCAACAATGGGCGAAATGGCTCCAGCGGAATCTAGTGAAGGACACCTGCGGCCTCGCTTGTCGAGGTTGACTATGGTTGCTATGGCATTCGCGATTCTAAAGTAAGATACCTCCTCAGGCCGAAAGACCGGATAGCTGACGATAACCCAGCACATGGATCGCTTTAGCTGGATCGATAGGCTACATTCTCCCTTCTGGCGGATCTGTATCGCTCGTCTACGGTTTTCTGTTCTGCGTTCTGTGCAATTTTGCCCTTACCGCCAGCTTGGGTGAAATGGCAGCTATCTGGCCCACGTCAGGTGGACAGTATCACTATGTCTTTGCGCTTTGCTCGGATGAGTGGAAGCTCGTAATGGTGAGATAACCCTGGTTTATATGCATGCAAATACTGACACAGCGTAGAGCTTCTGGGCTGGCTGGCTCAACATTGTTGGTTGGCTGATAGTCGTGACAGTCCAGGGCTTCTTTGCTGGTATTTATACTTAGATCTTGGCGAGGAAACCGACTGACCGAGTTGATAGCTCAGTTTATATGTGCTGCTGCCGTTGTGGCTTCTAATGATAGCTTCGTTGCAGAGAAATGGAGCACGTACTTGATATTCTTGGCTATTCTGACTTTTACAACTATAGCCAATATCTATGGTAACCGGATCCTGGGGCGATGGAATGATGCAGCATGTAAGTATATCCGTACATTTAGTGTATTTCAAGTCTAATCTTGCCATCAGTGTGTTGGTCAGTATTAGGTGTTGCCATTGTTGGTATCGTCCTGCTTGCCATGTCCAAGAAAAGCGATGCTTCCTTTGTATTCACCCACTTCGACAACCAGACTGGTTGGTCCGACGGAATGGCGTGGATTCTTGGGCTTCTTCAGTCTGCTTTATCTCTGATTGGCTTCGATGTCGTTTTGCATATGGCGGAAGAGATGCCGAACCCTGCTAGCGATGCACCTAGAGCTATGATCTATGCTATTGCAGTTGGAGGAGTTACGTGAGTTGTCAACTCCCTTATACACACGTAATCCGAACTAACGGGTGTATTTAGTGGCGGGGCTTTCATTCTCGTCATGTTATTTTGCTTCGCTGATCCTACTGCCATTCTCTCATCAGCGACTGGCATGCCCATTGTTGAGATGATTCATCTAGCTACCAAGAGCAGAGCAGCCACGACGATTTTGACTCTTATGCTAGCTGTGTGCTTTATCAACGGAGCTAACGCAAGTATGACGAGTGCTAGTCGCCTTGTCTTTGCAATGGCCCGTGATAAAGGCATTGTCTTCCCCAAATTCTTTTCTCACATCCAGCCTGGTCTAGACGTACCTGTTCGGGCAGTCCTGCTGTGTTATCTGTTCAACGTCGTCTTTGGGCTGCTTTACTTAGGCCCAAGTGTGGCCTTCGGTGCATACATCTCTTCGTGTACCGTTTTGTTGAATTTGTCGTATGCTTTCCCGGTTGTTACTCTACTCGTTCGTGGTCGACGGGTGTTGGAAGCGCATCAGGCAGCCGATACGCCATTCAAACTTGGAAGATGGGGATATCTGATCAACTCGATTGCTTCAATATTCGTTGTTACTACATCCATTGTACATTCACTCTGCTCAGTTTTGAAGCTATACTGACGTGGGCTAGTTTTTCTGCTTTCCAACGACTGTACCCGTGTCTGGAAACACTATGAGTAAGTTCCCTAGGCCCGCTTGAGATACTTATCTAACCGGCTGTAGACTATGTCTGTGTTGTTCTTGGTACAATGTGTATTCTCATTGCTCTTTACTGGGCGTTTTACAGGAACCGCTTCGAGGGTCCGGTGAGTACACATCATAGACAGTTTGTTGAGCCCTTGACTGACTGCTTTAAAGAAATTTGATGTTATTCTAGGTGGAAGAGACATTGCTGCTGTTGTAGATGCTCGAAAACCATCTACAGTAGGGGACTATCAAGAGAAGGGTATGGCTGAGAGTCCTCATCGTAGCTGTAAGCATATTGGTAGAGGGACAAGCTCTTGAGTTGTTGATCACGTATAGCTAGGTTACAGATACATGATGCTTCGGGAAATTGATAGTCCAAGTCAATTATAAGTCGGGAGAAGTTGAACTCTAAGCAAAAGACCGGGAGCCCATGTTGCTATTTTTCGCTGCCTGGCTAATGACTCTGTTTTTTTTTTCATAGGTGACCTTCCTTATCTGATCAAAAATAAAGATTAAAAATAAGCTTTGCCAAGATGAATTGTGCCGCAGGAATGAACTGTTTCTCAGCTCATGTCTTGTTTCAGGATAAGCTATGCATGTGGTATGACTGCAACCTCAACTGTGAGTTGCACTCTACCGTTGGTTCTAAACATTGATTCTACAAGCGATGCGACCTTCCTCATCAGTTTCGGTTTTCTCCGTTATTGCTATGGGGTCCTATACTCATAATTGGTATGCTAATCGCCCACGTGCTTCGCTCAATCTTCGGATGTGTTCTTCGACTCTTGATCTCCGTGGCACATTATATCATATCCCTGGAGCGGAATTCTTCCAATCGGCTGAGCAGGACTCAAACCCTGGTCCTTGAATACTCCGTAGCCCCGTTGACCGGGATGGCGATATCCGCGTTTCCGCTTGCTCATAATATCCACAATGATTTTGGGATCCATGTTTCATTTTCTGATGTCGATCACGGTCATTTCCCTCAGGACGCGCATGCCTTTTTGTGTTCAATGGTATCTTGCATTACATTAATTTTTGTTTGCGTGAACACAGGTATTCTAGCTGTCATGGCGCTCTAGATAATAGTACCAGTCTACTCCCTAAACTCCATATGTTTCCCACCACTCATGCCAGAGATTGGCCCACAGGGACCCTCCATGCCTTCATCATGGACTCCTGGCCATACTCGTTCCGAAGCCCCAGTCATCGGCTGCCGGATTCTTTGTTACATGACGATTGTCAACTTCAGGCAGTGCTTCAGACTGGATTCGGATCTCCTGCGCAACGACGATACCCTCCACTGTTTTACCATCTCTGGTTTCGGGTAGGATATGCTCATCGCTGCCCCAGGCTGTAGTTTGAGGAACAGTAGCGAGAGGATGGCTGATGGGTCCCCTTCGCTTACTCGTACCGAAGCGGCTTCCACCTTCAGTGCTCCTGAGCTGGTGGCTTTGAGTGGCTGATTTGGTTGCGCGACTGAAGAGGACGCTGAGGCCAATCATGCTGGCTCCCTTGCGGATGAGCGGTTGTATAATCGGGAGGTTTGTGACGATGATTGCGACAAAGGTTTCGCGGCATGCCCAGGAACTTCCAGAGACAGCGCCTTCGGGCCCGGCCTTGACAGGGGTGGGTTAGTAAAGAAAAGACGTAAGTAGAGGAGTTGATGCATACAGTGAGAATGGTTACTGCTCGAATTGTGCCAGCCATCATGATGAAGAGGGCACCGCTGAAGAGAAGCATAAGTGTAAGTCTGCGTCGCAGACTGATGTTGACGCCCCAAAGAAGCTATACCCCAAGTCAGATGGGATTCTGTCGTTCGTCTCAGATCACCTACAGGCAGAGGAATAGAAAGCAGATAGATGTCGGTCAAGATATTAGGAATCACAACCACCAACACATAGGCTGGTGACTTGGTCGGTTGGCAAAGGAGTCCAGGGTCTGGCGTGACCTGCCAGAAGTGATGGAATGGTTGACATGATAGAAGAAGAGTGAGGGCGACACCCAAGTAGGAGATGGCGAGGATAATGTATGCGACTCGCACTCGAATTTTGAGGTGAGCCAGTCCAGAACTGTCGTTGTCAGTCAGAAAGAATAGTCCTGTAATGATAGAGACCAGTACGTACGTGAGACGGCCATAAAAGCAAGTAACGCAAAACTTGAGACACCAGAGGATACAAGCGTAAAAGGACCATCCGATGATCTGAATTTTGGACCCCCATTCGCGATTGAAGTGTTCCTCACTGTTGACATCGATGCTTGCGCGCTCCTCGTCCGTCATATAACTATTGGTGAGGCCCTGGAATTTGGCGCCGACTAGATACGCAGCTATCGTCTCTGCAGTAAACACGAGCTGGAACCAACACACGTCGTTAGTGAGCAACCTTGTCCTGGTGCTAACATGACAACCAACAGGTGGGTTTCCTGTCCTGTTTGTCAAAGATTCTTGGCAGACTTACCCCCGTAAATGGCATCAGATAGTCGTCCAGCTGCCATCCTCCTGGTCCTACCTGTCGCCATCGCACTGCGATTCGAACGACGATGGTAGCGAGGCCCAGGGAGAGCAGAATGAACTGTTCCTCGATGCCTCCCATCTCCACATGCAATATAATTTAGAAGAGAAGAAAGGAATGTGGCTGACCCGAAAGTTTGGGGCTGAACTGGGAAATGTGGAAAGCAAAAGAGGGACGTGAGAAGAGAAACACCAACAAAATAGTTAATTAAAGAAGGGAACCTAGGTAGGGGATAAATTATCCTGCATGCAACTTCATCCCTGAAAATCATCTGTCACATTTTTTCTATTTCCTTCTCACATTCGACTACCGAGAGGAAACGAGAGACGTCATGCATAGTTGCACTTGATATGGGCCAGGAGGAGGTTGCATTTCTTGTCCTTAATCGGATTTGGAGAGTCATGCTAAGGAGAGCGATACAAAACTGGACTCGAGAGGAAAAAGCAAAGTAAGTAGAAATTATCAAGTAACTTGGCCAGTCAAAGCTCGGCAAGAGTGATTGAATACTTCTGTCAACTCCCTCTACAGCCAAGAGCAGGGTGGCAAGGATCGAAAGAAACCGTCAGTGTTCCATTCTGACCCTCTTTTTTGTAGCACGTCCTTGCGCTCGTCAAGATCGTCAAGACCCTCAATGAAAAGAGTTGCGGCTCCGTAACGCCCCTGCAGATCGTTGATGTGCCACGTCTCTTGCCTAAAGAACCGTTTCGCAAGGCATGATCAACGTTGGCAAAGTTTATGCCTATCTTAGGGGGGTTCAACCGTCAGCGGGATCTAAGAAGGGCCCGAGACGGCAGTGGGGAAATGCTATGCTGGCCAGGGCAGTCAGCTCCGGCTGAAGCTGGGGGAGAGTTCCTTTAGCATGACGAATAGTGGACATGGGGATATTCATACAAGTGGATGTCCAATCTGCGCTTGGAAACACCGACTCGCGCACTTACGGAGATAGTACTAGAAGCGGAGATCTTGGCTATTTCCGCCAAAGATTGGCTCGGCATTGGGGCCCCCGACCCTTGCTCAAGTCGACAGGGCTCTTGGAAACGCGCAGGGAGAGACACCCGCGTGTAACGGTATGTTGGTTTCGAGTCAAACCTCTATGCCCAAAGACCAATCAATGCCTGACTACTGATTCGGACAATGTCTTGGTCCGGTTTTATACTGTATGAGACACTTGTCTTGTTGTTGGTCGACGTTGCACTAGCGAACTGGAGAAGGCCAGCTAACCAACTAGTTAAACCCAATGGTGAACAGAGCTCAACGGATGCTACTGTGCATATATTCTCATCGTATCCTTTCCCCTCCTTCTTCCCCTCCTCAATTGTGATTTGGATTCGCTTAACCGGACAGTATATATAATATCTTTGGCATATACCAGACCTGAGCTGTTACACTCGCCTGCCTCTCTATTCACAGCCTGGTCTATATCAGTCAAACACACAATGGCTGCGACAACATACGATTTCATCGTCGTTGGAGGTATGTGCTTGTCGGAGAAAACCGCCCTGACTCAAGTCCCTACACAGTCTAGCAATTGATCAGCATTCTCCTATCCACGTTCTGGGCTAACTCTCCTTCACAGGCGGTCCAGCTGGTAGTGCCGTCGCTGCTGGCCTTGCCAATTCCGCCAAGAAGCCCAGCGTTTTACTTCTTGAGGCCGGAGGCACAAATGAGGATCGCAACTTGCGTGTTGACGGTCAGCGATGGATCACGTTTATGAACAAGGACATGAACTATGGCTACAAGACTACACCACAGGAGCACGCTGATAACCGCGAGCTGGATTACTCGCGTGGTAAGGGACTAGGCGGTTCTAGTGCCATTAACTTTGGCGTTTACACCGTTGGTGCACGCGATGACTATGAGGAGTGGGCGCGCATCGTCGATGATGATACATTCCGCTGGGATAAGATCCAGCCGCGCTTCAAGACCCTCGAGACTTTCCACGGTGAACTCCCCAAGGGCATCGACTGCAAGTATGCGGCTCCTAAGTCTGAGGATCACGGACACTCTGGAAAGCTTCACGTCGGGTACGCCAAGGAGTGGGAGAGGGATCTTCCTCCTGTGCTTGACCTCTTTGAGAATGCTGGCTTTCCTCTGAACCCTGACCACAACTCTGGAAACCCTCTCGGCATGTCGGTTTTGATCAACTCTAGCTGCAACGGCCGTCGATCGACTTCTAATGACTTGTTGACGCCCGCGCCTGAGAATCTGACTATTTTGACGGATTCCCCTGTTCAGAGGGTTGTTTTGGAGGGAAATAAGGCTGTTGGTGTTGAGGTTAATGGCAAGCAATGTGAGTTGTCTCTTTTTCTTTCGGCCTGACCTCTGCGTCTTGGTTAAGAGAT
This sequence comes from Fusarium guadeloupense, assembly GCA_021655865.1. Classification (NCBI taxonomy): domain Eukaryota; kingdom Fungi; phylum Ascomycota; class Sordariomycetes; order Hypocreales; family Nectriaceae; genus Fusarium; species Fusarium guadeloupense. The sequence continues at coordinate 300,317 of JAJJWM010000120.1, forward strand.
ACTTTACTGACAGTCTTTTAGACCTGGCTTCAAAGGAAGTCGTCCTCTCCGCAGGCGCTCTCAACACCCCCCAGATTCTTATGCACTCTGGAATCGGCCCCAAGGATCAGCTTGAAAAGTTCGGTCTGCCCGTTGTTAAGGACATGCCTCGCGTTGGCCAAGGTCTGCGTGACCACATGTTCACTCCCATGGTCTACACCCGCAAAGAGGGTGACACAGATCGATCACCCTTCTACGGCGACCAAAAGGTCATGGACGAAGCTCTTGAGCAATGGCGTCGTGACGGAACTGGTCCTTGGACAAAGTTTGCTTGTGAATTGGGCATTGGCTGGTTCAAGCTCGATAAGCTTACTCAGTCTGAGGAGTTCAAGGCTCTTCCTGCTGAGGAGCAGGCTTACTTGATGAAGGAGACGGTTCCCCACTATGAGATTCTTACGCACTTTCCTATACACTGGTTCATTCCCCAGTTCCCTCCCTCGAACCTCAACTATTCTTGCATCCTCGTCTTCTACTACAACGCTCAGAGCCAAGGCGAGGTTACGCTCCAGTCAGCCGACCCCAACGTACCTCTCAAGTTCGACCCCAAGTTTCTCGCCGATCCGTTTGATCGCCGTGTAGCCATTGAGTCCCTACGAGATGCATTCCGTCTCGTCAAGTCGGAGGGCTACGCCAAGGATAATGTGGCTATGCTCGCGGGTCCTCAGGGCGACTCGGATGAGGAACTTCTTGCTCACTGGCGCTCAACTATCTCTTCCAGCTGGCACATGACTGGTACGACCAAGATGGGCAAGAAGGGAGATGCTGATGCTGTGGTTGACAGCGACTTCAAAGTTAATGGATTTGAGGGTCTGCGTATTGCTGATATGGGTGTTGTACCCGTCCTGGCTAGTTGCCATATCCAGTCTGTGGCTTACGTGACTGGTATGACGGCCGCTGAGAAGCTTATCGCTGACTATAACCTCGCGTAGATGGGGAACTTGGGTATAGCAGTTATCAGGGGAGGCCCATCTGAACACATAGCGCAGCGTAACATGTATAGTCTATTTGACCAAATAAGTAAAATGAATATTATCTATCCCAACACTCACATCGGCGACGTCTCAATGAAGGTAGGATGACCCTCGAAATATCCAAAATGAAGAGCTTCTTCCATCTCATCGGGATCTAACCAGGTAAACTCCTCGTCCGCCCACTGAGCAACGTCAATGCCGCGACCGCGAAACTTGCCCTCAGAAAGGCTGTTGTAGTCGTAATTTATGACCACTAAAAGCACCCTTTCCATCTCGATGCACATGCTATCCCAGTCCTGAATCCAATTGGTGCCGCCATCGCCAGCTTCTGGGTCGGCGTAGTCAAAGACATTCAGCTCAACAAACACACTGACTCCAGGCCACTCTTTCAAAAGCTCCTTCAGGGGCTCTTGCCAGTGGTCACTGTAGGCTGTCCATCTTCCGAACCAAAATGCAAAGGTGATGGTTTCGACGGCGGGGAGGTGTGGTTTGAGAGCGAGAATATCGTTGACGATCTTTTTGGAGAATTCGGCACCGCCTTTGTCGTCATGCCAGAAATTGTGTGCCCTTTGCGATTCTCCGGCGTAGTAAGCTGGCTTTGTCTGGGAAGCTTCCACGATTAATGCGCCGCTACGTGCTCTCATCCTGTTTGAGCATTGGGAAACGTGAGATGCGAATTGCCATGTGTCTGTCGTGTACTCGCTTGGTTCTTGGATAGGAGCGACTATAGCGTGGTTTTGGTATAGACGAGGTTGGAGGTCTTTGGTTATAATCTCATGGACGTAGAGCAAGGGGCAGGACTTTGGGGTATAGGCTGTTTTGGCTGTGAGGATATTGCTCTGCTCTACGTCTTCCCAGACAAGATCGTAAATCATGTCCCTGATCTCCTGAGGAAGTTTTAGGAACAGGGAGTGAGTTGCCATGGTGGAGATGAGTAGAGTCAGTCAGTAAGCTGGAGGCGTTGAGATATGTCTGACTGATGCTTAGATTTAGAAGTCTGTTAGTGAAAAGAAATAGTAAAGTATTTATACTAGCTAGGGAATTGGCTAGTTAAATAACGGCTTACGCGATATGGCCTATTCTGCCTAATAGATGGAGCCTTTATACAAGGAATGATCCAATGGGCATGGGCAAGACTAGACAGAACCAGAGGCTAGTGAAATCCTTTGAAACACGTTAATTGTTGTTTTTCAAAAGATCAGTACTTTTGTTTCCATCCTTGCGCCTATCTCGAATGGCTGCGGTTGTGGAAGAGCTTCAATTTTCCTTGCCTAGATCACGACAAATTGGCCCTGTTCAAACTTCTGTCCTCGACATGATACATGAATATTCCTACAATTCTACATGATAAGGATTGGTGTTTCACTGCTAACAATCTCAGTCCACCTCCTCGTACCCTGCATGGACCAGATTGTCCGCAGCGCCTTCACCGCAACGGGGATACTACCAAACTTCGTCACGCTATACAACGCCCCAAGTCTTTCAGAGAAGAATTCGCGGTGTTCGGGTAATATGCTTTCTGCAGCAGCTATAAAGTACGTCCAGACCAAAGCGTGAGCGCCTTTTGTATCACTGTCCAGATTGAGGACCTTTTGGCGCAGCTGCTCTACCAAGTGGATGGATTCTTCCTCGCGGAGTGAGGACTCGGCGCGTCGGCGGTAGATGCTGCATGCGTCGAAGATGGCGGATTTTATGATTTCCATGGTGGGTTGATGTTCTGAGTCCAAGGGTAGTTCGGGATAAGACATGAAATCAAGGTAGGCTTCTGGGCCGGTAAGGACTTGGAGGCCTTTTGACTCGTTGGTTAAGGGGAAACCAAAGAGTTGGAACCTGAAAGCGCGTTAGATATCTTCTTGGTACGATTTACACGTGCACTTACATCTTGATTTGCTGAAGAAAAAAGTCTTTAAGACTTGGTGGTAGCGTATCTATCCAATCGGGATACTGGGTGAGACAATTGAGCATCTCTAGTAAATACATGTAGTTGTCTGCTCCGGTGATAGTTTCGCCGACAAGGAGTACTAATATTGTCGCCAGAGTGTAGGGGTTGAAGAGCTGTTCAGGGCTGAGTTGGAGAGAATCTCTTCGTAGCTTTGCAACAATTGCTTGATGCCCAGCCTCAGCAACTGGTTGTAACTCCGGATCCTTTTGTGCGAGGTGGAAAGACGACACGACTGATACAGCTCGTGCGAGAGTCTCGTCTTGGTAGGCGAGGGGTATGATGACGTTGCGATAGCCATTGGTGAAAGAATCTAATACCACCATTGCTGGGGCGATGATGTCGGCAACTGATTGTGTTAGAATGATGAATGTAGTATAGTATATGGGGAGTCATACAGTGACTGAACATGTTTCTTGATTGGGGATGTGAAGCCTCACTGAGTGCTGGGTGCAGACTCATTCGGTATCTATAGGGCATAACAGCTGTACTTGTTTCAGAGGCAGAATCATCAGACCCAGGTGAAGCGCCATCTTCAGACGACGAAGAGTCGATTTGATGCAGAACAATCGTGTTATCGGCCACAGCTCTCTCCTGAACTCTTCTTATACGGTCCTTCTTGACACGCTGTGAAGCGTCAACCCATCGAAATGACCTCTCGGGACTTGATGGCTTTGGCTGCGGCGCTGAGACAAAATTCAAAGTCATTGATTTTGAGGCTTGACTTATTGCCGAATTCGGAGACGAGCCGACAACCATGTGGCTGCTGAAACGGCATCTCAGGCCTTGTCCAGAACACGAAATGCCCTTTTTCTGACACTTGAGACATTCTGGCTCTGTCTTGTCACACTTGAGACGCCTCTTGCAGCACTCATAACATCCTAACACAGGGCGTTAGTTGACGCGTAAGTGACGGGAATAGGGACTGATTACCGTTGTTCCTCTTAGCAAGCGACATGTCACATACAGAAGCGAGGCTCGTATGTGAAGCAAATCAGAGGACAGACTATATTCTCGGTCTTTTACTCCTTGGGGGATCCGCGTAGGGCTGAGCGGATTCTCTTATAAGTTATACCTCAAATCCCATTTGCTTTGGATTCTTGGCAAAAAGGGTGAATCGCGGAGTCGGTAGTTTCCAGGTGACCAATGACGAAGAATACGCTCTCGTGATGAAAATTACGCATAGACTCAGGCGATAGAGTTTCCACACGCTATCGAGGACTAGACCCTGATCTAGACAAAGCTACCGGCCACACCGAGCTATACGCTAGGCTGATCTGCTATGAGCCTATGAATAACACCGGCTTTGTGACAAATACCCCCGTGAGCGCCGATAGAATCCGGGGCTGATCTATTATTCTAATTAATCTCCTATAGAACTGCCATCTGCTGTCTATTTATGGACTTGGGTAGCCAAATAGTCTACTCTCAACCAGTCGTATTGCCACCGGCATCTTATCCGAGAGTGCAAGATTGAGGGATAACGCCATGGCGCAACTGTCAATTTATCGCATACGCCTAGAAGCAAAACCGAAGGAAATTTCCAAGAGAAAAGAACAATCAACAGGAGACTAGTGGCTTATTTAACACGTCATTGTGATGATCGAGAGGAGGAGGAACGAGTTGGAGGCCATGCTTGAGTTACCGCGGCAGATGTATGGCTGTCAACGCTAGACTGAGCAGGGTAATTCAAAACTCTGAAAAGCCGTTCCGCTCGGTAGATGTTTTATGCTTCTGTGGCATTAGACTATCGTACAGCGGGCAGCGGCGCATGTATCGCTTTATTGGACACTGAAGTTAATACGAGCCTTGAGAGTTGGCAGATGGTATGCACAACCCTTGCTTAAATCGACTTATTCCTCGATGATCAGGGTTCCTGACATGTTTGCGCGACAAGAGTTGATTCCAGTGTTGACCAAAACTTACACAAGGGACATGGCCTAAGACTTGTTTGCGGCAGTGTTGAAATTGTTGACAATCTTATAATAGGCCAGCTTACGAATAGAAAGGCTAATATTTCAATTGGCTCGTATCTTGTCAAGTGATAACAATTAAGCCGGTATGTATTGACCAGACTGCATACCTTGAATGCTTTACTTTCTACTTGTGATTGGCAGATTTGATCGGAAGACTCCGGATATAGCTACTTGTCAGACAAACCTCTGGATAGCATAACGGGAGAACCCATGAGCATATTTAGCGGAACCTTCGACTTGTTTTAACTTGAGACGTAGTGTAGATCCCGATACGGAAGATCGGTATCGTTTGATTGGTCTGCGTCTTTCTTGTGTCTTGGAGGATGATATTTTGGTCAAACACACCTCCTCTGTCTTACGACATGCTAATGAGACGTTCTACTAAGCGAACATGCCCGTTACGATAAACAGTTCGTATGCTATGTTTCTTCTGTATTCGTTTGGTCAGCAGCACATCTTTCTCCCCCAAGCACTATATGATATATCCCAGTACTCACACAATTCATCATTCTAGTCTTTCAGCTTCAGAGACATCTACCTCACAGAACATTGTGTTTCCAATCCATCTAACACTTGACTTTGTCTCTCTCATAGAACAAGAAACTTGCATCTTACTCAGATAACAACCATGTTGCCATTACCCACCTTTCCATATTCTCCACTGATAACCCATCACTCGCCTACTGGTTAGGCCAGACTATCGATTCCACATCAGGCATACGCAAGCACCAACGGCAAGCGGTCTTCTCTCCGGATATTATTCCCGGGATTATATATCAGCGGTATCGGGGACCAGCACGTCAAATTTTCTAAACATAACATGATGTGATCGCAGAGCCAACAAATTAACAATGGCCGTAAAATCAACCCAATCTAGTGGCCTTGGCCAAACTAATGCTGAGACAATGTCGTGAGTATTGCTAAGAAGCTCTGAAAGGCGGTAAGCTAAAAAAAAACTTAGGAGAATAGCGTCGAATGCGCGCCGGGATCTATCTCGATCAGAAATGCAGGATCTCGAAATCATCGCCTCCGCGGGTGCTTCCTTTCGACCAGGAGACTTACCTCCTCCGCCAGACGGCGGCCTCGCAGCGTGGACTCAGGTTGCCATGGGCTGGATAGTCATCTTTGCAACATGGGGCTACGTCAATTCATTCGGAAGTTTTCAAGCACACTACACCTCTACTCTTCCGCAATCTCCCTTTCAAATCTCCTGGATCGGCTCAATTCAGGTGTGGTTTACCTTCTTCGGAAGCGCCTTTTCTGGAAGGTTGCTCGATGCTGGGTTCTGGATTCCTACGTTCCTCGTCGGTTCAGCACTGCAGCTTATAGGAATTTTCATGATGAGTCTTTCGACGTCGTACTGGCATTTGATGATCACCCAGGGCGTCATCACTGGTATTGGAGGGGGTATCATCTTTGCCCCTTCGTTGGCGCTGGTCGCTACGTACTTTGAGAAGCGCAGAGGTATTGCGATTGGTCTCGTCACTACTGGGAATTCTCTCGGTGGTACCGTGTACCCTCTTGTTGTTCGGGCGTTGCTCCCGCGCATTGGTATGCCTTGGACGTCGAGGGTGCTTGGCTTTATCAATTTGTCTGGGTTTGCGCTTGCGGCTGTGTTTATGAGGCCGAGACTGCCACCGCGACAGACTGGTCCGATTATTGACTGGACTGCGTTCAAGGATACGTTATACTTGTGTTATGTTTCTGGGTTGTTCTTCTTTGTGTGGTCTGTATACTACACCTTCTACTATGTAAGTGCCCTCAACTCAATAGCTGTTATTACTACTAACACATCTGATAGCTCGCCTCCTTTGGGCAACAAGAAATCGGCTTGTCATTTGCTGATTCATCTCTCCTCACAACCATCATCAACGGCGCTGGTCTGCCGGCCCGAGTCCTGGTTCCCTTCCTCGCTGATAGAATCGGCCCAATAAACACCATAGCCCCCGCAGGTCTCTGCGTAGCTATTGTCGCATACTCCTGGCTTGCTGTTCACGATTCCGTTGGAATCTATGTCTTTTCCGTATTCTACGGCCTTGCATCAGGAGCATTCCAGAGTCTCATGCCTACTGGTGTTGCGAGCATTACCGAGAGACTCGACACTATTGGCACTCGAATGGGAATGTGCTTTAGTCTATGCTCCTTTGCAGGTCTGTCTGGACCGCCTATCGGTGGTCTCCTCGAGTCTGTTGACCTTACCGGAGCGCACGTTTGGGCTGCTCTGTGTAGTTCACTCTGTGCGGTACTGTTGGTGACGGCTAGGGTGCTCAAGGTGGGATGGACTGTGAAGATTAGATGCTAAACTTTGCTATGGAAATAAACTATTCAACTAGATATAGTGTTTAATCAAAGTCATAGAACTTCCATTGAGATTCAAAGTCTCTTGAAAGTTCATCATTCAGAATCAATGCCTTTACCATTTCAATAGGCAATCCACCAGTCTTGAGAATCGCATCGTGAAACTCTTTTTGAGACATCTTCCCCGAGTCCATGGCCAATTCTCTCAGCTTCCAAAGCTGCAGAGCACCCAGCATGTACCCAGCTTGATAGAGCGGTGAGTAAGTCCCTTCGACAGACCGCCTTACCTCACCCTCTGCATTACTCCTCTCATGAGAAATTCGGTTAACGAGAAGATCCACCGCCTCTTGGGCCGTCATGTCACCGAGATGGAACTTGAGAGAGAACAAGATTCGTAAGCAGCGATGCATTCGCCACCAGAGTGCGCCAATTCTGTTCTCAGGTGACTGGTGAAAATCATCTCTGTCATAGAACAAAAACTCCCAATACAAAGCCCATCCTTCGACGAAAAAGGGCGTGTCAAAGATGTCCTTTCTGTGAGAGTTGTAGCGATCAGCCATGTAGAGCTGCAGTCTATGGCCAGGAAACATCTCGTGGAACGCCGTAGCGTGTGCAAAGTGCTTGTTGTTTCCGCGCATGACCATAAGTTTTAGATCATGTTCCATTGATACAACTGGGTATGAAACCTGAATAGTCGGGCCGCCGAGGAAGAAGGGTGATACCTTTTGGCGCTCAGCTTCGATCATTATCATGCGCCAGGTTGAATTGGCTAGCGGTGGGATAGTAACGAGGTCATGTTCGGTGACAAAGAGACTTCCCTCGACGACCAAGTTGCGAACGTACTCAGTTTGCTTTCCGGGTTCCACGTAGTCGTTCTTGACGTGCTCAAGGGCTTTCTTCCAATCTTCGCCATAGCCTAAAACCTGAGACTGCTTGATCATTTCCCTTTCACACCATTCAAACTCCTGATTGCCAATTTCTATGAGCTCTTCTGGTGTGTAAGGAATCATCTCTGCCTGAAGCTCAACTTCCAAACCTTCACGTCCAATGGGTTCGCCAACAATCACGTCTTGCCCATCGTCTTGGTTCATACCAGCTAACTCTGTCTGGACGACGCTTAGATACTTGGTCAGCGACGTATTCGTCGCTTGCCATGGTGTTGTAACCCAAAAGTCGAAAAGGGGGTCGTATGTTGAATAGAACGTAAACCATTCACCAAGAAGCTCCAGCAAATTCGTGATAGCTTTAGTGGCTAGGTAGCCAGTTGTCTCGGTGACGTTGAAGCCGCCATCTTGCACCTTTGTCTGAACTGTGGTGATTGATTTGGTGATGTTGTTGAGCAGACCAGCTGTTTCCTTGGCCTTCATAGGCTCAACATCCTGTCGTGCCTCGAGAAGTCCAACGAGATCATCTGCAAAAGGCAGTAAAGGTTCAAAGCTTTCCAGTGAAGATCTCTGAAGATCCAGATTGTTAAGTTGTCGCGTGTGATAGGTGTTGAGCATGATATAGTCCACCCTGCCCTCTTGGTCCAGCGCCTCGAAGTCGATCTCACTGAGGAGATCCTGTTCACTTTTGTGATAGCTTTCCAAGGCTCTATACCGACGAGGTGCAATGTCGATGTTGTAAAATGCGTCTAGTTCACCGATATCTGCTTGGGTCCGTATAACATGGTCTGTCATGGACAGGTTGAAGGAATCACCAGCGAGGGCTAGGGACCCCCAAGAGGTACTGAAGTGACCACTTAACGCCATGTTTAAAGGCTTCAGTCCAGTGTTAATGATAAGGACGCCAGAATGTCTGTGACTCGACGACACAAGGAAGTCATACAAAGAGGGGCTGGTATCATCGGTTCAACTTTATACTCTATAATTCAAAATCGGCAGCATACTTTCTCAAGCATCGGTCATAAAACCCGCGCTTATTATCGGAGGGAGCATCCGTGGTGCAGATCGGTGCGACAATCCGCAACTTTTGCCAGTTGAAGCAGGGTTCCCCGCTTGTAGATATCTGGGCACTTTTGGACGTCCAGTCATAAGTGCTTTAAGATAAACTTTTTAGGTAGGTGATAGTTTAATAAGACCATTTTCTCTTGTGACTGTCTTGCTTAGAGTAGGAACAGGAAGGGTATCCCAGCGAGATAGAGGTAACGTAGCATAGCCGAGTGTAACTTGGTGATTTCTTATCCTACGAAGTAGAGAACCTTGATATCAACCAAGATCAAGATAAGGATAAGTTGATCAGAATCATATCAAGACCAAGATATGCCCGTCTTCATGATTCTATGCCAAGTCAAACAAAACAGTCTAATATGATATACGAATACCGACTCACATAAATTCCCTCTTCGTCCTCTATCCTGACTAACTGCTGTTTGAACCTGAGTTGCTAGTGAGGTCAGGCTGAGCCTTGGGGCAAGCCGCTGCAACACTTGTTTTACCATTCAAATATTGATGTAACGGACTGCCGCTTTTGCAAACAGTACCTCAGTCTTCGCTCCCCATAAGCTCCCCCTCCGCTCAGTCTTGCTCACGGGGCGCCACACTGAGCCTGGCCACCTGGACAGGCGGTGTTTAAAATAAAGGGGACTTTAGGTTGGGCCAATATAAAACCTCGATCACTTTAGACAATCTTAGAGTAGAGGTTATAACTAAAGTTATCAAACTTTTATATCAGCATTATCTAGAGTCCCGTTTAATTTAAACACCACCCTGATAAGCTGACCTGAAGAACGCCACAGAGGCTGTGCTGGAACGAGCGCGAGCACGAGAAATGTCACGTGACTCTCCCAGACACCACAGGTATTCGTAACAAAGTAGAGGTATTCTATGCCCTCGCAATCTCTCTTGCGCTGCTGCAGTCATCGCAAACCATGAGCAGCATATTCCTCCCAAGGTCGGCTGGGTATAGATCGAAGCGTATCGTGGTCAATTCGAACCCATTCTCTCTCCTCTTCAAACACACAGCGCACCACCTGCAACTCTGCGTATTTGACCCAGCATTTCTTCACTCATCCACCTTCTTACGGACAGGGATATCACCAATATGGATCCATTTCAAAAACTTACGCCGAATATATGTAGAGAAATTTTGGTTCAAACCGGATCCACGCGCGCCATTCAGCATCTCACCCAGACCTCACCCATCATGCTCCAACATTACACCACATCGAAAACATATATCACGCGAACCCTACTTGCCCCCGACTTGGATGACGATATGGTACAGGATGCCATGGGAATTATTCTATTCCCCTCTTCCAAAACCTCCAAGAACTATTTCAAGTCAGTGCGAACACACATTCACTCTCGGGCGGCGCGTCTGCTTCCTGATCCTTTGAAAACTAGGGATACTTATCTGCTCAATCAGCTCGGCAAGATTTACAACCGACTTTTCTTCTTTATTGAGGACTACCTTACCAAGGCTACTGCTTCTTCTCCTCGGCGAGAGTATCTCTGTCTTCCTGGCATACGATCAACTCAAAGCAACCTTGTGTTCAAACAGGAGACGGTCACTACCAGGTTCGATGCGGTCAGTCTCACAAACCCAGAACGGAGACGCTTGCTGAAAGCATTTCTGCAGTTTGAGTTTGACTGTAAGATGACTAAAGTCCAGCAATTACCTGGGGGTTTCAACGTTTGAGCCGACCACTTGAGTAAGTCAACATCAGACCATCACTTCATATTACAGAACAGAAAGCACTTCAATGTGTGCAGTTATCTACTTCCTCTTTATAGGGCCATGTTCGCCCATTGTGGCAAGTCTTGGCTACCAGAAATGTCTCCTGATTCCACCCCAACAGTAGGACTGCTTTACCCAGACAACTTCTACGTTGACCCCGATGCGTATGCATCCGAAATGGGACTATCCAGTTCCAATTACAGCACGAGACTTACATCAAGGCTCGTCGGGTATGGTTTCAACCTTGTTACAACGCTCCTGCAACTCGCCACAGCCGGAAACCATGCGAGAGGGTGTCTCAAGAAGTGATTTGCGGACATCCACAGCTTACCAAGCGAAGACTTGCTCCGCAGCTTCTTAATTGGCTAGCTATATAATGCCAGTTCTACTGCTTGACTTCCTAGGAAGTTAAGACCTTAGGGCTGCAGGGTCAGAAATTGCCCTGTACCAACGCCCTTGCTCTTACTGGCTGCTATGAAGCCCCTTGTCATACCAACCCTATTTTAACCATGTACTTACTGGGGACTGAAACAGGATAGTTAATAGCTCGCAAGCATTGAGTAAAGACTTTCTTGATAGATCTTGATAACCAAGAATGTAGATGCCTAGCTGTGCACCCAGGCCAGTATTCCATAATAACAAACATTTTAATACGCCCATGTCTGAACATTACTTGTGCTCATGCTTAGCCTTCTTTTTAGGTCTCATATCAGCCTCATAAATCTTAAAGAAATTATCCGGCTCCGTCGGGTGCTCCCCAGTCACATCGTGAAAAGCAGTCGTGGAGATGTAGTTTGTCTTGCCCTCTTTAACAAGACTGTAATATTCGAGAAGGTATTGCTGCTCGGACTGGTCGAGGTCAGACTGAGACTTGAGCACTCGTTTTGCTTCAGCGCTGTTACGGTGATTAGTAAATCTGTCTCCTGAGATTCGTGGGTGTTGCGTACTGGGAGATGTTCTCGAATTGTAGCTCAGTTCCGAGGGCTTTGCTTGCGGCTGCAGCTAGCTCTTTGCCTGCGCAGAGCTTGGGGCCTAAAGGTCTCCCGGTTAGCGATTTGGCTCGTGATATCAATGCTGGACTTACCAGTGACTACCATCATCTGACCGCGGTGTCGGTCGTCGAAGCCATGTTTGCCTTTGCCAGTCAAGACATGGGCAGCCACTTGGGCAACATCCTACAAGAACCTTAGCAGACATTCCGATAAATCAGAGAGTATCATCTTACACCTAGTGCCACAGGAGCGAACTTGTGGAATTCGCCAATTGGCAGCGGAAGAAGACCTTCTTCTTTAGCTTGAGGTGCGTATAAGAGCAGGTTCTCGGCGTAAAATCCAGCACTAAACAGTTAGTCCTTCATTTCTAATACAAGCAAGCAAGCAAGCAAGAAAAATTACCGAATAATGCAAGGCGAACCCCCAGTAGAAACGTTTGGGTCCCCCTTGGCCTCCATAACGAGTGTCTCGAGATCAATAAACTCGCGAAGTCGAGGCTGCTTTCCCCTCTCAGCATAGTCACAACCCGCCGAGCTAATCAAGAGAACATTCGGAATATCTGCTCTCTTGGCAGCGTGGACGAGCTCTTCGCTGATCTCGAGCTTGTGCTCGTGAGCAGGCGGAACGAGACAGATGGTGTCGCATCCTGTGTCTTTGAGGGTGTTGGCCATGATACGAAGACGGCCGGGCTTGTGAGGAACAATGGTCGCGCCTAGATCTTTGAGCTCTTTTGCTTTGTCTGAGTCTGGGTGCAGAGTGAGGCCGACGACACCGCTGACTTTGCGAGAAAAGTCTCGGCTTTTTAGGATGAGTTCGGCGATAAGGAAGCCTGTGTTGCCGTCGACGGCTGTGATTGCAACCTTTCGTGACATGTTGGGCTGTTCAATTTGGATGACTAGGATTTGGAAGTATCATTCGCAGTGCGATAATCCACCTTCAGGATAAAAGAAGGGGCAGTAGGGACTATTATAGCTTCTATGGGTGTCAGCAGGTCGCCTTTATTGTCCATGTTGATTGCTTATCTCTGTGTAACACGGCAACAACAACATTCCGTAATTGGCGTTTGTTATGTTTTCTCTACGTGTATCTGAGGTCAGTCTTTGTCGGACCTGAACGTCCGGATGACGCCATCTACGTATTCTGAGGGTCATTGATGAAGCTGAAGTTGTTGGTTAACGGTCAAATCGGTGAAGGGATGTTGAGAGTGACGACAATATTGCGAAATGACCCATGTTTGTCTGAGGGGGCTTGGATCAGGTACAGTATCTCCCTTGGATCTCCGCATTATTATAATGCAAAGATGGGTCTTTTATTGCCGGAGCTAATGCAAGCACTTTACTACAGCTCGAGCTTGAATCTGCTCGTTTACACAGATTTCATTGAATTATTAAATAAAGCATAATATCACAAAATTATATGGCACAAATTTGCGTTGATCAAATCAATTTATCGCTCTGGCTTGTCGATACGGAGCACTTCCATCCGACCAAGCATCATATCTCATGATAGTACATTTAAGACGACAGACCGCCCTTGCGTCCAGCCTCCTTGGCCTTCTCACTACCGGGCTCAAAAGAGCCAGACGAGGCCTTGCCGCCTTCTGAAGCAATCTCACGCTGTTTGGATTTGTTAGTGGTGGTGATGTTTCATGTGGAGAAGTGTGACAAACCTGCTTGTCGGCGTCCATGCTGGCAAAACCACCGGAGTGGCTGGATTTACCGCCCTTCGAAGCAATCTCCTGAACCTCCTCCTTGGGGCTGGAGAGTGTTAGTATATGGAACAGATTGTTGTGAGGTTGAAGACATACCGGTTGGCAAAGTTGCCGGGGTTGGTGTTGTCGGTGCCAGTCATTTTGGTAGTTGTTTGTAAAAGAGTTTCTGTTGATGGTTGAAAAGTGTTTGTTGAGTCTGATACTTCCTTAATTGCCTGGAACTCTTCGCGTTTAAATAGTTGATATCAAGCCACCGATTTCGTCAAATGGACGCGTTATGGTACGCTTACATGACGTCGACGACACCTAATGCCCTTACTAATATCTTGAAGATAATCGATTAGCACGTATAATTACAGAATGACGTCTGAAAAAAAGCAATTCAAGCATAATTCACGTCTTTGTGACGAAGGAGTTGCTTACTTTCCGCCCTAGATCATATCATGACGCTCGAGATATTCTTTGTTTCCCAGCAACGCTAGGTCCACCTGCAATGTTGATTGGAATAAATCGATGATGATCAGCCAGAGGACAAGGTTCCCTTGTGAAGAGAATGAGTAGATCTTGCGTGAACTAATTCACGGTCGCGATTGTCATGTCGTCATTGAGCTGGGTTCCATTTTACCCCTGCGTAAGCTCGGATCAAATGATGACCCTGATATTTACGCAATGGTTACTTTATTTCAATAAAATCGACCATTGCATTTAAATGTCACTCTCAGGGGAAACATGATGAAATAACACGTTGTAGTTGCTTCAATTGCATGATATACTCATGCCATGTCTCCCTTCGTTACAATACTTGTCTAGAATAAGCTTACTCTTTTCATGATGGTCCATGAACACCGAAGGATATTGGAAACTCTTTGCTTCTTGAAAGTTTATATGTGACAGTTCAATATTGTAGTTATCGCAAATGTAAAACTAATTGGCCTGAAGTACATGAACAAAGAGTCGTCTCCTGAGTGGTAACTTCCTTGGTCCGCTGAATGTTCGATGGCATAAAACTACCCTAGAGCTGAATCATAGAGATCAGATATCAGTGGTTTGGGGTCCTCATAGATTGCAATAATCAAGTTCCACATTTTGAGAAGTTAAATCAGCTAATATTCTGCTCTTGGAAGAATTAGTATAACAATTACCGTCCCGGCCGAAATCAGAGGCCGCCCCAGCTTTTTACGTAGAGTTTCTGAGCACGGACCAGGCCGTGGCTGGTGTGGCTTTTACAGTGCGTAACGCGAAACGTCGACGTTGACTATGGGCTTACTTTGACAGCTGTCATCTTCCATCTGATCCTTCACGTCCAGAATAAGCCTTAGTAGCTGACCCAGAATAGTGTCCTGATTGCCTGATGTTGGCCACAAGGCATTTTAGCACCTGATCATGGCTGGTCAGAACGTTCTGTATGCATTATGCACGCCCATCATCTTTGATATTCTTGTCCCTTCTTTTAAACAAAGACTAAGAACAAAGAGCCGCCCCACTTCCCTTTGACGACCTTGCATCCTACTCTGAAGCTTTTATCGATAAGCAATTGATAAGAAATGCTACCATTCCGCCTTTGGTTAATGTGCCATGACTGACGCGTCGCCGTTAAATGCTCCAGGGTTTTGGACCTGCTTAATTTTATCCGGGACCTTGTCTGACGCTTCTGATGAAATGCCCTTTTGACTCTCAACGACAATCTAAGGCTCCCGTATGGCCGATATGACTGCCTGTGATGGCATCTGCAGCCTTGCTGATGGCGTTGAGTCACGTGTAGCATGCACGTCAGAAGACGGACTCAGCCTTATCAACCCCGCACGACGGTTACCGCATTACTGCCATCACCACTGCAAGCGAATGCAGTGATCAGATCCAATGGCGGAAGCGCTCGGCGTCGCATCCAGCGTCATCGCTGTGGTCGATCTGTCGGCCAAGGTGTTTTCCCTATGTTTGCAATATTCCCGAGAGGTGAAGAACGCCAAGGATGATGTCGAAAGGCTCCGCAAAGAAGTTGCTGCCTTCCAGGATACAACCGAGAAACTTAAGGCTCTCCTCGAAGGGCCTCGTGGGAGGGAGCTGGAAACGTCTCAACAATTGATATCTGCGATAGAAGATGGCCACTCAACGCTAGGAAAGCTTGAACAACGGCTCCGACCTTCGACTGGTCGAAAGACAATGAGTCGTTTTGGTATGCGTGCACTTAGATGGCCATTTGAAAGTAAAGATGTTGAGGGAACCATTGAGAACCTTGAGTGTTGCAGAGGGAATATTTCTTTGGCGTTGAATATCGATCAGACGTAAGCGATGCAATCTGGGAAACGACGGCTGAGCTGATGGGGATCCGATCTAGCGTAATCCTCCAGAACGTCGATGACCGAACGACCCTTAATCAACTGCCGATTGCACACGGTGCCTCTTTCGACTCTAAGGCCGAAGAGCATAACCCGACATGCTTGCCTAACACTCGTGAGGAGCTGCTCAAAGAAATAGACCGCTGGATTGACGACCCCAAATCGAAGACGATCTTCTGGCTAAATGGCATGGCGGGGACGGGAAAGTCGACCATCGCGCGGACTGTTGCACATTCGCGATCTAAACGAGGTGATCTCGGTGCCAGCTTCTTCATCAAGAGAGGAGAGATAGACAGAGGCAACCTGAACAAACTGATGTCGACTCTAGCCCACCAACTGGCCTTGAGCATACCAGGAGCTGCATTCTTCATCAAGAAAGCTCTTGATGCTAACCCAGCCATTGTGGGGAAGTCCGTGAAAGAGCAGTTTGAAAAGCTCATCCAGGGACCGCTATCTAAGGCAACAGCAATGGCAACAACCCCGTCATCAATCGTGATGGTGATCGACGCGTTAGACGAGTGTGATCAAGAGGCTGACATCAGGTTGCTGATTAACATCTTCTCACAAGCCAAAACCGCCCGCCCTCAGCTCCGGGTATTCTTGACGAGCAGGCCAGAGCTTCCGATTCGACTGGGGTTCAGCGAGGTTCAGGGTTCCTACCAAGACTTAGTTCTACACGACATCCCAGCACAAGTTATGGAGCACGACATAATTATCTTTTTGGATGATGAGTTCAAAAAGATACGACATGATTTCAACATGACTGTGGGCGATGAAAGGAAGCTGCCGCCGGATTGGCCAGGTCGCCCGACAGTACAGAGTCTCGCGCAGATGGCTGTACCGCTCTTTATCTTTGCAGCGACTGTTTGTCGGTTTGTCGGTGATTCTCGACGGAGAAGCCCTCGAACACGATTGCAAATGGTGTTGAATCATGGGAATAGAAATCATGGGTCCCAACTCGAGCAAACCTACTCACCAATACTACGCTCACAAATCACCGAACTGCCAAAAGAAGAGAGAGAGGAGGTCATCAAAGACTTCAAAGCGATTGTTGGCAGTATCGTTACCCTTGCGAGTCCTCTATCTGTAACAGCACTGTCACGATTGATTGATGTCCTCCCTGAAGTTGTGGATGAAAGATTAGATGCACTGCATTCTGTCTTGAGTATCCCGCCCGAACGAACAATGCCTGTGCGGCTGCTGCACCTGTCATTTCGAGACTATCTTGTGGACCCTGGAAACAGAGGGACGGTGGAGTTCTGGGTGGATGAGAAAGTCACTCACCAAAATCTAGCAAGACACTGTTTGCGTGTCATGCGTAGCGCTCTACAAGAGAACATTTGCGGCCTATCTTTCCCAGGGACGCGCCGATTTGCAGTGGACAGTTCAGAGCTGGAGGAACGCATACCCCCACAGCTCCAATATGCTTGCCTAAACTGGGCTTATCACCATATGGAAGGTGATCCCAGGTCAAACGATAACGATGAAGTTCACGATTTCCTGACGACACATTTCCTGCATTGGGTGGAAACGCTGAGCTTGATGGGCCGAGTCAAGGAATGTCTCGACTCACTCAGGTCGCTGGCAAGATGGCTAGAGGTATGCTCTTAGAATCTTGGAGCTTGAACCCTGCTGACTCGTGTTAAAAGCAAGAAAATTCGAGCCTGTCGATTTTTGTGGCCGACGCAGTGCGATTCCTTCAGGCGAATTTTTCCGTGGTTGCCGAAGCACCGCTGCAGATTTATTCTTGTCTGGCTTTCGCACCAAGGAAGAGTGTTGTGAGAAAGACATTTGAACAAGCTATACCAAGATGGATAACCAATTTGCCGAAGGTTCAAGAAAGCTGGGATGCATGCTTATTGACTTTAGAGGGCCATAGCGACTGGGTCAACTCGGTGGTGTTCTCGCACGACTGGAAGAAGTTGGCATCGGCCTCGTCTGACAAGACGATACGGATCTGGAATACTGAGACGGGCGAGTGCGAGCGAATGCTAGAAGGCCATAGCGACTGGGTCTATTCGGTGATATTTTCGCACGACTCAAAAAAGGTGGCAACGGCCTCACACGACAAGACGATACGGATCTGGGATGCAGAGATGGGCAAGTGTGAGCGAGTACTAGAGGGCCATGGCGGGGAGGTCAACTCGGTGGTATTCTCGCATGGCTCGAAAAAGGTGGCATCGGCCTCTGACGACCTAACGGTACGGATCTGGGATACAGAGACAGGCGAGTGTGAGCGTATACTAGTGGGCCATGGCGGGGAGGTTAACTCGGTGGTATTCTCATACGGCTCGACGAAGGTGGCATCGGCATCTTTTGATGAGACGATACGGATTTGGGATGTAGAGACGGGTGAGT